>VZTN01022696.1:134328-322559 GCA_013400515.1 Erpornis zantholeuca | reverse complement strand
TTTTTTTTTTTTAAAAAAAAAGTCCGCAACACTTTGAAAATGTCGAATTCCTGCGGCAGCCCAGACGACGCGGGGAAGCAGCGAGGCAGAGATGGCAAGATAAGAAGGGAGGATGTGGATGATTCCCAACCAGAGGGAAAGAGGTTGAAGCTGGGGAATGAAGGAGGAAACAGTGGAAAGGACAGAGAAGCAGCAGCAGCAGAAGATGCAATAATGCCTTGTTCAGGCAGAGAAGAGCCTGTGCCCGAAGGAGGAGGTGAAGGCAAAAGTGTAAGTGAGGATCTTCAGTGGCTCAGAGAAAGGGGGAAGGGCCGGGAGGTTACCTTTGAAATTATTTGTCATCCTGAAGTTGGTAATTGGGCGTCAAGTAGAGCAGGACAAATGCAAGCGAGTGTTCCATCTCCCTGGGATCGTATCACAATCCTCTTTCATTTCTGATCTCGGCTACATGCTTTCAGTGCAGGAGTGTGTATTTTTATCTGGCTCTCCCTGTCAGCTGCTTGCAAGATTTATATGTCAGAGAAGCGATTCCTTTTTTCATGGGGAGAGGGGGGAAGGAATATCAACTGCTAAACTTGCTTTTCAGCCCCCTATGTCCATTTAGGAATGGGGTAAGGACTGGTGCATTGAGTTGGACACTTCGGGTTGTTTATTGGTGTGTCCAGTCTGACTTTGAGCTGCATTTATGTCGAGTAGCACTGTTTTACAGCTGGGGATGTAGAGCCTCCGGGAGAGGAGGAGGATTGGTGCTGAGGGATCTCATCTGGAGAGATGTTGCTATAAAAGAGCTGCTGAGCAGTTGCCTGTATCAACACCAGCGTTACCAGATCTCTGCCCGAGGTTAACTTTGCTGCCTGGTTCCTTGGCTCAGCTGCTGTGCCTGTCAGCAGGAGACTGGGGGAGAGGGGCAGAGCACATGGATCCCCAGCCAGCTGAGGCTTTTCCTCTCAGGGTGCAGCTGGGGCCAGGTGCTTTTCCTGGACACATCCTGGCTGCTTCCCTGGGCCAGAAGTGCAGGGGGAGGGTGGTGGGAACAATGCCTGGGGTGTAGGATGTTCCCAGTTTGGGTTGTCACAGGGTGAGAGTGAAGCTTTTGACCTCACTTGAGAGCTGCTGGAGATTTCAGTGCACTGATTTTTATCCAGAAGTTTTCTGAAATGTGGTTTTTTTTTTTTTTTTCCCCTCCCTCTCCTGGGATTGATATCTTGAATTTAGACATGCTTCTTCAAATGAGGAGCTAAGTAGGTGCTCAATATTTCGGTAGGAATTTGATTTTTAATTTGAAAGATAGTTTATTCAGTTTGTTCTTGGTGGAAGGTAATCTCTAAATGCAACAGCTTTCCTGAGCTGCAAAAATATTTAAAGTGTGTGTAGAGGGTCAGTTTGTTTATCCAAGCAGAAATCTCTTTTATCAAGCCATGTAACTGCATAGAGTTGCACTTTGGTTTGTGTTTTGGGTTTCCAGCACTTCAGGTAGGCTCTTTTTAACTCTCAGAAAACAAAGTGGCACTCTTGTTCTTATACTTCTGGCAGAGACTTATTTTTCCCCAAAAGAAATGCAAAATACAGGCAAGTTAATTGGTCAAATCATAACCCTTGCTTTTGCCTGTTTTTTTTTTTTTCTTTTTTACCTGAGAGTAAATGGATTTTAAATCCATTCTACCTCCATTTAAATCCATTTATCACTTTGTGATAAATACCCAGAAGTGAACATCACTATGACTCATGGTAAAAGTCTTTTTGATGGTACATCTTACTGTTATACTTAATTAGGAAGAATAATAAAAATAAAAAAGAAGCTCTAATTGAGTAAATTTATTTTGTCTTTTAAGGGATCAAAGCAGAATATATAAAAATGAGGCAGACCTGTATCATTGGCCTCTGCCCCATCTCTGAGGCCTGGTTTACTCCCTGATTAATGTTCTGCTACTGCAGCAAAGTTTTGTGCTGGTCAATGCTTGTCTTTTTTTTTTTGTCCTTTTAAGGACCTGGTATGGCTGCCCCAAACTTACATTCTGGTTTTTCATCAGGGGATCGTCAAAAATATTAATAAAGCATATCTGTTAATGAGCAATTATTGCACTGCTTGTCTCTCCCCAAATCAATCCTTAAATAGTTTTTATAATAAAATTATTGCTCTTATAATAATTCTTAAATTAAACTGAGTTTGATTCAAAATTCATCAAAGCTTGATGAAGCTCTTCTTTCCCCTCACTTGATTGGATTCTTGCTTGGGTTGTTGCACTATATTTTACATAAAGTTCTGGAATTTCCCCCCCTTCCCTTCTCATATAAATCTGCCTGATTTGGAAGCATTATGAGAAATTAATTATGTGACATTTGAAATTCTGTTAACACAGAACTTTTTCTAAAAGCAATAAAAGCTTGTTCAATGATGTCTGTAAGTGTCTGTTACCTTGTAGAGAGCAAGGAGCTGGGAAGGGTGGACTGTGTGCCCTTAGGAAACACTGGGGTGACCTCATTTCTGTGCTTAGGAGAATCTTTATTTTATAGGCATAGTGGTATGGGTAATCAATGCATGCATTGGAGGAACATTTCCTAATAGTCCATTATGTCTTCCATTTTAAAGAAGGACATTTAAAAAAATTATAGGCTTTGACTCATTTTTTTTTGACTAGTAATAAAAAATGAGCACAGCGTGTGTCTGCTATTCTCTGTTCATTCCACTGCTGTTTGCCTCACCCAACATCCATTCTTGGGTTTAGAGGAAAGAAATCTACCTTGGTCATCTGCTCCAGCTCATTATTCCACTTATTACAAAACCTTGGGTTATAGAGAATGCAGACACCATGTATATTTTATACTTCCTTGGCATCCTGAGTTTATAGCAGTGGCTGCTGCTGGGCACAAGTTGGTTGCAGAAGGATGTTTGTGCCCCTGGACAGAGCTCTTTTCCCTGCCTTGGGGAATGAGGGGCTGCATTTGCCAACAACTGGTTGGCAGCAGTACCTGGAGTGATTCCTTCCCTCAGTGCTGGTGACTGGTTAATGCACCTGGGGTGAAAATGTAATTGTTAATTTAGGTGTCTATTCAAATAATCTGCTTCTCGCCTTCTCTTTTTATTGCTTTCCTTTCCAGCGAGGAAGCTGCTCCCAGCAGGTGTGAATCACACACTCTCAGGCCATGGGATTTTTCCCTCTGTAATATTTCTTCCTGGCACAGTACCAGAGCAGAGCCTTTGGTTCAAATGAAGGGGATGCAGCCTTTGTAATGAGGTTCAGCTCGAGAAATCCCTCATTTGCTGCAGATGGTGTGGAATTAGTGATGGCCGGAGCTGGTGAGTCACTACTTTTCGAGAGTTTGGGTAAAAGTCTTTAACCAGGGTCTCTGGAGGATTCCATCTCCCCCTTGTGTGCCTGGAGGACAACCACAACTCTCAGCTCTGTCATGCCACAGGGCTGAGTGTCAGCCCCATGCCATACACTGGAAATTGTTAAATTGGGGCAAAGTTGAATTTACTGGAATAGAAAGTGTATGAAGAATGAAACTTGCAAGTTCTGACTTCTTTCCAGGCTGATGCACACGTTGAGAAGCTGTCATGAGTTACCCATGAGTGATGGTCAGGAGTGTGCATCCTTGTAATCCATGTATCCTCATCTTTCACAAATAGTCCTTTTTTATCTCTTTAACCAATTGTCCATATGCCTGGTGAAGGTTCTTTGGTGTGAAGGATTTTGGTGTGAAGATATTTCTGTATCCACAAGGCCTCCTTTGTTATGAACCAAACACTTTCCCCTGTAAATATTTGTGCCAGGTTTAGAGAGCAGGCCTGGGTTTGGTTTCACTTCTGTAGTGTTCCCACAGCAGGCAGCTCCCTAAACTCTGTTTTCATCTGTAATGTCACCTGTGCCAGGAGAGAGCTCAAACTTTTACCTTTCAAGCAGCTTTCAGAGTGGCTTTAATGCATTTGTGAATTAAGGTACTGTTTGAATTTTTTTTTTTTTAAATTACCTTTGTGAATATTTGGAAAGGGTAGAAGTACAGTGAAGAGAAAATTCAACTTTTTGTTAATACCAGAAGTAACATATTTATTCAGTTTTGGGACTGTCATGTTGTAAAAGAATATGTGAGAAAAGTACCTGAAAAAAGTGCTTAATACTTTTTTAGGAGGGGAAAACTGCTTTTGCTGATCAGCTCTGAAGAATTGACTACACCAAACTTGTATCATGTGACAAACCCAGGCTTCTAAATCTCAGTTGTCCATAGAATTGTAAATCCAGTTAAGATGGGGAGAGGTGACATGCTGTGAAATGTCCTTGTCTTTGCAGAGAGAACAAATTGAACCTTGCCATTAGTTGGAGTAATTCATTTGAGTATTCCTAAAGTGTGGAAGAACACACCTTGGAAAGCTGAGAAACAATGACTGAAAAGCTGATCATTTAAAGGTCATTTCTCAGGAGGAGGGCAAGGGTTTTCTGGAAATTAAGAAATGAGCTTGGAGCTTCAGCTTGAGATAAAATTCCTTGTTTGAAGGATGGGCCTGGACCTCTGGTATCGAATTAAAAGCTCTGTCAAGAGCAGGTGAGGGTGCAGGAGCTGAACCCCATCTGGATTCACTGCAGCAACTTCAGTGTGAGCTGCTGCCCAATTTAAGGTGCTGATTTTTGACTCTCAGGGGTCTAAGCAGATTGGGCCATTCTGCTGTCAAGGCTGTGGTTTAGTTCTTTTTCTCTCCTCTTTATAAAAATGTTTCGATATAAATAATGTTTTTATTGAGTTCCTTTTGTTCTCAGATGTTATGGAAGAGATGTGTTCCAGCAGAGCACAATAGATTTGAAGTGTTTGGAAGAGCATGACATTTGGAATGTGTTGCAATCTGCATCTGCCTTTCCTCTCTTTCCCTTTTTGGGTCTGATTACCTAATTAGAGGATAACTTAAGGATTTAATCTATTGGCTTGTTAGGCAAAGTGTGATAGATGCTGGAATTACTGCTTTTGTTTTTATTAAGAACACAATCAAATTCTTTGATCCAGGATGGAGACATAATTATTTGCCTTTGGAGGTGGGAAGAAAGCAGATGATAATTCTTTAGAAGTCAGTGGTGGTACTGATATAAAGTGCTGGAGTTCCTTCCACAGGAGTATTTGCTAAATCAAGGTAAGGGAGCCTTTGGTAGAAAGGTGTGGATAAATCAGAAATTGGCTTGGACTTGATTCCAAGAAAAAGTTGAAGGGAAATGCTCTCCCTAAAACTGATTCATCCTCCTGTTAACCTCTGGCTGGTGTCAGCAAACAGTGTCAGCAAACAATGTCAGTGCAGCCTGAGCAGGAATAATTGCAGTAAAGGATTGCCTGAGACAAGGAAAGGCAGCAGAAAGAGACCCTTCTGAATTACCTTGTTTTGCCCTTTTCCCTGTAGCTGTGGGGACACAGCACTGGGTGGCAGGGGACAAGAGTGCAGAACTAGAGGCTTTGTGTGGGTTATCCTATTATTTTGTCATGAAAGAAATTTAACTTAATTCAGCAAATAACTGCCTGTTTTCAACAAGAAATTCCAACAAAGAGCAATGTTGGCCAGTTGTGTTTACTCACTGGAAGTTCACTTTCACTGATAAGGAACATTCATGGAGCATTTCCATCCCAATTTGAGTAATCAATTGCCTAATATTATAACTTTTGCACAGTAGCTGGAATATTACTTTTGATTGAAATTACAATCAAAATGCATTAAAACCTTCCAAAGTACAAAAGAAGGCATTTGTGGTTTATGTTGAGTTAGTGAAGACATGAAATGAAAATATTTATACATTGCTCTTATTTGCTACACTTTCTCTTTCTGTATGCCATTGTTAGCCATGAAAAATATTTTTATTTCAAGTCCGTGATTTGGAGATTAATAATTTTTTTTTTAAATATTGGAATATTAGTCATTGTCCTGGACTACAGCAATGAGGAACAAGCCCCAGAAGCTATGCAAAAACTGCAAATGGAATCAGGTGCCTCACCAGCTTTTCCTTTCCTGTGGAGTACTCAATGTTCAGACTCATTTGGGATGCATTATTACTAAAGAGTTGCCTATTCTGTTCCATTAAATTAGGCTGCAGGATCTGCTGCACTGCCACCCATGTAATTTCTCCCTCAGGAATGCACTTAAATGTGTTCTGGTGCTCTGATGCTTTGCCCACTGTGCAGTTCTTAAACAGCCCAAGGAGTTATAGACAGTCTTGCCTACGTTAGAAAGGATCTTATCCTTTAAATTCAGAATTCAGGAGGTTTGCTTTTGATGGCTCTCTTGTGTTCTGATCTTTCCTTCTGGCACCTTAAGACACTTTTAAAATGGACATAAGTTGTTTAACCCTTGTGAGCCAGCTGGTCACTGCCAGCAACCTTCAGACAGCTTGGTGCAGGAAAATGCAACAGTGAGGTAGCTTAGCCTGGTGTCATTGACTCTAAGTGCTAGATAATGAAGTAATTCTCAATTAGTTGTGCTGATACTTAATTAATAAAGGTCCATCTAAGATACACAAATCAACTATAAGTGTCTGCAGTCCTTGGTAAGGATACATTCGTTCCAGCCTGAAAAGCAAAACTTGTTTAAAGTGAAAAAGATTTCCTAAGCACAATAATTCCTACACAATCTATTCCTCTGTCACTTTCCCCTGCTGTTTTTATCCCTGCATGTTTCTAACACGCTGGATGTCAGCCCTGCTGCACGGGGATATGGCTTTGGGATCCCCAGGCAATGACACAACTCTGATCCCTCATTTCACAGAATGATCTGTACTGAGCTGGTAGCTGGACAGAGGAGTGGAAAGGTGAGAAGCTCGTGGTTGTCCAAGGCCTTACAGCAAGGATTGTGCAGGATCATAAATGGCCTTCAGTAACTGAGCAGGGACACCACAGGATCAGCCAGTGCTGGCATGAATTTAACAGGGTTTGGTGTTTTCCCTGGAAGAGCTGAGCAAGGACAGCCCAGGATCAGCCACTAATGGGTGCACTGAAAGGGCTCTGTCCTTCCTCAGCTCCTCTGATTATTGTGATGAAGTTGATTACCCTTAATCGTAATGAGATGGTGAAAAATCAACAGATTTTCCACAAAGTTTCCATTCTTTTTAATGTTTACAGATAGTGTGGTAAATTCCTCTTTTAGCTGAGTTGTGCTGTGCATTCAGCATGTGTTATCTTCAGTGAATGTTATTTTCCACAAAATGAAGGCTAATCACAAAAAATATAAATGGATTCAGTATGTAAAATTATGAAATCACCACACTGAGGCTGCCTTAGTTCCTTGAGTTGGGCCATAACTAAATGGAAATTGAGCATTCTTATCAATAATACACTGGGGAAGTAACATCTGTTCTGAGATGCTGAGGGGTTGCTTTTTCATTCACTAAAATATTTATTTCAATGAAAAATCCTAATCTTTTCACTGTCTCCAGAGGGCAGAACCATTGACTGTTATGTTTAGAAGCTGTCTGTGAATTACAAGAGTCTATATAAAACAGAAAGGATGATGATTGAACAATTAATCACTTTTTGCTTAATTTAAAATAAATAATGATATTATAGAAAGCTGTTGCATTAGCTCTAAAATAAAAGACTGATTCTTGGAAAAGCAGCAGAGCAAAATTCCTTTCACTGCAGGCTGGTTTCCAACTCTTGCAGCACTGTAGTTTTTGGTGATGTGACAATATTTTCTTCTAATTACCCAGTGTTGTGTTATGCATGTCACATAAAGGTTGGTGTTCTTGGCCACTCAGGTATAGATCCTTCTTAGATTTTAAGGCTGGAATTGACTGCTAGACCTTCTGGAAAAAGTAAATACTATCTCCCTAAAATCTGTTTGACCTAGAACATGGAAATTTCAAAAAAACCCAGCCACAGTTGATTAAAGGCTTCAGGTCATGGAGAATTCCTCCAGTGTCCAGGTAAATTTCTTGCTGTAGATAACTATTCTTAGAAAAAAAACTATAAATCCTTGCCTGCAGTTGGAATTTGCCCAAGTGCTCATCTGAGGCTGAGTAGATTTTTTTGCACCAGATGTTATTTTCTCAATGATGGGAATAAACTCATCTCCTCCTCCTGGGTAAGCCAAGCATCTGGATCCATGTGCTCTGTCCTCCATCCTGCAGGTCTGTGTTCTCCATCTCAAATAATTCATCTGTGCCCTCGCTGGCTCTTTGCAAGTTCACCATTTTTGCAGAAAGCTGATTCTGCTGGATGTCCCCTGTTAATACACCAATGGTTTGGGTACTGCTCTGGCCTGGCCTCCAGGTTCAGTCACCAACAGCTGCTTAAGGTCACAAAACATTCTGTGTTTGTCCATATGGAAGTGTGTTTTTGTCAGGCAAGCCCAGAATTTATGACTGCCATTTGATTTAAATTGCCTGAAAACTACCAATGTCTTGGTTCGTACATACCCACTTTGTCCAATTCACTGGGGGGAAAAAAAATCACTAAATAATATTCATGGAAGAACAGATCTTTGTGGGATGTTAATTGCAGAGGCATCTTAACTGGAATGACTCTGCTCCTGCTATTTTTTTTTTCCCTGCGTGTTTAGTTTTAATTCATGTTAGAGTGTCCTGTGTAGCTGTGCACATAAATGTATCTTAGTACTCCAGAGTGGCTCCTCAACCGTGATTTAAAAATAAAAAAATCATTATGTAACAGAGGCAAAAAATCTAAGCTGAATTAATATCTTGTTATCTGTTGACAAATGGATTTTGCCACATTGATAACTTTCCAAGACCCTAAATTTTCCCAGCTCCCAGGTTGGTTTGGGTGATGGTGGCACAAACCCTGTGTGGTGTCTCGGGACTCAGAGTCTCTAGCCTGGGTGGGAGGAAGAAGCTCAGGCTGTTCCCCTGGGGGTATGTGCAGGGTGGGTTCTTGCCAGGGAAGCCTTCAATCAAAGTCCAGTGAGGAAAGGAAAGCCAGAAAAAGCCCAGCTGTGTGGGTGAGATCAATTCTGGGCCAAGGTGGGTCTCCAGCTGCTGGGTCACTGCACTGGGATCGTGTGATGGTGCTGGGGAGGGAGCAGGGCATCCTGAGTCACCTGTTTGCTGCAGATGTGATTAATTGAGGTCTAAATCCCAGGTAAAAGAAATCTCCCCCCCTGAGGTGTCTGGAATCACCCCTGGTGCTCAGAGCCAGGCAGAGGGAGGTCAGGGACCATCAGCAGGAGGGGGCAGGGAGCTCCCCTGGGAGCTGTTGGCACAACTCTGTCTTTTGGCACCTCCGAGGAAGGTGAAGAGTGGATCTGTCAGAGGTAGGGATGGTTTGGGTGCGAGCTCTGGTAGTCTCAGTTTCACCCTGTGTTAGGATAATGTTCTCTTAGTGGGTGCAATGTCAGGGTTGTCTCTGCTAACACCCTGAGCCAGGCTGCAGCAGGAAAGGTTCTCACAGCACTGAGTTGTGGAGCACCTACTGCACGAGCTTAGCAAAGTGAGTGCCTGGAAGTGCTGAGAGGACAGAGGCATGTTGGTTTTTTGTGGTTTTTTTGGTTGGTGTTTTTTTTTTGTGTTGGTTTTTTTTCCTGTTTATTTTTAACTAGGGGAAAAACATAATTCCACAGAGTAAGATCTTTGCTTAAACCACCTAGTAAAGAATAAAAAAAAAAATCAGTAATTCCTGATATTTCATGCCAATTGCTCAGTTCTCTTGTGGCAGTCTTCATTAGAACTCCACATACACAAATGATAGCATCCTTTTATCTGTTTACGTTCTTGAAGCTTGTTTTTGTAAAATGAACAATTACTTAAATTGCTTAAGTAGATTTTTTTTAATACCAGCTGTATAATTGCTAAGCTTGCTGCTCTTAAACCTATTTGCTAAAGGCAAGGGGTTCTTTCATGTGCCACTCCTCAGCCCTTCATTGGGAGGTTCTGAAGAAGCTGATAGAGATTACTGGATCAGTACTGAGATCTGAGCACTGCCAGCAGGGAGTGGTTGCAGAATGGAATTGGTTACGTGTGTTTTATGGGACTGTGCAGATGTGTGCACATCCTTGGTGTTGCTTTAGTCATGCATCAGTTTTTGTAATTGCTGGGAATAATTTTCTTCTTCTGAGCCCGAAGTCCAAAATACCCTACTTGATTAATGCCTGATTTTGGCACGCTGGCTTAAGGAATCCTGGAAATGAAATGTGCCTATAAACAAAAGCTTCTGACTTTCTCAATCACTGACCCCAATCCTTGGGCTAAAGAATTGTCTGAAGAAAATGATGACTTTCAATGTGCAAAATCTGTTCCCTGTCCTGCTAGGACTTTGAAAATTCACCAATCTTTTCTTTCTGCTCCTCTTCAGTTTGAACTTCTAAAATTGCTGCCACTGGGAGCAGGAGAATGGACACTCAGGGGGATAGAGCATGGTTCCAGCTGGCAGAGATCCCTGATTCCAAGTCTGTAGCAGGATAGTTGGGTAGCACACTATTTATTTATTTACTCAGCAATAGGACCAGGAACATTTTCAAAGAAATGCACATTTGTGTATCCCTTACTGGGAATGCTGAGTTATGGAGGTGATGCCAGCTCTCTCTGCTGTCCCAATGCTGAAATTGGCCCAAGGCAGTATCCAGACCTTTCTGCTCACAAAAACAAGCACTCAGAACACAGAAGCACCCACTTTCTATCTAGTGCCTTGTAGCTAAGTAGTCCCAAAGGCATCTGCTGTGAAGTGCTTCAAGTGTCAAAGAAGTGATCAGCAGCTTCAAGTATCAAAACCTTCAAGTTTCATCTGTAATAAATGATAGAAAATCATCTGAGAAGCCTTCCTTATGAAGGCACTTTATTATTTACAGAGACCTTAAAGGGGATTTGGAGGCAGGTTGATGAAATGTCACTGCTTTCACCTCACAAAGTAATTGTATTTTAATGAAGTAAAGCCTCTCAGTTGCAGAGATGATGTTGGCTGCTGGGGGAATACAGGCAAAATGGAAGGAGATAAACAGGGGAAAGAATTTTTTTTTTTTTCTCAGAGGTGTCAAGAAGAGAGGGAACTTATCCAAGGAATTTCTGTGAAGCTCCCAAGGTGCTTTCCTGCCCTTGATGCTTCTTCCTCAAAATCCAGAGGCACTGCTTGTGCTCCCTTGGAACGAAGGGAATCAGTCACTGAAGCCACAGCAGCAGAAGATGAGACCTGTGTCTCACAGGAGCTGCATGTCAGCTTTTATTTGAGCAGCTTTCCTGGTCCTTGGTGAGGTTCAGATGATTTGGGTCTCCCTGCAGTGTTTGACTCGTGCTGTTTGTCACAGGCAGAGCTCCAGCTGGACCTTGGTGGCCCTGGGTGCTGTCCTTCAGTGTGTGGTGTCCCCAGATCCATTCTTCTTCAGGAAATCAGGACAAAGGCTGTGGCTGTGTACAAAACAAAACATGTTTTGTTGTCCCCCTTTGTGTGGTGTTTTTCCTCCTATATCTTTGACTCAGAAAGAAGTTAAAATCTCTTTGTTTTAGTTGTACTTTTATTAGTTCAGTCAAGGATCCCCTGACTCCAAAAGTGACTTTCTTAATATAGTTTTCTGTGAATAAGTTGCATGACATAAAGCAAGTGGTTCAAATTCTCATATCCTGGAATTAGCCATTTGTAAGCAGCAACAATAGAAGTTTAATATTAATATCTCCACTAGGTTCAGCTAAAACTTATTTTGAAAAGTAGCACAAGTTTCTCTGGTGAAAGGTTCATGTAAATTTAGGAAATGTGTTTAGTTGTGCTGGTAATAAAAGCCCAATTTCTTCTGAAGGGCTGATAAGCTACAGCTTGAGGGTGACTTTACATATTCAATGTAAATTTTTTCTCATTCGGTGCCAGAAAGTCCTGCAAAGGCCATGCAGACTCCCCAACCTTTGAAATTAAGTTTTCAGTATGACTGCAGCAGAGTTTGATTTGCAAGTACAGTATCTAATTTCCTTTAGTTTTGGCTTAAGGGGGCTGGTTGATTCCTATATAACACCCGGTGGACATACTCTGTTTTCACTTAAACTGAGAGCACAAAACCTCCAGGAGGGACATTGGGATCTTCCTAAATCTCCAAAGACCTCAGCCAGAATCTGATTTTTATATATGCTCAAAATTTTAAGCCACCTGAGACTTTCTGCAGAACTGACAGAACATTAAACAAATTGTGATGTCTGTTTTCTTGTGTTTAATTTCTTCTGTTCTTTATTGTATGGTGCATTTGCATGAAAATGACATTTTGAAGACTAATCTGTTCCTGATGTTAGTCCCTCACCTGGAGGCACAATCTCTGCTTGGATTTGCAATTAGTTACTGTGGAAATGATGCTGCAGTGTCAGGGCTGGTGCTTGCTCTTGGGTGGAAAAGGGAGCAGCAGGAGCTGATGAACACTTAAACCAACCAAGTTTTATGCAAAGATCTCTGCAAAATTACACACACCATGGGAAAGATGAAATTGAGAAGCCACACAGACTAAGTGGAATGGTCTTAAAAATGTTTCCATCCCTGACCTGTCTGTCATGCTGCTGTCAAATTAGGAATAAGTTGTGCTGCAGAAGGAACTGAGTTTATTGGAGCCTACAAGGAAATTCCCAGAGCTATTCTCAGACTATTTTAACTTGATCATGACACCTGTGGTTAGAGCAGGACTTCTGTTTTCCGGGGGCAGAAATCATCACTTCAAGGTATGCATCAGGAGTCCCTGAGCTATGAGTCAGGATAAGAATGGTGGTTTGAGCCAAAATCCACCTCTCAAACAGAGTGACACAGAAGTGTTTTAACATCATTTAAAATCCTAGAAGCTTTTTCAGTGAGAAAGCAAAGCAGATCTGGATTGAGGTAACTGCATCTGCTGGGAAAGTGACATTTTGTAATGCAGGTGTCTGTGCCAGCCCCTCAGCTCTACCTCTGTCCTGCCCTGGGAGGATGCAGCAGTTGGCTCTGAGGAAGTGTGGACTTGAACTCCTGTGAGGCTGAGAAGGAAGAGCTAAACAGCTTTTGCAGTTCCCTGAAGGTTTCCCTCCCTTGCAATGTTTGTTTTCTCAGTAACAAGTTCTTAGTTTGTGCCCTCCTGGCTATCAGGAAGTCAGATATGTTTTTGGTTCTGTAGGTGTTCTCAGAATATCTTTGGGAAAGTTACCAAGAGCAGACTTAACATGTTATATTTGGTACCAAATACAGGCACAGGATTTTAGTGTGTGTGGAAAATGGTGTTGAAGAGGGAATGTCTCACTCAGATAAAAGAGTTTGTTTAACTTTGCCCCTCATTCTCAAGCTAATTTTCAAGCCAATGAGTTTTTTTTGTCGTAGGTTTGTTCGTTCAGTTTATGGATTAGGAGCAGGGTTGAGGGAGATTCCTTCACTGTTTTCATGGAGATGAAACTACAACTTTCATGGAGATCAAAGCCACCTCCTTTCCTCCCTGAAGCACAAGGTGCCTTGTCAGAAGCTATAAAACATGAGAGCTGGTGCAGGATCTGATGAGATGTTGCCAAGCAAACATTTCCCAACACGTGCAACAGGTAGGGAGAATGAGCAAATTGCTCCCTGGAGAAGGTACCCTGACACCTGGATTGATCCTGCTGATGTTGGTACAGATGTGTGGCTGTGAACTCCACTGACAGGGCAGGCTGGCAGTGCAAATGAGCTTTGGTGTCTGGGGCAGGGAAGGGAGTAAATCTGTGTCCCAATATTATGGAATTACTAAGTTAGGAGAGAATTACAATTGCCTCTTATGATACAGAGACTTTGGAGAGGCTCACAGGTTTGTTCAGTTTGGATTCTGGGTGCTGCTGTGTGGTACTGGCCTGGGAGGTTGGCATCTGGACACAGATGTGTGAGAGGTGATAAAATGTGTCTCACCTGCAGGGCCAGGTCACATCCCAAAATAACAGGAGGAACTCTGAAACCCAAACACGGTGCTGAGGCTGTTATCACATTGCCTGCAGCGAGGGCACAAATCAATGCTTCATCCTCGCTGTCCTTTCTGAAGGTGCTTTTAGAATCTTGGTGTTTAGGAATCCCCTGGGATCACTCTTCTTCCCTCCCTCCCTCCAGCATCCCCTGTCCTTTCGTGTCCCTCTCTTGCAGGGTGGGTTTGGTGCTCAGGAGCCAGCACAGCTCTCCAGGGTTTTGGCTTTCACCTGAGACTTTGGGAGCTACAAGAAAAAGCTGCTAATTAGAGAATGGACTTGCTTTCTGCCTCTGTGGCCTGTTTATTTGCAAGATAAGAATCTTTTAATTTCCTTGAGTGATTAAGGAGCTAAATTTCACGCTTGCTTTTATCATATTGTGTCAGTGTCAGTTTGCTTTCTTCTACTTTGCTTTATTATCATCAACAATAAATACACTTTTACCTTCCCACTGTAAATGCTGGAAGGATGCAGTAGGAAAAGGAAGTAGCCAGCACTACATTCTTTGAAGAATAAAGGAATTAAATAATCCTGAAGCTGATTCCTATCACTTACCATGTTCTTTGGGCCACACCTCTTGTGGGGAAAAAAATAAATTAGTTTCTGTAAGAATGAGGACATTTGTATCTGTGGGGACTCCATTGCCAAATGTCACCTTAAGCATTATAAAATTTGCCAAGAGATTAACATTAAGAAATGCAAGAAATTGTACAATTAGCATGAGAAAATTGTGTGTGTGTATATATAGAAACTCTAAATCTTCTAAGAAATATGTAGGATTTATCATAAAGCTACTCTTGGATTACCAACTCCAAGCATTAAATTGTAAGTAAACCTCTTTTTTTTTGTCTTCACATCATGAATCTGCCTTCAATCACATTATAAAAGTTGCAATTTTAGATTCAGTTTTTCTGTCAACTTCTACATTTTAAGCTGTTTGGGTGATATTTTAGTGACAGATTTATCTGTAAGACTGCAAACAGGAATGTAAGCTGCTACACAAGAATGTAAATTAAAAGCTGAATTTTTAGTAAAGCTGAGTTTCTGAAATAATTCTGTCACTTCAGCTGTATAGAACTTCAAGAAGAAACCAAAATGTTACTGAGAGACTTGATTCAAAAACTGGAAACTTAGCATTGATACTTGCTTGAAAGCAAATTCTTTGAAATCAAAGGAAGTTTTAAATGGATTGCCAGATCAGGATTTACTGTGAAAAATGATTTTGTTTATCCTTTTTATCAATAACCTTTTGAGTTTTGACTTGCCAGGCAAGTGAGTTCACAGCCCTGGTGGCCTCACCTCCTACTTCAGCAAAACCTGGGATATGCAGCTGCTGGCACCAAGTGGGGATCATTTGCTTTCTTTCAGTAGATTTACAAAACAATTTTAGGAACTTTAAGAGCATTTGAGTCATGATGAATTTGAGCACTTCATAGGGATTTAACTTAATTTTCCTTTTTTTGAGTGGAGTTGGAGGACAAGTGCTAAAATATTCCTGTCACTATTTGGAATGTTCTTTGAAGAGAAATTTTAATTTTTACTGAGATTAAGATTGAATGTCCATTTTGCACAAGTTCTTCATTCTCCTCTTCCATTGTTCTCTGTAAAAGATTTAGATGGTTTGGGAAGCTCAAGTAAACACTTGGAACTATCATAGCAAGACAATCTTGACATAACTTATTCAACATCAAATTATTAGTGTGTGTCTGCTCTTTAGACAGTGCTCTACCTGTGTGATGTCATTGATTACCTCACTGTCCACAGGCCTCCTCTTCAAGAAAAAGGCTCCATCCATCTGTGAAGTGGTGAACCAGATGCTATAAGCATTTTTTTAAAGATTCACAGTAACAACACGTTTTTGAGAGACAGAATCCCCGTCCTCTCTACATTTTCTTTAAGGCTTCTGCTGGATAAGTACAACACTTCCACTGACCAAAGGAAAAAAACAATGTGCTGCACAAACCAAAACAAAAACCTTTGAAAAGTGATTTTTGGAATGAAATGTATGTGGAAGCAATTATTAATTAAAAAATGGTGATAGATCAGATAAAACCAAAGCAGCCCCAGCTCCTTGGGTCCTGTCCATGCTCTTTGGGCAGGTTGGTCACAGAGCTGTGCTGGGTCTCTCTCCTGCAGTGAGCCTGACCTGGGCTGTGCAGCTCTTCTCCCCAGGGGCAGAAGGGACAAATTGCTGTTCTTGAGTAGTGCCTCATTCACAGGAAGTGTCTCACCTTTTTGTGCATAAGGAATGCTGAGTGTTAATATAGTTTTTAAACTGATTGTAAGTCCTCTGGTCACCCCTGTTTCCCCAAACTTGTGCATTGCCTGCCTTTGTGCTATTTACAGGGTCAGAAAGGTGTTTCTAAGTGGTTTTTTTCTTGCTTTAGTTGTTGTACAGCTTAATTTGGCTCTCCATTCCTAACGAGGGCATGTTTGTAAGGTCAGGGAGAGAAGGGAATACAACTCTTCACACACAGGCTCTGCTTTGGCCTCGGAAAGAGCTTGTGCTTCTCAGCACTGTGTAAGGCCCACTTAAATCAGTGCTACTTAAACCTCACTTTAAAATAGGGTGGATGTGATCTCATCCTCCAAGTCAGGTGCCTTTCTCACCACTCTGATGAAGAGGAGAGTGAATCTTGGGCAATTGCAGCAGAACCAGAAGTTTCCTTCTGGCTCACGGGCAGAGTGAGAAAGTCCTGTAAGAGTCTGAAACTGCAGCAGGGTGGTTCTAAGGAAGAGTATTTTGGATTAGTGGGTGTGGGAAATGATACCAGGGAATTTGCTGGTGGAAAGCTTGAGCAGGCTCTGGGTGAGGTGGTTTCCAGGACTCCACTACTTAAAGATTGATGCAAATCAAAGCCTCTTGCACTCAAACCATGATTAAAAAACTGCTCACTGCCTTGTCTAAGTAGCTGCTTTGCAGCTTTTGGTCTTCATTTCCAAGTCCCTTTAGGTCTCTGCCTACTGGATTGATTTCTTTGTTACGTTTAGAGGCAAAATGACCTGACCCTCCACAGTGCTGTCGAGAAATAGCTGATGTCTGAGAGCTTGGCTGGGTCAGATTTAGTGTTCATCTGCCAGCAGGGGGAAATTAATCTCTGGTCACTCACTCAGTTAGCAGGAGAGCATTTGGTTGTGTTAAAACTCAGCTGAGTAAATGAGATGAATCCTGATTGTCATGGGCTCACTGGATTATGTATCAGACGACCATAGAAATACCACCTGCTCTCAGTATTTGCTGATCTATGAAGCCACTTTATTACTCAGGTGTCTAACAGTATGCAAATGTGTGTATTAATGGCTTCTGGGTCATAAAAATGGCAAGTTTATAACTTTGCACTTTATAGAGCCTGTGGAATCTAGTTAGCAAACTGTGCTCTGTTGGAAAACAAGATTACAAATCAATTACTCCTTGCTTGACACAGCTCAGATCTCTTTCCTGAGATCCTTGTTCAGTTGACACTGGGAAAATGAACATGCCTGGGAGTGTGACCTATTATTCAGAGAGAGCTGCAGGCTAATAGCAGTTTTGATCATTGAGAAATCTATTATTTCTTGAACCTGCAAGGCAGCCTAAATGGCCCACTTTTATAGAGGAAATTTATAGCTTTATGAGATCTAACATCCAAACCTTCCTTGTCCAGGAAGTGGAGGCCAATTCTAGGTGCAGAAATACAGGGATTTTCATCAAACCCCTCTCCTTTGCTACAGTTTATTCCCTAGGGGGGCAAAATTCAGAAGAGCTGATTTCTGGAAAGCAACTGCACCATTCCTAGCAGAAGTAACTGATCAAAACACTGCTTTGAAAAATGGCAAGGATCCAGTGGCACTGAACCCTCCTTGCAGTGCATGAAAATGGAGATCAGATCTGAGTTGGTTAGTGAGGTTCAAAAGCTCCTTCCAGATTCTCAGAGCAGACTTTGGGCTCACAGATGTTGAGGTCTTGGTGAAGGGGGCTGGCCACACAATCATGCCGTGGGGATCACTGGAGTTGCCATGTGGTGAGTCAGCTCTGCTCTTAGAGATTTGTTTTTCAGTGTGTGTACCTTCCTTGCAGAGTAATAATGCTTGGAGATTTACTGTTTATTCTTTTCCTCAGGTTTAATATTGCAGCAGAAATCTATAGCTGACATTCACCATGTTATTAAGCAAACGTTTCATATGAAGCATGGTTTGTTTTTTCTTTGAGTGACATGACCATACTTTCTTTTAAAACTCAGTGCAAATAAAACCTCTGAATTTAATATTAATTTTTTTCTCCCCTCCTTTTTTTTTTTTTTTCCACAATTCAATAAGGAAGTCACTTCAGGTCCTTGCTATTTAGTATTCATTTGGGGGTGGTGTTTGCAAAATCCTCTTTTTAGAAATTAAATATGGCTCTCATGTTCTAACAGGCAGTTTGACTCTAATGCAAAATCAAAAGAAGTTAGTAATGAGATTCTTGTTGCATTTATACACCCATTGCTGCTAGTTTGAGTAACATTTAAAGCAGACTTCTTTCCTTCTCCTCAGTGTTGGGCTTTGCACTTGACAATAGGAGCATTCTTTGGTATTGTATTACAATTTCTTTGCAGGGATGTGAAGATTGGTGTGACCACATCTTCTGTGGCTCAAGAATTCTTGTACAGAACTGGGAGCATCTGACCATTTAATGTTAGGTTCTGAATATCACAGGCCCTCAGCCTGAATTAAAGGTATTTTTAGGTCATGGGACCACAGATATCTAAAAAGAAATCACTGTAGATGTCTCACTAAGTGCTGCAAAAGCCTGAATCCTACATCTCTGGTGCATAAGAGCTGGAAAATGTTAAAGTACAAATGGAATTATATTTTCATCATAATAAATCTTGCTTTGACTCATTGGTATGCAACCACCAAGTAATTAAATGTAATTGAAGTACTGTGCCAGAGGAGGTGTGATCCAAAAGTAATTGCTGCTGGTGTTCTGCTCTGTGGTGTGGTCTAGGAGCTGAACTGAATTGTGCCTTTGACCTGCACAGAAAGAGCAGCAGCTGCCATTTTATCACACTACACCTGCATTTTAAATGCTGCTAATTAGCCAATATTAAACTAATAATGAAGCAGCAATAGACACTGCTGCATATATTTGAGTGAATATTAAATTGTGTTCAATGTGCCTCCTACCCACATACCACAGAGGCAAAAAATTTCCTCACCCTGCTTTGTAACTAAGAGCATTCAAAGTTTCCATGTGCTCTTCCAGTGACGTGAAACATCTCTGAATTCAGTGCTTCTGTGGCAATGCTGCTGGATCTAACCAAATAATCTTCTATAATTGGGAGGATGCTCCATCTACATCCTCTGTGTTATTTTTGCAGTCTGCATTTGTTAAGATGTCTCGGACTAAGTTTGTTAGTTCATGAAATTGGACATTCTTGTTCGTGCTGCATTTGAGCTGATGTAAATAGGAAGCTCCTGTTCTGCAACAGTGAGTCATAGGTTGGACAACATTAGGCAGGTATTTAAAATGTGGTATTTTTTCAGTTATGGGTTGCTACAAACCATGACCCTCACTGAATTTGTTGGAGTCTGAATTAAGGGTATTTTTATGTCATGGGACTTCAGGTATTTAAACAGAAATAAGCTTGTATATATATCTATCAATCTAGAAATAGAGAAAACTGATGCCTTAAATAGCTACTTAGAAACAGAGACTAGACTGGAATGAAGGAGGGATTGGTTGGAAAGGCCTTCAGAGGTACACTCTGGGCTCCAGAGGCTCCTGCCTCAGTGCATCCCAACATGGACAAGGACAGCTCCCGAGTTCTTCCCACTTGGATCTCAGCATCAATTCCCCAAGCAGAAGCCAGGCAAGGATGGAATTTGCCCAAGCTTGCCCCCCTCTCCCCAAGATTGTGGTTTGCAGTTCTTGTTCTGAGTGTCCTTGGAGAGCAAGCTAGAGGTTTTGTTATGTCTGTCTTAGCACAGAGAACAGCACTGAACGAGCTCCAGGAAACTTCAGAGTTACACTAGCAGTGCAGGATTGGAAAAATATAAGAGTTAAATCTTAAGGCATCAAAACTTCCTGACTTTGGCTGTGTTCTCATTGGCAAATGGCAAGGCCTAGAGAGTGGATCTTTAGAGGAAAACAAATTACTGCTAAAGACCTCTGATCCCACTGCCTTCCTTCAGGAACACTGAAGCTCTTGCTGATTTGGCTTACATCACTCAGCGTTTCACTGCCATGAAAATAGTCCTTCATTCCACTGGTAATGTGCTTTAGAGGGGACTCCCTGCAAATTGTTGTAGAAGGAATCCAAAGATAGGGTGGTTGGAGAGGGATTTAATTACCAGGAGTCACAAATGGTTCATTGCCTCGTGGAAATGAGTGGTGTAATTGCAAATCTAATCTGTTCACGCCTGGAACTCCAGCAGCCCTCGTGTCTGCGATGGAAGTTGCATGAAGTCCCTTTCCAGGGTGGCCAGGTTGATGCTCATTTGCTTGATTGATCTCTTCCTCTTGGCCACATATCTGTCACTGAGCAAATGCTTATGATGCTCTTGGATTAGTTAAAATAATGGTGACTGTGTTGTGCTGCTCTGGGAAGTCAGGTGATTCTAATGGTGACCCTGAAGTATTTGGAAAGAAAAACAAAAAATCCTAGTGCTGCCCTCAGAGCTTTTTCCTAGCCTGTAAATACTGGAACTTTATGCTGTATTGTAGCTGTAATGCAAATAGCTCCAGAATTAATATATCCAGGAGAAATAATGTTTGTAGTGAAAAATTCATGTGACAGAATGGCTTTTGAGTGCAGTATGCCAAAAATGGGTGTCGATTTTATTTGGCTCTATCATAATGCACAAATTCCCTTTATAAAGATAACTATTGTTTCTTGTGTCTGAAAAATGTGCTTTTAAGTTTGTTTTGTTATTTAAAGCTCTTTTTTTTCCTGTATTGTCACCTTTTTCTGCTGTGATTTAGCTGGATTTTACTGCTTCTAATTCTTAAAATATGGGCACTGCGTGGACAAGATCTATCAGTGTAAGTCTTGAGATCTTAAAACAGTTTTGGGGTGGTGATCAAAGGAGGCAGCATATGCTTCCAAGTCACTTTGGATTAAATATGCTACACTGTCTACTGATTTTTGCATGTCAAATTTGACACTAAAGTTAGACTGGAAATGAGCTTCTATTCTGGGGGAAAAAAAATTTAAATTTCTCTGAAATCTCCTTGAATTCAAACTGAGGTGGTGCCTGTTGTGTAGCCCTGAGGCTGCAGAGTGACATAACTTGCATCATTCCCTTGTTCAAAATTTACTGAAGAATCCTTTGTTATTCTGACTGAGAACTGCAGCATGTGAAAAGAATCAGTGTTGCTTCCATCCCAGTTTCCCCAAATCCTGTGATGCAGAGTTCTTAGACATTTACCTTGTCTATAACATGGTCATTAACAAATGTTAAGTATCCAGATTTGTTTTTGGAATGTAGTGGAGTCCTTCTGAATTAAAGCCAGGCAGAGATAGGTGAGCTCCAGAGCAATCAGTAACAGGCATCTGAAGAGCAGGAAGCCCAAGTTTGGTCTGTGTTTTGTTTAATTCCTCTCAGGTACATGAGCAGATCTGTATGCCAAGCAATGCCACACATCAGCTACTGCAAGTCAGTGCTCCTTGTGCAGGAAATGTCACACATTATATAAATAATGAAACTTGTGTAAGCTGGAAAAATATCTGAATCTGGCTCTCCCTTCTCCTGGACAAGAAAGAGGCTCTGGAGTCTCCTGGTTATTCTTGAAGTTCTATTTTCAGCCTAAGACTTTGCTCTTAAGCAGGTTTTCTTTGACCAGTGTAATTAGCACAAGCTTGAACGTTGTGATAATAGCTAGGGTTTATAATTGCCCAATTATCTCAATGAAGAGAGGCAGTGTTTGCCTCTGGCACTGCTGTTTTATCACATTGCATTCAGTGGTCACCAAAGGTTCAGGGAGCAGCACACCTGCACACTCTCCCAGAAATCCAAACTGCTGTAAGGCTGGGCTTGCTAAGATCAGAGATAACATTCCTCTTCATTTTCCCAGCCTGGTGTGCTGCTTCTCATTATTCCCTGCTGATCATGGCATCTGGAACTGGCTTTTGGTCTGCATGGTACTGGAAAAGCCCAGGTAGAATGGGCTGAAGGGGTAGGTGTGAAACACGAGTGATTTATCTGTGCTGTGATTTACCTTGTCACAGCCAGCCTGTGCCGTCCTCGCTGAAACATTGCTCTGAAAAAGCCAAAGAAACTGATGGCTCAGGAAAAAAGGAAAGCCTAAAAGCAGAATGAAATAGTGACCAAGTGTCATGGATGAGCACTGCAGATTTCAGGCTGTGCCCTTTCACTGCAGGGTCAGAGCTGTCTGTGCAGGAGGTGCCTTTGGGCACCCTGGGCGAGGCTGAGCTGGGCCTGGGCAGCCCCTGCTGGGTGTGTGATCCATGGAATTCCTGTCCATGACCTGCCCCTGCTGGGTGTGTAATCCATGGAATTCCTGTCCATAACCTGCCCTTGCTGGGTGTGTGATCCATGGAGTTCCTGTCCATGACCTGCCCCTGCTGGGTGTGTAATCCATGGAATTCCTGTCCATAACCTGCCCCTGCTGGGTGTGTGATCCATGGAATTCCTGTCCATAACCTGCCCTTGCTGGGTGTGTGATCCATGGAGCTCCATGTCCATAACCTGCCCCTGCTGGGTGTGTGATCCATGGAATTCCTGTCTGTAACCTGTCCCTGCTGGGTGTGTGATCCATGGAATTCCTGTCTGTAACCTGTCCCTGCTGGGTGTGTGATCCATGGAATTCCTGTCCATAACCTGCCCCTGCTGGGTGTGTGATCCATGGAACTCCATGTCCATAACCTGCCCCTGCTGGGTGTGTGATCCATGGAATTCCATGTCCATAACCTGCCCCTGCTGGGTGTGTGATCCATGGAATTCCTGTCTGTAACCTGCCCCTGCTGGGTGTGTGATCCATGGAATTCCTGTCTGTAACCTGTCTCCTGCACAGCCCCAGGCAAAGAGGGCAGAGGGTCAGAGCAGTGCCCTGCACATCCTGCTCAGACCTGAAGCTTTGGAATTGTGTATTTCTGCTTTCAGTCCAGCTGTGGGGATGCTGCAGGCTCTGCTCCTCAGCTCCCCTGTGCTTTGATGGAGCAGCATTGATTTTATTTCATTTCTTTCTATAGATGTGTGCTTGCTGTGCCCCTAAAGCTCATTGACCCATGGTATCTTCTGAGGGGAGCCCTCCTACTTTCCACAGACACTTCTCCAAGTGTCTGCTGCACTCAAGATATTTTTTATTAAAAATGGGAAATTAAAGTACCTCATTTCCAGACCTGGAGCAGAGCAATGCATGTGGGGAGATTATGAACATTTGATAGTCACTCCTTGGCCTCTTCGCTTTTATTCCATACCCTGGGGCTTTCCTTGTTGCACATTTTGGAAGGAAAAGCAATTTGGAGTCAGCATAGAATTTGGATGATATTATATATGATATATATTGTATTATTTCACCATCCCTCTGAAATACTGCAGTGGAGAGGCACTGCAGGGAGATGAGGCACGATCATATACAGAGGGTGACTGCAGAAGGTTTCTGTAGCCACCAGAGCCCAGTTAATAGCCCATGGTCAGGGCTGGTGTTACAGGGAAGGGCTGTTTTCCCTGGGGTGAACTTCTCTAAAGCCAGTAAAACCTCAGGGGCAGACTGTTCCCTGTTTCATGCTTTCCATGTACTTTGGTGTCATAGTGGAGATTATTTTTTATGGAGGATTGCTCAAAAATCTGTCAATAGCTTCTTTTCTCCTTTTTTAAAAAAAAATTTTAGAAGGTGTTGATGCTGAGAAAACAGGATGAGCTACTTTTTGATAAATTCCTAGCACAACCCTTTCTCTGTTTGTTATTCATGGCAGTGAAACCTAGCCTCTTCTTAGGGGAAGGCTCATTACTATAAAACTTGATTACATAGTGTTTGTAGCAGAAGTATTTTATGGGTCAGCAGGAAAAATAACCAATTATTGCAGGCTTCTTGCCACAGAGCATGGCTGAGCTGCTGTGTTTCATCAGGTACAGGGTGATACAAGCTGCTGTGAGCCATTCAATCATCTCCATAAATTAAACCCTTCTGCAAAAGGAATATTTGAACCCAGCGTGTATTTGGTTAGAGGAGACAAAATATTTGGGGTTTAAGCCAACAATTAATAATAATAATGTTTATGTTTCTCTTATAAATGCATAAAATCTGAATTATTAGTAAAACTAAGTTGTATTTTCTGAAGGGATCTTGATATGTGAGGTTTAATATCTCAGTGGAAAGGAGAGGATTTTTTATTTCTGAGTCAATTTGCTCCAGATCTTAAAATGTATTTGGGAGCCTTATTGCTGTTGACAGTAAGACAAGGTTTTAATACCTAATTAGGTAACAATCCTTGCATGAAGTTCTCACCTGCAGAAAAGGTAAGATAAAACCTAGATTAAAAAGAAGAACACTTGTAACCTATATGGTATAAAACTGACTTCCTGCTCATACATAAGTTATGACTTAAGGCAGTGCCAGAGTCTTTGCAATGTTTTATTGGATTCCAGAGCTCAATAAAAATTGCTTTTTTCTTTTTTTTTCTACAGCTCTGGTGGAAGGGAGTTTAAACACTGAGGTTTCAATAGATGTTACGTAATTTTGTCCCTTTTTATACTTCCTCAGCACTGCATCAAGGTGGTGTCCTGGAGACAAAGGGGGTAGAGGCTCCTTCTGCAGGTGCCTTAGAAAAGGATGAGGATTCACTTCCCCCACTGGAAAGAAAGGCATTCCAATATTAGCAAATAACCCAGTGTTAACAAATTGCTTTAATTCTGGTAGTGCAGGTAAGTATTTGAATTCTATGAGACTTTTTTTTTATTTTGCTGTGAAATAATTGTGTTGTATGAAATGACCAAATAATTCATCTGCATCTGGACATAACAAAACAGGAAACCTGAAGGCTAGCAACTCTTGGGACAATATATTTCCAAAACCTCTTTCCTAGGAGTTGTATTTAGGGACACAGTTAAGCTCACTCTAAAATCTGAAGTGTGATTTAAGACCTGGAAACTTCAAACAGACTCAGTCCCTGGGTGAGGGATGCTTTGTTAAATCCAAAAGCTAATCCTCCAGATGCTCCCTCCCAGAATGTATCGATTTTCCTTTAGGAGCTGGCATGCATCCCTGGGAAGAGGTCTTTGATCATAAACCTTGATCAAAGGCATTCTCTGTGGTACATGCAGGTAAAAATTCTATTGAGTCTTTTCTGTCTAAATCACCAGACTGATTTATACTTTGTCTACACAGTAGTGGAATGATGAAGCAAAAAAAAAAAGTAGTAAATAGTTAAGATTTCTTTTTCTTTCTTTCAGTAAATGGGATTTGCCCAAGAAAATCAAATAAAGCAGAGAAAACATGCAGCTGATGGCTCAGTTATGCACTGCAAACCCTCTAAATTGAATTCAGGATAAATACTTATGTAAGACAAAGTATAAAAGCTTTGTCATCATCAGTAGGCCACAGCATTAGATGAAAACTGAGTTTCTGATCCTCTGGAGCAACAGTGAGGTTGCACTTCCAGAATTCAGTCCCTTCTGAGAGCATTATTTGTAAGGTTTGCCATATGCTAGATAAGAAGCACCCTCAGCTGTAGGAGAGCATTTATTCAAGCTCAGGCAGGAATCTTTGTACACCTTTAGCATCCATAAACGTCTGTTGCAAATTCCTCCTCTTGCAGGGATCAGGGCTAATACTCCTTGTGGAACTTGAAGGGGATGAAAAAGAATTTGTTTTTTCTTCTGTGCACTAGATCACTTATTTTTCTCGAACAGTGAAACCTTTTCAGGGAATCACTTACAGTTTCTTTCAGGAGACAGGTCTTCAGCTCCTTTTTATACACACCAGTCTCCTTTATCACCTATATAATGTTGCATTTATTTCTCAGGTTTGAGTGCAAGTTGCCTATCTGCAAACTGTGTAAAGACAGTGTAGAATACAATTTTAGAGGTCTTGAAAAGGCAATGCTGAATATTTTGCCCAGTGCTATGCAGGCTTGTAGATCCCACACAGCTACAAGAAGTTCTTGCACTTAAGAGGCTCATAAAGATGAGCTCTGGGTGAAGGAAAAGGGAAAACCCACCTGCATTAACAAGGTCTGTGAGTAAAACTAAACTACTGGAAAAATGAGAAATCGATCAACCTATTTGTGATAATCATTGATTGATGTGAGTGGTGTTTCATGGGAGGCATTGCCTCGCAGTGGGAAGTTGTTTAAAGGATTTCTGTCAGTGCTGCTTGCAGGTTTTTTCTCCCTTGATCTTTAAAGCTGAGTCTTCCTAGCTACCCAGCTCTTGGGAAAATGTTAACACAGGTAAATGTCTGGAAAAAAAAAAGTTGTATTAGAATCACAACCTGGTTATTTGTAACTTGTTAGATGTTAGAGTTACAAGAATGTGTAAAACTGAGGGGAAAAAAACAACAGTTCAGTCTCCTGACCCTGCAGACTAGGGAAGTCAAAGAAACCTATTGTTCATATTTCTTCTGAACCTGTTGCTGTTCATAAAACCAACAGATGCAGCAGATCTTCTTCAATTTGTTTCCAGGGTATTTTTAATCTAGATACCATTAGTAAGCTCCTTTTGATTTTCAGCATAAGAAAACCTAGGGAGACACTGTGCTAAATGCTGCCCTAGCAGTACCTGGTTACTGAGGAGACAACTGAAAACTCCTCAGTATATGGAAAGGCAGGAGAAATCTCAGCCTGTCACAGCTGATGGTGAGGCTTTATTTTAATTCTGCCTGCCAGCATTTGTATTTTTATATTGAGGATTTTGTCTCTATTACCTCCTAGGCTGCCATCTCGGTTTTCCAGCTTTTAAGAAGAACCTAAAACATGCTGCCTTTATGGTTGGCCAAAATTGCAATATTATCAAGGAAGTGTGAGTGAAAATGCCAGTGCAAATGACATGTACTGCTGTCATCTAGGTTTTGAAGTTGTTACTCTCCTGAATGAGAAGTAGCAGATGCTCCTGTTACCTTGAAGTGTCTTTTTCTAAGCCTTAGTTAAATCTGGCATCACCTGTTTCCCAGCCCCACAGTCTTAATTTGATACCAGGCACGTTTTTATCCCATCTGAGTGAATGTGAAAATATGAAGAGGAAAATAGTGCCTTAGGCGAGATTTTCTATTTCTGGAATTAATCTCCATTGATATATTGTGTGAGCCTTCAGAGTAAAGACAATTGAAGAGAGGGAGTGGATGATTCTTTTGTTTTTTCCTACTTTCTGAATTTGTTTGCTATAGGCAGGACAAAATGAACAACCTCTGTCTGGAGAGATCCTGTCTTGAGGAAGGGAAATGTTTTGTATATAGGCCTTAGAGGTGATCACACTGGATTTTTGTGCTGTTTGTTTTTTCTCCTTTTTTTTCTTCTCAGTATAACCACCATGAGGTGCCATGGCACTGACCCCCTCATGGACTGCTCCATCTGCACTCAGTGTGGCTCTTGAGCTGATTTTGTCATGAGATTCCAGGAGAAGTTAATAAAATAGGTGTGCAGTGAAGCTGCAGGGTACCACTGCTCTAGTTTGTGGCTGTCCTGAGGAGCACCTGATGTGGGAACTCTCCATTAAAGCTCTTGGTCTTTATACTTTAACACCATTGCTCTGTTCATCTGGAAGCAGCAAGTAATGCTGGAATCCAGGGCTGTGGGTTGGTGTTCCTTTGGGCTGTTAGTAACTCTCTAGCATTTTATTAGTGACAAAAATAGTCGTGAGCAGAGTGGTGACCTGCAAGAGCCAGGAACAGAGAAACCACACAGACACAATAATAGATTTTAGAGCCTTCCTTGCAATCTTGGCCATGCAATTCAATAAGGAAATGAAAAGTGTAGTTTAGTTCAGCACAAAAGTGATACACTTTTCATTGCAGAACATCTGGATTCTCCAGAATGTAACTTTGAGAGGCTGATGTCTAATATTTCAGGATTCAGGCCTTACCTTTAAAGCTAACTCTCAAGGTACTGACATTCCAATAAAGACATGGAGTTCAACTTTGGTCCAAGTTTAAAAGACATTCTCTGTGTATGAAATAAAAGCTGGCTGTGAGAAGGACACCTGCTTGGAAGAGTAGACTATTTTCATAACACAGGATTTTTATTTGTCTAAGGGGAGTGAATATATCTATTTTGTTGGAAAAATCTATTTCCTCTCACCTCAGTCACTTTAACCTATAAAGTCCAAGGCTGTGCTTTCTGTGCACTGTAGAGAGCTGAAAAAAATAAAAATCATACTACAGTTTGTAGCTGTTGCCAGTCTCTGTAAATTTGGATTCAAATTGATATTTGCACTACTGTAAAGCACCCCAAGGGTTGTTAGGTAAAGTAGGGTTGTGCTTCCAGCCTACTGGGGGCTCTCTGGCTCCACTGTTCAATGCTCAGGCAAACAACGTCCAGGAATTTGCTGCAGCTATAATTCGAGTATTGTTTCCATTGATTAGTGCAGGTTGGACAGGGAGCACAGTGATGCAGACATTAAAGCTGGAAAATGAGGTTGGAGCCCTGCTGTCAATAGCAGGTGGGCTGTGCTGCTGTGTCATGATGATGCCATTGGATCATAATGAGACAGCCATTGATCTGTTGAATTGGGCTCTTTCAGAGAAAAATGGAGCCAGTTGGTTAAGCAGGCTGAGATTTACTGCCCCAGAATATCCTAATTTTGAAAGTTCTCATTTAGAGGTTATCCAGGATCCAGCATGAAGCTGGAAACACAGCAATCAGTGGATGCAGGTCCCTGGAGTGGGAGCAGTGTCCCCTCCAGAGCAGGTTCAGCCACTTATCCAAACACAGTTCATTGACCAGATTGTTTGCAGGAGGAAATAGCTCACCAAAGCTGACATCTGCTTGGAGTGCTCTAAGGACCATGGTGTTAACAGTTTTCCTTTTGTTCTTTAAAGCAAAATCCTAATCCCAACACAGGTGCTGTCTTTGGTAGGTGCTTAAACACCTACACCTGAAAGAATACACTGAGCACCTATATTGTTAGAAGTGTTCAAACTTTCCTCACTGGTGCCTCAAGCAATTTTGATTACATGCTTAGATCCTGCTGTTGTCAATGTGCTGTAGTGTTTTCTAAATAAGGATTCTTGAGAATGGGAAGGAAGTAAAGAAGTGCACCCTGATGCAGTGACCCTCCTGTGTTGTTCCTCTGATGATTCAGCTACCAGGCCACATGGAGCTGCTGATATTTTTGTCTTCAGGGGTCACTTTCTGAGGCTGATGCCTTAAATAGCTACTTAGAAACAGAGACTAGACTGGAATAAAGGAAAAGAAGGTGGTATTTATTTGAAAGGCCTTCAGGTGCACACTTTGGGTTCCAGAGGCTCCTGCCTCAGTGCATCTAAAAATGGATTACAGGTCATGGGTGCTTCATACTTTTATATTAACATAAATTTACTAACCAGAACTTAGCTAATGATGTGATTTCCCTCAAGCTTGCCCCCTTTTTCCCATGACAAAGATTTCCAGTTCTCATTCTGGGTGTCCTTGGAGAGCAAGTTAGAGCTTTTGTTATGTCTATCTTAGCATGAGAGAACAGCACTGAACGAGCTCCAGGAAACTTCAGAGTTACACTGGGCAGTGCAGGGTTGGAAAAATATAAGAGTTAAATCCTAAGGCATCAGGCTCAGCCACAAAAGACACCAAAGGCCCTGGGATTCAGTGGAATGTGCACACAGCTTCCAATTTCCCATCAGTGATCTCCCTCAGTAACATGTGTGCTTTAAGAACGTGGGTGCATCCATTCAAAACCTTGGGCTGCAAAAGCATCTTGGAATTATTTTTTTCTTCCCTTGTCTTCTTTTTCTCCTTATCAAATTATTTAGTTGCCTTAAATTGATGTAATTACTGCCTTTCATATTTCTTCAGCACCTGCAAATCTAATTTAAAAAGTCTTAGGAAGTTTGGTCCATGTACCTGCTGCAGTACTTTCTTTTGTACATTTACAGGGTAAAGCTTAAATTTTTACCTTGCACTTCTGGGGCCAAATTATCAACCTGTAGAAGGTCATGTGACTGCCCCTGTCTTGTCCTGGTTTCTACTCTTCCACAAAGCAGGGTCACAATCCTGAGGTGATTTTCCCATTAAAAGTGGATGCTTTCAGACAGTAATTGCAGGATGTAGGTGACAGGATAACATAAGACAGCGAGGAGTCCTGGGTTGTCCTGGTACTGTTTGGGTTAGCTCAGTTTGCAGTTTCACCTGAGGTGTCTGAATCACAGGCTGTGAAGTGAAAATCTTCTAAAAAAAGGTTCTTGTGCTCTGAGTTGTGGTGCTCCTTTCTTCTGAGTCAGCTAGAAGAAAAACACAGGAAAAAATCTGTGTTTTTTCTGCTTCCTGATTCTGACTCCTCTGGAATCAGTAAATGCAAAGACTCTTGAAAATGAAAAATAAGAGAAGAGAGAGTTTGCCCTTTTCTGTATATCCAAATCAAATAAGGACTATATTGCTTCCTTAGTGTAGAGGTGACCATAGAGGAGATCTGGGATCTTTCTGTGATGGTTTCCAGGGTAATTCAGCAGTTCCATGTGTTCCTGTGTAAGGTTCATGCTGTGAATACTCTGGGCTCAAAGAAGCAAATGCAAAATTCCTCAAATACCTTGTGCTGCTATCAAGTGGCAAGGCTTTACAAGGAAATTTATATGAAATTCTAACAAATCAAGTTGTCTCCCAGCTGCTTTCCTTTGTGGGTCTGGTACTACTGCAGCTTGTTTAGATCCAGAGATCTGTGGTTCCTATTGAGATTATTGTTTCTTCACATTGGACTATGTGTGTACCTTCTGGTCCTTTAAAAATAATTTCCCTGTTGCATTTCCAGAGCTCTCTGGACTCCTAATGCTTTTCCTGTTATGTTCATGTTGAATTTCCACTGAGCCTGCAGCACTTAAATGTAATAGCTTGTGCAGTTAACATCTGAACCTGAATCCTAAAGCATTTGACTTCACTATATTTAGGACAGGAATGCCTGCAATTTATTAGAAACTTACATCCTAATTATCAAATCCAGTTTATTATCTATTTCCCAGTCGTTTTTCATCTGTGCTTGTGTGGCAAACCTTAGAGGAAAAATGGAAGATTAATTTTTGAAGCATGTTCTTCGTGTTCTTTGTCTTTGAAAATCAGAAATCTCCAGGGATTCTCTCACTTATTTTACTTATGTCTTTATTTATACTTTAAAAACATCTTCTCATCTTTTAGCTGTAGTGACAACTTTGGGATTCTTATTCTCAGCTGCCCTGAGCTTTGAAGCAGTTTCCAATAGCTGCTATTCTGTTTACAATCTTTCATTTCAGCTGAAACCCTCTCAGCTACTGCAACCCAAATATTTGTGTAGGAAGAAACACTCGGCACACTCAGGATAGATTTTCCCAAAGCAATAATGCAATAATAAATGTTGGCTAGCAGCAAGGGAGGATAAGGAAAGTCTTTGCCTGACACTTCTGTGAGTGCTGCTCACGTCTGACAGACTGGATGGGCTCCTGCTGGTGGGGAAATAAGTGAGGGCTGCTAGAAAACTCTTTGCTGGGTGAAAGGAGAGAGGGCAGGCTCAGCTGCTGTGCTGCACAGAGGTGAAGAGCATTTGGGGTGTGAGGAGTGTTTGTTGCTCTGTGAGCGTGTGGAGAGGGAGATGGATTCCTCCTGGAGCCTCACAGAGCATCCCAAGCCCTCTGGGCCATGCAAGTGTGGCTCCCAAGGCAGACCTGCAGCTCCAGAGAATAGTTTGGAGGCAGCTGGGGGGTAGGCCTGCTCTTGCAAGTGCTGCTCCCTCCACACTTCTGCCACAGGGCATTGGGGTTAGGTGTTTGGGTTTCATGTTTCCTGCAGCAGCAAGTGCTGCTCGTGTGCTCCCATCACATCTGCCCCTCCTCTGCTGCCCCTCGGGCACAATTCCTCCCTCCAAACACATTCATCCTTTCAGCTGGAGCTCCACTGGGATGGAGGAGTTGCTGAGTTTTCTCAGCTGAATGCAGGCTGTGGTTCCAGTGAGAGATGTAGGGGTTTAAGCACCTCACAGATAATGGAGATCTATTGTTTTAGTCAATTGGTATTCCCAGTTATACAGAGAAAAACCACCAAGTTTTATCCTAAATACATCCATTCCAATGCAGGTCTGCTATAACACTTGTTTTGTTCTTGGCACGTGAAGCAGTCCTGGAAAATGGCATCAGCCCACGTTAGTATTGTCAGTTCCTTACAGATTTTGTTTTTACAATGAAATTTCCTTTCTCTTGCCAAAGAAACTTCAGTGGAAATTGGGCTTTCTTATGTTTAGGAGAAAATAAATTTGTAATAAGTACTTGTTCAAAATAATCATACAAAATACTCCTTTAGAAACAGCTATTTCCAGGCCAGAAGTGAAACCATCTTGTTCCACTATATGAAATCACCCACAAGAAACATGGCCCAAACAAGAAGAGAATACATCTGTCTGAGTTAAAAGCAGGGGAAAAAAAGGGCTCTTGGAGGCTAAAAGGTACAAATCAAATATATGTTACAAATCAGCTTGACTCAATGTACTTTACAAAATTTTGCCTTGTTATCAACAGGGTTTATGAGATATATGCAGAGCTACTTGTTGATTTTTGACACATGTAAATACTAAACATCATTGAAACATCTTGGTTTAGAGTATGAGACAAGACTTTTCATTGTCAGCCTCTTCAGGTGTTTTTTGTTTTAGCATTTAGATTTATAAAGTATGATGTTTACTGGGGTGTATTCTCTCAGGGTGTCAGCAAATTTTTATGTAACTTTTAACACTACTAAGAGTAATTCACACATATTTAATGCAGAAAATCTTTCTCAGTGTATAAAGACAGCTGAACCTGTCTTGTTCGAAATCACACCTCTACACATTGTTCTTGAGAGAAATATTTTGAATAAATTTGCAGAATAAATGGGTGATTATTGAGGGAATCTCCTCTAGGAAGGAATTACACAGGGCAATACTGAAATTAGTGAAAGTTCCTGTGAGCATTTCTGGTACACCAGAGCCACGGCAAGGTTTAATTCAGTTTACCCAAGTGCTCCCTTGCAGCAGCAGAGTCACATTCCACAGGCAGGTTGGACAGGGCTCTCTTAGGCACTGCCTTTTTGTCCTCAGTCCCTTTGTCCTGTCTCCTGTTTGCTAACAGTTCTGAGCAAATTGGCTCTAATTACTCCCGGTAATTTGAGTTAATATGTCAGCTCCAGGCTGCTAATCAGTCAGCTCTGAATGTGTTCCTCGGTGATTACAAGTGTAAGTAAGAACCTGGGTTTGTTGCTCATCAAAGTACCTTATTTCCAGCATCTGTGCATTGTTTCTCTGTGGAGCAGAGGCTTCTGGCTGTGGGACTTCATTTGTGGTGGCTCTTGAAGGATTTATATGTCAGGGCATTGATTCAGCAAAGACACTGCCTTATTTTAGATCACCTGATTCCGTGTTAGGACAGGTGTTCTTACTCTGAATAATAGCATTTGATGGAAAATGTCAACTAGAGTTATTCCTGCTTAAGTCTGGTTTCTATTTCCTGTTTGATAAGTGCTCTGTAATCTCTCTGGTAAAGATATAGGTAGTGTGAGATGGATAGTTGCAGAGTTTGGGGGAGAAAAATTAATTTGGGCTCAATCCTGCAATCTTTGCTAACCTAAGTGATCTCATTGAAGCCACTTACTTGTTAATAAGGGCCTGGACTGGGCTTTGAGCCCAGCCTTCAGATCATGAACAAAGGAGTATTTTGTTTGTTTGAAAGATGCCATGTTCAGAACAAAGGGGAAATTAAACAGGGAAATGTTCAGGTTTGCAGTACCCCAGGTTTGTGCTATTTCAGCTGACACCTGCACAGTGCCAATCGAGACAACTCCACTGGCTGGTGTAGAGGTGAGAGCAGTTCAGCTGGCAGCCTTTAGAGGTGGATGGAAATAACAGAGCAGAGGCTTTTCATTAAAGTGCCTTTCATCATGCACATCAGTGAGTCAGCATTACCTGCAACCCTGAAAACACCAGATAAAAGGCAATGAGATCCACTCAGGAGGATTTTTGAGGCTGTCTGTCCAGTGAAATGAGCCAGTGGGTGCCTTGCTCTAGTGGCCACGGGAGTTTGTAAATCCCTTCAGTGCAAGGCACTGACGTGTGGGGGTATTTTGGGAGCTGCAAGGATATTCCTGCAGGAAAAGATGTGAACCAGCTGGTTTGAACCCAGCCACAGTGGGATCCTCACAAGCTGGAACCAGCCCCAATTTGAATCATTCAGGAGGGTGACTCTGCCTCTTAACTCCAGAATGGAAGGGATGACACTTTGCTTTGGGTGGTTTATGTGCACTTTGACTCTCCAGAGAGCAGGGGAGGAGGGAATGATGCCAATCCAAGAGAAAAGGAAACTGTGGCATGCTGGGGTGGTTATAGCAAAAAGCTGTGGAGGAATATGAGTAGCATTTTACTGGGAGACAAAACCCAGGTGCTTTTGTTCTGGGGGTGGAGAAAGGAAGGGTGTGCTGGAACGTCAGCTTAGGGGTCAGGGCCATACTCTGATCAGATGTGAATTTTACTTTGATTTTTCTGCAGCTTTTTTCTGTAGGTATCTGCATGTCATTAATTTTAATTGCTTAAAAACCTGCTGGAGACAGGGATCAAGCCTGGCTAGAAACACACTGCTGTAAATTCACAGTAATGGTGTTGAAGTCAACAGCTCAGCAGCAGGTACAGGCTGCAGGGCAGGACTGCTGAGAAGGTATTGATGACTTATTGTAGAGCCACTGGAAGATTTAGCTTGGAAGGGACCTTAGAGAAATCTGGTTCAACCCCCGTGTTCTGGGCAGGGACACCTTCCACTCTCCCAGGTTGCTCCAAGCCCTGTACAACCTGGCCTTGGACACTGCCAGGGATGGGGAAGCCACAGCTTCTCTGGGAACCTGTGCCAGAGTCAGATCCCTCTGGATGTGATCCCTTCCTCCCTGCGTGCCAGCACAGCCTGGTGTGGCTGCCGGGCTCGCTGGGGTGCAGTGCTGCCCCTGTCCATGGTGCTGGTCCCAGCGCTGACCCCCAGGAGCACCACGGGTCCCTGCTCTGCCCTCGGACCCTGAGCCATCGACCCCAGCTCTGAGTGTGAGCCAATTCCTTCCCCACCCAGTGGTCCCTGTTAAATGCATCACCCTCCAGTCCAGAGACAAGGGTGTCATGTGGGACAGTGTCAGACGCTGCCGCTTTGATTTTTCAGCTTTTTGAATGTTTCCATTTTTGTAATGGAGTCTCTCAAGCATTTAATGTAAATCAAACCAATGTTTTTCTAACTGTTCTTTTGGTTTTGCATTCCTCTGAGAAGGAAGAGACATTTGATGGACTTATAATTTGACCAGTGTGGTTGGAGAGGAGGCAACCTCATTCTCCAACCCACGGGAAAAGTTAGAAATCTATATATGCAAAGTCAAAAAATTAAACTGTGCCTTTTTCTGCTTAGAGCTGGCTGTCTCCATGTTGCTCATTTCGTGCTCTATAGTGACAAAATGCCTTGCACAAGTACAGGTAGGTGAGCATCAGCCACTCTTCCCTAATATACCATCTCTGTAACTCCACTGTAGATGGCCACAAAACATGCCCTCAGTGAAGCTGTGTTAGCTGTCACTAATCACCTCCTTATTCTCCATGTGAATTGCTGTGCAAGCTCATCCTGCTGCTAAATGGGGTCGAAAGTTTTGTCCCTTTCCAGAGCAATAATAAAGCTCTAATGTGCTCCCGAATCTCTGGAGAGTGTAAAGTCTAATTTACTTCCGAGCTCAGATCGAAGGCAGAACCTTTGCTGAACTGGAAGGAGCTGAGCAGTTACACTCAGCCATGATAAATCTGACTTTAGCTCATACTAATAGGATGAAAATTGCCTGGTCTGAGGGAGAATGCTGCTCTGCTGTTGAGCCACCCTGATTGTTTATATGAAATTTGGACAAACAAACAAAACCCCACAGTGGCTTAAGCTTGGTACCAACAGACTTTATGGCAGATCAGACCTCATCAATGTGACATCAATTTTGCTGAGAGATTATTGTTTATCCTTTTGCATAAATCCTTACAATTTATCTGGATATTATGACTGATTCTGGTCAAATTAATCCTGTGAGTGTTTCAGTATTGCCCAGAACTGGCACCCATTACTCTGGGATCATGGCCTCACTGTGTGCTTATGGTAATTGATGCCTGGTTTAATTTTTGCCTTCTTGGCCTTGTCCAGGTTTTCACTGCTGCTTGTGTTATGATGAAACTTATGTCAAACTGCATATTGGAAAGGTTAGAATTCAAATTAATTAAACACCTCATGTTAGTACATCTATGGGAAGGAAGAGAGTGCAGGCAGGAAAACCCCAGGACTGGAGTGTGACATTAAGATGTAGAAAAAGGAATTTTCCTGAGTGTTGCTAAAGTTGAGAGAAATTGGTAGCAAAATCAACACTGAACAAAAAAAAAAAGGTTTGGCAGTCCTTTCAGTGTCAGTATTGCTTTAAAATTAGTTTTGCAAATCTATATTTAATTAGGTGGTTATTGTACTGTGTGCTAAATAAACACTAATTATTAAACATGGAATTTATTGAAGTGTAATAGGTATTTCTAAAACTCTTAATTTATGTAGCCTGAGTAAACAAATTCTAAATGATCAACACAGCTTCCTGTACAAGAGCACCCAGTGCAACTAATATATGCCAGGAGCCAGGATTATCTAATATTTTCTAATAGGTATTTTATTCCAAGACATACCTCAGGAATATGAGTTAGTCTGTGTGATTCATTTTAAGACCAGGGCTGTTAATTATTTGTAGAACCTTGTGCTTTGTACACTTGTCCTGTTGCCATCTAGCTCTTGAATGCAGCAAGTGAACCCATAGGGGATAAAGAAATCCTGAGTTTAATTGAGGACCTTGTTTAAAAGGCTGGCTAATAAGGTTCTTGGCAACAGCACAGGCTGAAACTTGAAAGCAACAATCATTTTCCTGTCCTTACCCTCCACTTGCATCATTGCTGCTATGGAGAGACACAAATGCACAATGTGATGTGGTGCAGTGCATCCCAAGCCTGTTGTATTTTTAAGTGTCCCCATATGTAAAGGTCATTCTGCAATTCGACAAAATGCACTTTTAGCTTTCGGGATTTTGGGAAAACTGAATGCTGTTTGAGTGAGCTCTTCAAGTCAATGCCCAATTTTATTTGAAAACTGCAGCTCAACTGAATATGTCCAAATAGCTTGATTGCTCTCTTGAGTAATTTGTGCTGTAAAGGCCTGTTTTGGGTAGGAACTCTCAGAAAAATGTCTTGACTTACAAGTGTGTGGTACTGGGGGGGGTTGGAAGCTGCTGTTCACTTTGGGAGCCTCTGCAGAAGAGTTCCCACTCAGGTTTCTCTGTATGCTTAAATCCTTCATGGAATATCACATGATCTATTAGGTGTCCACAAGGCATCACAAATTCAAGTCTGGGAAAACTCATGTGTGGCACTGAGGTCTTTCTAGGAGCAGCATGTGGGCATCCACACTTCCTGCCAGAGTACCCAAGGCTTGTGTCCTGGAGATAAAGGGAAATTCTAGGCTTTTTTTGGAAGGGATCTCAAACAGTCCTTGACAGTCTTTTATCTTGGGTATAAAAATAAAAGCCATCAATAATTAGTAGGCTATATTTGGAAAACTCGATGTCTGATGTAATCAGAAGGCTTGGCAAGGAAGAAGAGAGTTTGCATTCTGCCCAGAATAAATATAGCATTTCTAAGTGCTTTGTATCTTCTCTTTGCAGTACAGCTTTTTGTCTTTTAATCCTGATTTTAAAAAGCAGGTTTGAAGATATTCTCCTTTCAAGGTTTTTTTTCCTCTCTGTTTCTCACCAGGCTCTCTGAATTGCTTCTTTTGTTTAGTTTGAGAGTGATTTTATTATTTCCTGAAATGAAGTACCCTTCTGAATTAGTCAAGACCCAAAACACCATGGCAGTGCCTATAACTGAGCTTGCAAAAAGGAGGTAAGTTACCTGAATAAATGCTTTACTGATTTGAGACCAAATGATGGTAGTGAGCTGCAAGTGGTTTTGATCTGACTTCCATTTGATTGCCACTTTCTTTATTGAGGTGCTCAGGTGATGAAGAAACCTTTCAACGCAGACCTTTGGACTCCCTCAGTCTCAGGCATTGGTGGCTCATGTTTTCTCTGCTCACTTCTACTGTTTCAGTATTTGCTTCATCTTCTCCTGTCCAAGCATCCCCAATCTTTTTCTTAACAGATCTCATTGAATATTGACATTAAGAAGATAAACCCCACCTTTCTTCCTTTAGGCCAAAGGAGCAGGGTCAGAGCTGGTGGAATTTTTAGGATTTTGAAGCAAATTTGGCTGTTAATTCCTCCTCCTGCTGTTGGCTTGAGAATTTGCCTTGTTTTCTTCTGTTCTTCATTCTTTTAAGACTTGGTGTCTTTATCTGGACACAAGACTTTTGCTAGCTGAAGTAGCTTATTAATCTTTTGGAAGACAGATGGACAATTAGCTCTGAAGGAAAAGGAAAGCACAGCTTTTGAGACTGTAATCTCCTTTATCTCTAGATTAAAGTAGTGAGAATTCTTGCCTGGAAAGGGACCTATGCCAAATCCATGAGATAAATTAGAACAACCATTGCTATATTTTTCAGGTGGCAAAGTAATTTCATGATTATTTCCATTTTTGTGCAAGCCAGGATGCAGCATTGCTCAAGAAAGGAGGGTAGAAGAAAGGATTTTGAGAACGCCCACTTTTCTGTACATTCTACATAATTTGGTGACAAAAAACCCATTTGGGACCTCAGGGGAAAAGTGGGAGATGTAAAACAAGGAAGAAGAGGTGGTGGTGTGCAGGCAGAGTTATCCCAGCTGTGGTGAAGGGGGCAAGTTCTGCTTTTAGGAGACACTAGAGTGGCCACTACAAACAAAGATAAAAGCCAGCACAAACCTGTGTGAATTAAACCAATTTAGGGCTGAGTCTTAGGGTGTAACTCTGCCAGCTCAGAAGGGCCACCAGCCTGCCCTGGCTGTGGTGGCTGTGCTTCAAAGAAGTGACATCATAGCCACAAGGTCTGCAGGGGCTGCTTGTGATACATGGAAAGTGGTGCAGGTGTCAAAATAAATATCTTCTGTGGTGTTAAATAGCACTTAGGGGCTGAGGGATGTTCTTGTTAGCTGTGGGTAAGAGAATTTAGGGGACCTTATCCTCCTCTCAGTGGTCGGATCTCAGTAAATCACCCAACATTTCTGTGCCTTGGTTTTCCTTTTGTGGGTGAGCAATGATGGCTCCTTCCTCACAGTGACACAGAGGCAGGAGGTGTGCAGTGTGGGGTGTGGAATTGAGCCTGGCAGTCCCACAGGGGCAGGAGGTGTGCAGTGTGGGGTGTGGAAGGGAGCCTGGCAGTCCCACAGGGGCAGGAGGGGTGCAGTGTGGGGTGTGGAATTGAGCCTGGCAGTCCCACAGGGGCAGGAGGTGTGCAGTGTGGGGTGTGGAAGGGAGCCTGGCAGTCCCACAGGGGCAGGAGGGGTGCAGTGTGGGGTGTGGAAGGGAGCCTGGCAGTCCCACAGGGGCAGGAGGTGTGCAGTGTGGGGTGTGGAGGGGAGCCTGGCAGTCCCACAGGGGCAGGAGGTGTGCAGTGTGGAGTGTGGAGGGGAGCCTGGCAGCCCTGCAGCTGCTCAGAACACAGATGGTCTGTGGATAACCACTGCTCCTCTCACTGTGAAATGAGCAGTATAAAAGGGGCAGGCTGCAGTGTGGTTTAAAGTTTTGTTGGATGAACCAGTCTGTAACACTTTATCCTTTGCTAAATTCATGCCATCCAGCCTTTATTTTATATTCCAGCAACCTTTGTTTCGTACCTTGTCAGAAGTGGCTTTAATGTGGTGTGGTTCTGCTTTCTGTGGCTCAGTTGGGTTGGCAGTGGAGTGCTTTCAAACCCTTTCACCTACAGTATATAGAAAAATGCTGCATGGCCATTTCACTGTTGAGGGATCAAAACAGTTGGGAAATAAGCTTGTGAGTGTGCACCTCAACTCCATAAAAAACCCCAAATTCTGAGGAAATTGTTTTTACATAGTATATCTTCAGAGGGACAGCACTTAGCAATGTGCTCATGCAATTCATCACAAAGGTGACAATACTCCAATGATTTATTAGTAATACATCACTGCAATGTTTTCCCCCCAGTGATGTATTGGAGACCATAAAGCACAGAGAGGGACAGCAGACGTGCAGGCTGAAGTGCCTGCAAAGCCTTCCCAGGCCTTTCCCAGTTATTTTATTGAGAGAAATGATCAGCAAAAATGCTGAGATTTTTCCATTCCTGGAAAAACAATTTTTTTTCTATTCCTGGAAAAATCTGGTGGGGTTGGTCTTGCCATGAAGATTCCTGGATCTGATGACAGCAAAGGCCTGCAGGCTCTGTATCTGTCTTCAAACAGTGCAGAAACTCTTGATAAATGGCTTGTTGACTGATAGTCTGGGCCTTAGAGCAACTGTAAATGCTTGAGGTTATTTACTTTTGGTTTTCAGTGCCTCTGGATGTTGAAAGGCACCAGGAAATGTCTTTGAGCCTTGGCATCTCAGTGTGCAAAGGCTGGGCCATGTGAGAGCCTCACAAATGTCATGACAGGGAAAAAGGTTCTGTCCCCATGGCAGTGCTGCTGCTCTGCTATCAGCACGAGGTTACACTCTGTTATCACAACCTTCCTCTGCCTCCCTGGAGGTCACTTTAGAGATTGTTCAAGAAAATTAAAATATATCATGTTTTTACCATCCTGATTTCTGCTGCTTCATCTATCTTGTCCGTAATGCCAAGACTTGCAAAGGGAAGAGATTTGCTTTCATTGATCTCTGCCTTCCCCAACCTTCCACCAGTCCCTCAGAATGCTCTCTGCACCCAGCCAGGGTAACCTTCTCCATAACACCCAGGGTGAGTGTGCTGTGACCCGAGGCCAGCTTGGAGCAGAGAGGTTTCCTGAAGCAATTCCTCAGCTGCTGTTGTGTTCAGAGCCAGCTTGCTGTCACCTGATGTTGTTCCAGTTGTTTGTTTTCATCTCTCTACCATTACATCCCCACCTCCTGGAGAGGCACTGGCTTTTTCTTTGTGTGGGATTAGCAACAGGCAGCTGCTCCTGCTTGCAAACCCTGCAACAATACAAATTATGGCAGATCTTTGCCATTGGCTTGAGTTCAAATTGGGTTCGACTTCAAATTTTGCAGGACTGAGCTGATGCTCATGTTGAATAGAAAGAGAAGGTGGTGTCAATAATATGAAAATAGATTTTTCAGTATCACCCTGCTAGGATGGGGTGTACTGTGAACCTGGGACTCACAGCCATGAGCCAATCAAGGAGGCTTTAACCCCTTTAAAAGCTTCCTGGGCCATTCCTCCTTGATTATTTCTCTTTCTGATAAGAGTATCAAGGCATTTAATTGCAACAAACACTGCCTGAAGGCGATAGTAAATCATAACCCACTTTATGATCAAGAACAGAATGTACAGAACTCAGCAGTGGCTGGAGTTTTATTAGGTTTTATGAATGCTTCACGAGCTCTGCAGAAGGACACTGGGGGCCAGAAATACTCAGCTTGAAGCATTTCACAAATCTAGGACCAAATTCTTGGCTCTGTGGATGCAAAAACCTTCCACTGCCTTCCCTGGGCCTTAGCTGTTGCTGAAGTTCAAGTCATGCTGAATGTTGATCAGCACAAGCAGGGAGGAGTTGGGATGTTCACAGAGAAATCAAAAAGCCAGAACCACACTTTGGTGTGTATGGGAGTTAAGGGTGCACCCAAAATCCTGCTTTGTGCCCCCTCAGCTCCAGCTTGGGACCTCATAACGATGGTACAGCCTCCAATCAACTAATTTCTCCTTTTATTGGAACTTCCACAAGCAATTTAATGTTGGTTTAAAAGCCACACAACTGTGGAGACTGAGATTTTTTGCTGGTTTGGGTTTCTGCCTCTGCTGGATTTTTATTGTGCAAATGCATTTGGATGGAGAAATTCTGGCCCTTCCTGTCCTGAGCAGTCTGCCCTTGTCTCTGTGGCACTGGGGGTGCTGTAGATGTGTTTTGCTTTCTGCCTTTCTGAGCAGGTTAATTACCTGTAATTCAGAGTAGATGGACTCTTAAAGCATCAGCTTTATTAGAATGAGCCTGCTTGAAGCACAGCAAAGTGCACTTATCTCTATGCTAGCACCAGAGCTCTTCAGGGCATGTAAAGAGTTGGGGATTTTCAACCTGATTCAGATAAAATCCTTCCATTTAAATCCCTTCTCCCAGCCATGGTGCTAAGGAAGTACCTCTTGCATCTGTCTGGAATCCAACCACCTTTTCAGTATCCTAGAATGGAAATGAAATTGCTGGGTTGGGCTGTGAATGGCTTCAGAAGCCTTTCCAGCCTCAGAGAGGCACTTCCAGCACTAAAGGCTGTAGGCAGAGCACAGATTATTTCCTGCAGGTGTTACCCAAACACCATTTGACATTTGTCTGACTTGAGTTTTCAATATATTGGTTCACACCTGTGGTTGTGAGGGTGAGCAGTGGCTGAACTGGGGAAATAAATGGAGGGCAGTGCTTATTTTTGGCTCAAAGACTACCCAAATATCATGTTAAAATAGAAATATACTATAAGATGAGTTGAATATTATCTTAGTATCCAGAAGATAGAACCAGGCAGCCTTTTTGTCCCAGACCAGGTCAGGCACTCTGTGCCAGGCAAGTGAGCCCCAAAACAAAGAGGCTGTGGAGTAAAGCAGGAGGAGTGGGTTAGAAGAAAGGTTTTTACTCAGGGGAAGACAGAAAAATGAAAGGATCAGCCTCAGGTTGTGGAGGGAGGCTGAAGCTGGGAGCTGATGTCAGATCTTTGGCATTATTGGTATGGTCACTGGTTCAGCAGTGGTTCCTAGCACAGGCTGCCTTTCCTGCAGCTCACCAGCTCTGTGGAAAGTGTTAGGGAAAAAATCTCTCAGTCACTCTTCCTGGAGTTTCTCCTAAGAATTGCTGAAGTCCTGTTAGAGAAAAAATGCTGAGGCCATCATTAAGGTTCTAGAAAGAAGAATATGAACATGTATTTCACTCTTAATAACTTCCTGCTTTGAATTTTGCATTTGAAAAAGAATTTTCTCCTTGCCTTTGTGGGAAAAACAGAAGCTGTCAATAGCTATATCAATAGCATTTTTTTGCTATGTATCAAATGAGTTTATATCTAAGTAACCATTTTGCCTCCTGAAGCAAAGAATTACACAATGCAATTGAGGGAACTATGAGGCAATATTTGTTTGCTTCAAACATTCATAATGATAATTTTACTACTTCCTCTCTACTTTTTATCTTGAGAGACAGAGTGAGCAACCATTTCCCCCTTGCTTGTGCTGCTCCCTGGTCTATATTCCTCTTTGGTTTGCTCTTCCCAGGATGAAGTGAACTTGATTTAAATATTCTTTGGATAACTTTGATTATCATTATTGTTGTGCCCTCTGCTTTAATTTTAGTAGATCCTTTTGCAGAAGGTGAGGAACAAAGCTTCACAAAATGGTGATGGACTCACTGTGGATTTATTCAGTGCCATAATGATGATTTCTGTTCTGTTCTCCATTCCTTCCTAATAATTCCTAACATGCTGTTTGCTTTGACTTCTACTGAGCATTGAACTGACACTTTAATTGACCTGTTATACCTTCAAGACCTCTATTATTTTTCCCCAAATGCCAAAAAGGTGCCAGATTTCATCAGTCCAGGATGGCTTTTCCTCTTGTGTGCATCACTTCCCATGGATCAGCGCCGAGTTCTATTGCTTTTTGTTCACACACTCTGTACCCCCCCCAGTTCATTTTCCTGTCCTTTGCAGTCAGATTTCACCAGTTTGAAAGTCTTGCTAAAATCAGTTCTCTTTGTCATCTGACTTTTCCAGAAACAGAGACTAAAGCCATAAGCCTTTAAAAAACGTAAATTAGCTCCCCAGAAAAGTCGTTAATTCAGAATTAAGGTTTCTCACCTGAGATCTGTTCCATTACCAGCCCAATCCTTCTGTGTTTTACACAGAGCAAATGCAAGTGGATGAAATCTGTCTTACCTGAATTAGCAGGCAGCAGCCAAATATTTACTGAGTCACTTATTCAACTTGATTAAATGAGCAGAATATTAAAAAACCAAGACAATGGGGGAATATATGCAACAAAATCATTCAAGCAAAACAATTCTATTAGCTACTCAAGGAATAGGCTTTTAGCATTAGAGGTGTTGTTTACTAATTGGATTTACTGTAGCAGTGATTACTTAGTGTCTCACAATTTTCTGTACTTCAGTATTCACCTCTTGTCTGAATCAAATCTGTTGTGCTTATGGCAAGATTCCCATTTCCTTCAGAGGCACTGAGGTCTGGCCTCTCTTGTGTAAGAGGTTTTCAAAAGATCTAAATACTATAATCTTGTTTTCTGGCTGATGTTGGAGCTACTCTGATACTTTGTCTGCGCTTTTCAGGAGATAACAGACAGACAGATCATGCAAAATCTAGTTTCAGAATTTTCCACTCCATACAGAGTAGCCAGAGAATGTTTGTGAAATGATAAAACCTGCCACAGTAACCTGAATCTTCAGATTTCTGATGTGAATAGTTCAGGAGTGAACGGAGAGCTGAGGTTTGTGTTATAGAAGCTACAATGTACTGGATAAAACAATATTTACTTCTCCAGAGTGCTTAGAGTAAAGTCTTCTGCTGAGCTTCTGCAAGCTCAAAACCAAAAGTGAGTTTTCTCCTTCTTTTTATGTATTAAGTTTAATGTAGGAATTGATTTGACTCTTAAGTCCTTCCAGGACCTCCCTGTCTACTCTGTAACAGTTGCTTTGTTTTTCACCTTTTCCCCTCAGTATTCAGCCTGAAGTTCACTGCCCCTGATGGTTCTGCCTTTACTCACCACTTCATAAATCTCAGGTCTGAAACTCGGGAATTTTGAGCAGTACTTCGATTTTTTACAAATATTCATACCTTGTATATTGATATTGTATTTCTCATTCAGAACATCTTCAATTCCTTGTATTCATGTTCCTGTTCCCCTTTGATTGGTATAGTTAGTGAGTTCTTATTCTGTGTGCTGATACATTTTTATGTGCACTTTTACAGATCTTGCCTCTTCATAATTGGTTTTCTTTTCTCTTTTTATTAGAGATATCTCCTTTATACTTTAGGTTTGGATTTTTTTTCAAATTAATGGATAATTGTTTATTTTTTCCCTTGTATTTGATCTAGTATCTTTCCCTGAAACCAGTTTCCCTAGAAAGCAGTCAGTCAAAAAGAAGCAGACAAGAATAGAATCAGTTTCAGGAGAATTTTGATTTAAAATGAAAGCACAGGAAAATCCAACCTGTCTCTCCATCACTGTCCCTCCTTCTCTCCTCTCCTCAGCATCTCTTCCTCTTCTTCCCCAGCCCCCTGCTTTCCCTCCTCTCATTTCTTCAGGACAGCAGCCTCGCCTTTGCTTTGTCTCCTCTTGCTGTAACTTGGGTTTAGGAGCTCTGTGTCCCTGATTTTCTGGGAAGGTTGTGTCCTCATGATGTCCCTGATTTTCTGGGCAGGTTGTGTCCTCATGATGTCCCTGATTTTCTGGGCAGGTTGTGTCCTCATGATGTCCCTGATTTTCTGGGCAGGTTGTGTCCTCATGATGTCCCTGATTTTCTGGGCAGGTTGTTTCCTCATGGTGTCCCTGATTTTCTGGGCAGGTTGTTTCCTCATGGTGTCCCTGATTTTCTGGGCAGGTTGTGTCCTCATGATGTGCTGTCCTCTCCCAAAGCCATCCTGGTCTGGTGGACTGTGACTGCTTCTCAGAGCTGGGGTTTCCAGGCACAGGGAATTAAGCAGATTACTAGAATTTGTTTTTGAGCCTGGTACCCTGCAGCCATGGGATCTCAGTTCTCCTCTCTCCCCCAGACTCAGGTGGATGGCTTGGGGCAAATCCCTCGATTGCTCTGCTGCTCTGGCTCTCCTCTCTCAGAGCACCAGGGTTGGAAGCTCCCCTGTATTTCATGAGAGGAGCCTGAGCCAGAAGCACCCAAAGCTGTGAGGTGCCAGAGTGTTGGAGGCCATACAAATCCCTCACCTGGGCTCTACATTAAGGTGGTTTTTCTTGCTTCCTCTCTGGGATTGTTGTATTTTAGCACAGCTGACACCCTTGCCAAGAGTTACCTCATGCTCTGTGAGACACTGAGCTGTGCCTGGTGATGCCTTAGGTTTTAACTTCTATATTTTTCAAATCCTGCACTGCCCAGTGTAACTCTGAAGTTTCCTGTAGCTCGTTCAGTGCTGTTCTCTATGCTAAGATAGACATAACAAAACCTCTAACTTGCTCTCCAACCCAGACCAAGAACTGCAAACCTTCATCTTGGGGAGAGGGGGGCAAGCTTGGGGAAATTCCATCATTAGCTAAAGTTTTAATTGGCAAATTGATGCTGAGATCCAAGTGGGAAGAACTCGGGAGCTGTCCTTGTCCATGTTGGGATGCACTGAGGCAGGAGCCTCTGGAGCCCAGAGTGTACCTCTGAAGGCCTTTCCAATCAATCCCTCCTTGATTCCTTTATTCCTGCCTGCTCTCTGTTTCTAGGGAGCCATTTAAGGCATCACTGGGAGCAGCAGGGGCTTCTTGGGCAGCGCTGACCTGGGGGTGTCACCCTGATTTTTTTCAACTTTTTGAATGTTTGTATTTTTGTAATAGATTTTCTCACTTTTTTAATGTAAACAAGACTGTTTTTTTAACTGTTCTTTTTCGTTTTCATTCCTCTTCTCAGGAAGAGACAATTGATAGACTTATAATTTTGCCAGTGTAGCTGGAGAGGAGACAACCTCATCCTCCAATCCATAGGCATTGTCAGAAATCTATATATATGAACTCAAAGAATTAAACTGTGCCTTTTTCTGCTTAAAACTGGCTGTCTCCCTGTTGTTCATTTCATGTAGTGCCACAGGGGTGTCACACAAAGTGAGTGCTGCCCCTTCTGCAGCAGCCACTGCAACAAAGGCTCAGTGCAGGACTCACCTCGGAGCTGCAGCATCTCTCAAGGAGTAGCAGTCCTAGGCTTGCTTCAGACTCTCCAGATTGCCTCTTTGACACATTTTCCCCTTAATTCCCTCCATTCTTCCCTCTCCTTTCCTTCCCATCAATCAGAACACTCGTGGCCTGCTGATGTAATTAGGAAAGCAGAGCATTCTGGAGGGATGTATTGATTGAGTACTTTATAATAAAAGTTAGTAATGTTTAATTTCTCGTTGTCAGCTTTCATTGTGCTGAAGAAATCAATTCACTATTGTCTCTTCTCCATTATTCAATTGTCTAATAAGCTACTTTGCAGTCCCCTCAAAATCAAATTTTAATGATAAATCACTGTAGGGAAGGAGAGCACATGAACCCAAGTACATGAGGATTATGCCAAATCCATCATAGGTGGGATGCACTTCTTTCCAATTGGAAATGAATTTTTTCTTTTCTCTTTTTACAACAGTCAGACAGATTTTCTATCTTTTCACTAAACCCCACAAGATGTTTGCTGTAACTTTTCTCTCATTTAAGATTCATGTGTTATCAAACCCTCTCCGAATCTTGAATTTCACCCTTGAAGTGATACCTCTCCTCTTTTTCCCTCCCCACCTCTCTCACCCCACACCAAATTAGCTTTAAAAAGAAGAGACAGAGTGGCCTTGCAGGAGAGAAAATGTACTCAAACCCTCTCTCTTCACTCTGGCTTTACCCCAGCTCACAGCAAAGCAAGCTCTCCTCTCTCCAGAGGAGCTGCTTGTGTGTCAGGGAGTGCAGCATTCCTGACCTTCCCTGGGATCCCTGAGTGCTGCTGCAGCACAGATAGGCATGGCTTGGGTAGGGCTGGAGCTGTGCTCCTTCGTGGCTTGCAGGGCTGCTTTTATTTCCTGCTGCAGGGGAGAGGCTCTGAGCTCACTTTTGCTGCTGTTTTTCCTAGCTCGGGTCTGTGGGTTCTGCTTTTCATAGCACTGAGGGCTGCAGCTTAGTCCTGATTCACTGCCTGAAGAATAAAGTTTAGGAGGTGGTTTAAGAGAAACTGAATTTCAAGAGAAATTAAATAAATGTATTATTTGTGAGGTAGGCAACTCTTAGAGTTCTGCAAAGGCAAAAGCACTAATTTTTAATATTTACCCGAAATAAAAAGCTGAATCTGTCTTTCATGTTGATTAATATCTAAAGCTCTTTTAAAGCAGTCTCACCTCTCCAAAAATAACTTACATGCATCTTATGCCCAGCAATGGTTTTGTAAAATTTATTTTCATTGTGAAGGGTGCTCTTTGGACATACCCAAGTTGTTTTAGCTCAGACTCGCCTTGCACCTATTACCTGAACACAAAATGCTCTGATTCTTGGGCCCACAGATAAATGAACCAACTTTACCAACCCCAGGATATTCAGGAAACAATGTGCCTGAACACTTGTATTTGTGCATGGAGCAGTGAATTGTCTCTTGCATTAGGAAAGCTGTAACAGAGATGTCAATAATGCAGCGCACACTGAGCTCTCATCTCTTCATAAATCAGGTCACAGTGCAGCCACCATTCTATTTTTGCAGCTTGCAGGGTAGTAAAGTAAGAAGTTTATTGCAAGTTGGTAATAAGAAGGGAAGTAACAGCCTGGGAGGCACAAGGGTGAGCGAGTTAATGAGTGAGCAGTTTGAGTTTTCTTATTGGTTTTAACCCTCTATAAATTTAATGGCTTCCTTTTAAATGCCTCTTAATGAGAAAAAGCAAAGTGTGAGTTACTTAATGGTGTTATTGAAAGCTTTATCTTGTTATTGGAAGGGAATGGTGAAGTTTATCCGGGGTAAATCTAGAGAGAAATAACTTTACATCAGGGTGGAGATGCTGTGTGGGCTTGGTGGCAGCGGGAAGGACAAACTGCAGGGGTGTTCTCTGCCAGGGTAACTGGTGAAATGTATAATTAGTGATATTCAGCAGTTTATAGAGACTCTAATGAGTTCAGGAGGCTTAGAGAAGTCTGTCCCAGCCTGGGGTTTGCAGCCCTGGCTCTCTGCTGGGCCCAGCCTGCAGCTCTGAGGGGTTGAGCCCACAATCTGTGCCTTTCCACCCCTCCTGATGATTCCACTGAGAATTCCCACAGGAAAGGATCCCCGTGGGAATACCCTGCATGAACAGTTCCATGTTAGCTGCCAGGATCATTCCACTTCTATAACTTTATCAATAATCCTTCCTAAATAATAAATAGAGGAATTCCTAAGGGTTTAGTGCTGGAGTGTCTGAGGTTCTTTGGAGGGACTGGTAAATAATATTTTTACTAATGCAGGCTGTTATGGGATGTAACTCTAGAGGTTATAGCATAGGAAGCTTCTCACTATTTGCAAATAAAAGCAAGGCATTTAAATAAATGGGATTTAAAAGAAATGGGATTTAAAAGGATGGGATTTAGAGATGTTTTCAGTGCATTTTGTATTTGAGTAAAATCAACTGAGAGCAAATAAAAGCTCTATGGAGAGAGCATATATTTTTCTAAATTTTTCATGGAAACAAATTGTGGTTTTTCACTTTTTTCTAACAGACATATGTTGCAACTGCAAAGATTTTTCAAGGGTAAGGAGACTTTTTCTAGTTAGGAATATAGGAAGAAGATTAAAGGAGGGCTACGACCTGCTTTCATTTACTCCACTATAGATCAGATTTAAAATACCTATTTAATTAGATTTGGCCCGATTTAATGTTCAAACATATCAGATTGTGGAATCTGCTGAGGACAGGGGTGATGTTCCTTTTCAGGGCACGCAGGCTGGGAGATCCACACATCTCTCAGAGAACATCCTGAGTCAGAAGGGACCAGCAAGGCTCAAAATGCCTCTAGAACGGGGAGATGGCAAGGAAAAACTCTATAAGTGTTCTCTGCTTTTACCCTAGAAATGTTCTCTGCTTTTTCTTTCTTTTGCTGTGGGTAAAAATCTGCCTCAGAAGAATTTCTGGGGATAATGTTCCACCTTCCTTTGCCTTATGTCCTCGAGGCAGATGTTTCCTGTCTCCAAAGTGCCTCCTTTACCAAACCCTCCTCCCTAACTCATGATTAACCTGCAGGAATCTGAGCTGTACCTGCTAATTACATTTTCAGCCTCAGTGATCACCAGTGTAACAGTATGCACATTTATATCCATGATGGTTTTGATGATTCTGCTGGCTGTTAATCTTTCAGCTGCTCAAAATCAAGCCAGTGTCCTACACAGTCACCACACACCTCTTATCCTCCCAAATCTGAGCCTGTGGTATGGCCAACGATGCACTGCACATGTAAATGATGCTGTGACACCCCCAAACAGGGAGAGAGTTAGATATAGTAACTAGATATTGCACTTAGGGGGCAGAAAACTCAGTGAAATTAAACATCCCAGTGGCATTTCTGCTCTGTGGGGGGCTGGTCCCCTCCTAGGGCTGGAGCAGGAGATGTGATGCCAGAATATTGGGTGAATTCTGGCTGACAGCTCCAATTCATGGCTCTGTTTGGTCAGGTGGTTGTGACACTCTGGGTGCTGAGTCCTGGCATCTCAGCTGAAGGGACACTGCTCTATCTGTGCCCACAGCAAAATGTATTCCCCTGGTAAAAATCACAGCAGATGGATTTTTTTTTTCTTTCCTTCTAATCTTTTTAGAAAGTATTTGCTGAAGACATGAGAGCTGACCTGGAGAGACCTCACTGGATCTTTCTGGCTTTTGAAACCACCCCAATGCAGAAGTGGCCTGGTGTGAGGTGGAGGTGAGCTGGGTTTGAGGGTTTCTTGGTCAGGAAGGTGCTGTCCTGTTGGTGCTCCCTGATTTCTCCTTTGGCACCCATGGGTGAGAGTCACTGTCAGTGCTGAGACAGGAGGAAAACCTCTGGGATGTGCTGTGTGCTGCACACAGAAGAAGCCTTACACTTGCTGTTAAATCCAGCCATAAATGCATTCCTGGGAGGAGAAGGAGGCTCAGCAATGCTGTTTCTATCAAATTATTAAGGGTACAGTGCAGCAGAATGTGGTGGTGACTTGGTAGTGGGTTTTTAGAGAAATTTTAGAGAAAGGCTGAGGAAATGCAAGTTGTTTTTAACTTGTCCTGAAATCCATTGCTAAGGGGAGTTCTGTAGCTTCCCAGGAGAAAGCTTGGATGAAATAATGTAAATATGCTTTCCTTGAGCAAGGAAATATCTTCCTCTCTGTTCTTGTTGTGGATTCCTGGCTGGGACCCAGTCAGACACACAGACACAGGCACACACACACAGACAATCTCTCCAACCTGATGTGGCTGGAGGGAGAAAGATTTGTTCTGTTTTCTTGATATTAATAATAAAACCTTCTGATTTCTGATCATCAATCAATGGACATAAGTAATTTGTGGAAAAGCCCTGGAGAACCAGGGCAGCCTCCTTTCTACAGCAGAACAGGACCTACTGCATGTAAATCCAAGCAGGTAACAATCAGAACTCAGGGGTGTGTCATGTTCACACAGACCCCTGGCATCTCAAATTCCTGCCTGCAGGGACTGGAATTTGCTTCAGTGCTTTATAAATCACTCCATCAGTGGATATGATGATTTTGACCCAGACTCCACTCTTATTAATCAAGGTAATATAGGGATGTGTAAGATGAATTGCAAAGGATGGATGCTCATAAGCTCTTAAAGCCAGAAAAGACCACCATATGTGTCTTGTTGACCTTCTGCTAGCACAGATCACAGCATTTTGCTTGCCATATCAGGACCCAAATCCATCAAAAGCTCAGGGAGCCTTGCCCCAGTGCACTCTGGCTGCAGAACATGGTTGTTTCTTCAAGAAGGTTTTAAAGAAAACATCGATTACGCTGAGAGCTATGGCTGTCATCTCCTAAGTAAGAATCATAGAGTGATTTGGCAGTGCAGTGCACCTTTGGGAGGGATTTTCTCTCCCCTTTTAGCCTTTAAAGCTGCTGTAAAGGCCATTTAATATGCTGGGGGAGGACATCCTTTACTGCAGGCAGTGTCTGGCCAGAGGCTGTCCTGACTCTGTGCCCTCAGCAGGGACAGCCAGAGGGCCTGAACCCTTTGTGGTGTTTGTAGGTGTGTGCCTGGGCAGCTCCTGGAGGTAGCAGAACTGAAAGCAGCACTGAAAGGGAAATGTGCTGTAATTAAGCAGAGTTTGGGTTTTATTTTTTCCCATTTTACTTTATGCTGAAGATCTTACCTCATCTTATAAATGTCTGGACTATTATGTTCAGGATGGCCCAGAACAGTTTTTATCTCTTTGTTCCTCTAGTGGGGAAGAAAAATCTGTCCTGTCACTTTTCCCTTTATCCATTCATTTGTTTATTTTACTGAAAACAGTACACTAGGACCAGTCTTCTGTAATAACTCACTAAAATCTTCCTTTAAGCAGGAGTTTGAATTGCAGATTTCCTCCTGCACAGCCTTAGGGTTTGTGTCTGTGGTGGTTTTAGAGGCCAGCTGCAGGTGCCTGGTGATCTGCAGTGAGGATGTCAGTGCTGTGGGGTGAGGAGCTGAGGAGCTCTCTGGGAGCAGTTTTGGGTTCCCAGCTGCCTCCCACCACACACTGTGCTGCCATTCACTTCTGTAGTGGCCATTTTCCTCATCAGAAGCCCACCTGAAAGAGCAGATTGGGCATTTCTTCATAGAAAACCAAGCAGTTTTTAGCTCTGTTCACTCCTCAGTTGTGGTGAGACTGAGTTGTGGTGCAGCACTAGGAGCCTGGCAGGTCCTTCCTGCACCTGAGGAGTCCTGGTGAGCCTGAACTGGGCAGGGAGCCCTGGTGGTGTGTGCAGGTAGCCCTGGTGTGGGTGCAGGTAGCCCTGGTGGGTGCAGGGAGCCCTGGTGGTGTGTGCAGGGAGCCCTGGTGGTGGGTGCAGGTAGTCCTGGTGTGTGCAGGTAGCCCTGGTGTGTGCAGGGAGCCCTGGTGGGTGCAGGGAGCCCTGGTGTGTGCAGGGAGCCCTGGTGGTGGGTGCAGGTAGCCCTGGTGGGTGCAGGGAGCCTGGTTTCACTTTCAGACCCCCAGCTGGTGCTCCTTGGTGACAGCAACACAGTCAGGATTTGGTTTGCTTTCCCGAGGTTCTGGTTCCTGCTGCCTGATTTGGCTCGGCTGCACCCAGCCAAGAGGCAGACACAGAGGCAGGAGATGCTGTCCTGCTGCTCCTGGGAACCTTCCTGCCTTGTCCAGAGCCTCCTTCCACCCTTGGTAAAGCTGAGAAGAGTTTTGGTGTTGCTTTAAACTGTACTTAGGTTCCCCTGGCTTTCAGATGTTGGTGTTTTTCTCAAATGGAGTGATGCAACCAGGATGTAGAAAACTGCCTGGGTTTCATCTTTTTAAACTGAGCAATGAAATAAACCATTTAATCCCCTGTGTGTATGGAGAATTTAGGTTTTCTTGGATATCAGTGATGTCTACATGGCTCTTTAGATGAAAAGATGTGATTCCCATAGTTGAATTCAGACACAAGATGGCAGAATCAGAAAGAGGAGAATGACTCTCTGTCACCAAGAGTGTCCTCTGCTGCACTGGCAAGGGAAGATAAAATACAATCATTAAACCAGGGAACCACTTACAGGTTTGAATTTGGATCTCCTGTACTGAGAATAAACATCTTTTTCCCTCAGTATGAAGTGGAAGGAGCATGTTCTGTCATTGTATTCCACCATTTGCCATTATGGCATGAGTTAGTGAGCAAACCCAGAGAGGAGGGTATTAAATGCCACCCTACAGCAGCATTCTTCTGAACTGCAGTCCCTCCTGCTCTCTGAAAGTAGGTGCTTTCCACCGAAAATAAATTGTTTGTATTTCCTTCAGCAGTGGAGCAGAATTGGAGCCATGCAGGAGGTTGATTATGTTGTTCAGCACTTAGGATCTCTCAGAAAACTGGAGAGAGATGGAGGGAAATCATTTAGACTGATAGTTTAGGCAACTGGTTTTGGATAGTTTGTACCACCTTTAAACAGGCTTGGGTTACTGATGTCTCATCTGTGCAGGCAGAGGGGTGAGATGACACATCCCCAATCCTACAGCCCAGGGTGCAGAGGAGAGGGAGATGTTTGTGAGGGAGCAGCTGAGAGGGAAGGAAGGTCTGGTTATAATCACTGGGTGTACCTGAGAGATGGCAGGATGTGAACCTCAATTGTGCATTTCCCTTAGGGGGAAGGGGTATTTTGGAAAGGCTTTTCAAACCCTTAAAGTAATTTTAATTTATTGTTACAAACAATGACCATGAACTGGGGAGTTGTGCTGACTTTGTCACTGCTGTCACTCTGAATCCTGAGCAGCCTGGTGAGCAGAGCAGGTTAAGAATAGGAGAAAAATATTTAGAATTTTTGAATAAAGTCACTTCTTCAAGCGTTTTTTCTTTTTCCTTTAGGTTGATGTAGTTACAACAGGTACAATTGTTTATTGTGCCTGTGTTTCTCTTGCTTGTTTTTTTTTTTGCCAAATGCATTTTTCTGATTTTTCAAGGAACATTTTGCTCTGACCAAAGCCAGCCCTGTGCTGATATTTTCCCTTTTCCTCACTGAGTGTTTCCCACTCAAAGCAGTGGCAGGGATGACTTGGAGCAAGGTGAAGCTCATCACAGAGGGTGTTTTCTGGACAGGATGCTTCTTGTCCTTCTTGGTGTTCATTTTCCCCGAGCCTCACGACAGAAATCAATAAAAAAGGAACATGCTAGCAATGATATTGCAAATTATTAGAGGGAGGAAAGGCCTTGGAGTTAGAAGTAGGGCAGAGAGGACTCAGCAGAGAGGTTTCAACTCCCTCAAAGTTGCCTCTGTAGATCTGTGTTTTACTTCCATTTATCCCTCCTGACGTGGCAGTGTGTTTTCCATTAAGGACTGGAATCACAGTGATGACCTCTGCTAATGTAGGAAATGGGTTCTGTCCCCAGCGGGTAGCAGTGGGTAATTATCTGTGGCAGCACCTAAGGACAGCCTGTTTTCCTGCAGCATTAGACACAAGTGTGCAGCTGAAAGACAAAAAACCTCTGCTGCTTTTCATTCACACACCTGGTGCCCACTGCCCTGGCTCTGTATGCAGGGTGAGCTGTGCTTGTGTCATTCTCTGAATGGCCTTGTTCTTCTCTGAGTTTCTTTTTTCTTCTTGAATTATTATTACTATTGAGTTTCTTTTTTCTTCTTGAATTATTCCAGTCTTTTAAAACCATCAGTGCATATACATCCTGCAGCTGGACCTTTCTGCAAATGTGTGTGGAAAATAATTTTTTTTCTTTCTCGAATGTTAATGATTGCTCAATGTTAATGGCTGCAATAAAATATTTCAGTTCATCTATGCAGGCTTCTGTGACCCATAAGCATTATAGCCCACAGCCCAAAGAACAGCACAGGAACAACCAGTTGTGAAGTAGGTCAGAACCAAACTCCTTTTAGGGCTGTGTAAAACAGGGGAAGAGAACATGGCTGGCCAAGGACAGGCCATGTAATAACTTACAACAGAGCTGAAAAGTCTTTAATTGAAAAACCTTCTGAGTTGGAAGTCAAAGTTACTGCCTGAGCTGTCTTGGGAGCATTTTTGTACTGGATGTGTGCCTGTGCTGTGTTGAATGTGTGCAGTTTGCAAACTGACCTCCTGGGAGGGAATCTTCTCCATCTCCTGAAACTCTTTATCATAAAGCCAGCTCATAAACAAAGAAGGAATTTCTGATTTCTGCATAAGCAGACAGACAGCACTAAGTGGCTGAAGTTAATGAGCTGCTCTGAAGGGGGAATCTGCCTCTGCCTGTGTTTAGTAGTGCCAGGAGTTGGTTTGAGTTCCAGCACTTCATCCCTGCTCCTGCCAGCATTCAGCTCTGTGACTCTCACAGCCACACTTTAGCCTGCTGCCCTCAGCTGTATTTTAATTGAGGCTCATAATATTTTAAGACAGCTTTGTCTTTCCAGATATCAAAGAAAATGGGTTTGTAAGTCCCTTGACTCCTGTAATATACACATGAGCTGCCTTCCCACAACATGGGAATGGATAAAACAACCAAAATGTCATTCACAGAGGGCTCAGCATTCGAAGGAGTTCAATATTAATTGCCTAGTGGGTATTTTCTAGAAAAAGAGACTTAATATCATGACATTCTGTGCTTAGTACAGGGCGAAAGAGCAAAGGGAAAATGGCCTAAAGCTGGCAGGATTTTAAACAAAGCAAATTGAAAAACTTGAGGCAGGTGAGTTGTCATGAAGCACCCATAGAGGCTGATGCAAAGTCGCTGCTGGTCCCTGACCCCCAGCTGGGTGTGCAGCACTCATCTCCCCCTGCACTTGGATGTTCAGCCAGCTCTGATCCCCCCTCTCAGCCTGCTCACCCAGCCCCCTTATCACAGCTCCTCCTTGAGGATCTGGTAGGGACATGGAGCCAGAAGTGTTGCTGGATGTAGGCAGGCAGGACCCACTGCTCCTCTCGCCTGCCAAGCCATCCTCATCCCAGAGTGTTCTCAGGTTCACCATCATGGCTTCCCCTTGTGGAATCCATGCTGGCTATTCCTGATGTCCTCCTTGTTCTCCACATGCCTGGAAATCTTTTCCAGGATTATTTCCCCTATTGTCTTCCCAGATGCTGAGGTGAGGCTGTCGAGCCTCTCATTCCTTCTCTCCTCCTGCCTGTCCTCTCAGGACACAGGAGTGGCATTGGATTTCCTCCAGTTCTGGTTTGTGTTTTCCCTCCAGGTGTTCTGCAGCCAGCCTGGGTGGATTGTTATTTCTAAGTAAATAAAGAGGAAACAAGTGGTTTTCTGCAAAGCAAGGTGCTGGTTCCTTAGAGTGAAAGCCAGCAAAGGGGAGTGAGGCGAATTTGAACTCGGAGAGCAGAACCACCATCATTCACCTAATCCTCGCTGTGTCAAACCTGCAGCAACATTTTACAGTGACCAAGAACAGCCTGGACTCTTGATTATAAATGAGAAAGTTCCCTTCTAGTATCAATAAAACAGCATTCTGTCTCATCTCAGAGTCCCAGGTGTTAGACAGGGATTTTCCTTGCCGTGCCATGGTGAGGAGTGTTTTCCATGGTGGGACAGCTGAGAGCAGGGACAGGCTTTGGTGCAGTGTCGCAGTAGAGTCCAAAAGGTGACAAAATGTGGCATGAACTTTTTCAGAGAAAAGCCATTTATTAAGAAAAATCCTCCATTTTTATAACCCAGCTCACTAAAGGCAAGACAAAGAGGACACAGGCATTGGTCCTAGCATGAACACCTCTCTCACACCATTGCTCAATCACACAGAAACTTGTTAGGATAACAAAAGTAAAAACACCTTTGGTGAGACAGAGACTTCCCAAAACATTTCCAATTGTTTCCAATAACTTCCTTCAGTTTCCCATCCTCTGGCTGTGAGCAGGTTTGCTTCTGTGACTCTCACAGCTCTGCTCTGGCTGTGGTAAAATTCCACAAGCAGAGCAGAAAGCTGAGAAATTTCCCTTTGCAGAGCCCACAGTGCAGCACACAGGAAACACCACAAGCCACCCCTGCTGTGGACAAGGGCTGTCAGACCCAGAGTGCTGCAGCTGCAGCAGCTTTGCTTCACAACATGAAGTGGAGAGAACCTCTGGGTGTGCTTTTCAGCCAGGTGGTGTGGGAGGAGGCACCTGCAGCTTGGGAGGATGGAAAAGCTCCCCCTGACTCTGTCAGTCTGGGCCATACAGAGCCACCCCTTTCAGATCAGTGGTGTGTGTTTGAAAACTGTAAGAGACTAAACCTTTTTGGGAACGAGCCTTGGATTCTGCAGTTCTGTGGAAACACAAGGAAAACATTTCAAACGTGCCTGTAAGGTACAGACAGGAGCCACCTGAAATCCCTCAGCAGGCATTCATTTCCCAGGCTCTGTGACTGCAGTGATGATGTTAGAGGGGAAACACTGGGGGCTGGGAAAACTGGAATTTTCTCCCCACCTTTGCTGCTGATTGTTTGTGCTTTATGGGAGAAATGTAATGTTTCTGGGTCCGTTCTCTGCATGTTGGATAAGGCACATTGAGGCAAAAGCCCTGTGAAGGGAATGAAGAGCACATATTGTGCTGTATGGGAAACAGGGCTTCTCTCCTGAGGGAGAATTAATTCATATTTGGCGAGGCAGGATGCTGACATCAGCTGATGTAAAGTTTTATGTGCATAGATAAGATGATGGAAGATTAAGAAATATAAAAGGCAAAGGAGGAAAAATGAGATTTTGTTCTTGATCTTCCCTTCATGCCTAGCAAAACACAGAGCCAGGTGCTGGCAGTCAGAGGGGCAGTGGTTGGCCCTTCTGGGGCAGCTGTCATTGAGCAGATAAACATCAATCAAGGTTTGTATTAGAGTAAAACTGGGAGCAGAGGATTGGTGAGGGAAGTGTATCAGAGGCAGGATTCATAAAGTCAGACTCTACAGCCCACGGGTGCTGTGCTCTTCCTTCCTTCTGGAAATCAAGCATTAGGAGCTGTTTTCTCTCTTTGTTTATTATTTTCCAACACTTTCATTTCCCTCCCACACCGAGTGCTGCAAGCTCCTCTCGCTCCACTCTCGCTTTCCCCAGCCATAATTCTGGTTTGAATCCTTGTGTGATTCAGTGTGGTCACTGGGGAAACATTGCTTTAATGATTTGGTATTTAACTGCTCAGTGTTCCTGGCATCGCAGAGGAGTGGCAGCGCTGACAGAGTGCAGGCTGCCCGTGGGGAGCACTAGATCAGTGCAGAGGAGTTGCTATGGTAATACATTACAGAGCAATGAGGGATTTGGGAAGATGCATCTGACAGTTTGAGGTAAAGGATCATCATTTCCTTTGCAGCTCGCAAGAAGTGTCATAATCTGAATTTCTGTTGGCTTATTTTTCTTTTTCTTTTGCTTTCGTGAGGTGACATCTCTGCAATAGCCCCGAGCACACTACTAAACAAAAAGGAAAAGGCTCTCTCCTCATGTAGGCAAGAGTTCAAATAAAAATAGAGGGAAGAGGTCACTTCTGAGGCAATTAATGAATGATGTGGTCGAATGGCTGCACAGGTTCTCTGTATGTGCTTGCCTCTCTCTCACTTGAATGCACAAATCTTCATTTTATAGGCATGAGTGATGCATGAAAGGGAAATATGGAACTTGTGAAAAGTATTCTCTAGTCATTAGACATATTGTAAGTTAGAGTAAAAGATTTCTGAGAATAAGAGCCAAGAATAAAAAAGTCAGCAAAGGAAAAATTAACAACAGACCCCTCAACTTGTTTCTCCAATGTGCATGGAATTAGGAAAAAAGAGGGAGTAATGACATAACTTGAAAAATAACTGTAATATTTTAATTTGAAAACTGAACAGTAACACAAACAAGTGTAGGTTCTCTTTTCAGATTTTTCTTCAGATATTTGTCTGAGAATTAACACCTATATTTTATCTATGTATGGAGACAGAAGTGGCATATTTTATGTAAATAGATAAGGGACAGTGAAGTATTTCCCTCCAGGACCAAAACAACAGTTCTTGGGTTGGGTATTTATACCCTTAATGTTTACATAATAATACTTATTGAACAATTACACTCCTTATCTCTGAGAGTGGTAAGAACTCTCCAGAACCTAATTACTCCTGAGATTTTCTTATTTTGTATCTTTGGACAGCAATTTTTTTGTTCTTTGCACCAGAGGAGTACTTTTACTGGAATATTTGGCACTTAATTTTTTGCTTTCAGCCAATTTGAATCCCACCAAACCTATAGAAGTTTCTCTAGGGCAGGTGCAGGCACAGGAATTGCATTTCAGTGTGTCTCTCTGGCACTCTAGAAGTTTCTGTGCTGATAATTTCAATTCATCCTCTGGATAGAGACCTGTAAATGTGGCTTTCCAGTGCTCAGCCTACTCAGCCATCCACTGCTTTACAACTCTGGGTGTTAAACCATCCATGGGCTCTAGGGCAGGTTTTGTTTGTTGGATTTTTTTGGTTGGCTTTTGCAAGAAACCATGTAGTGTTGGTTTTTAGAATCCATAATATCAGTGCCTGAATCCTATTAGCTTTTAAAAGGACTTGACTTCCTGAGGGCTTTAAACAGTTTTGGGAAACACAAGTCATGCATCAGACATGGAAAGGGTACTGAAGCAAGCCATTCTCGACCTCAGGTAAAGTCCTTCTCTTAACTCAGGTATCAAATTAAGAGTTTCTGTACAGCATCTTAGCTCTGGGCAAGATTAGGAGCTTGAGCTAAGAGCAGGAATTCGCCGTGAGGGGAGAAACCAGCCTAAGCTGTGTTGTGTAACAAATCATTTCCTCCTATTAGATTTGTCATAAATGCATGAGGAATGGTAATTCCTTGATCTAATATCAAACCTTTGGGAGCAATGTGTTTGAGTGATGTCATTACATAATGTTTGGAGCTGTTAATGTGATTACCTGGAGTCGCTGGAGGAACACGAGGCTCGAGGAGGTTGCAGAGGAGTTTGGCTGTGCTTGTTCTCACAGCACTGCTGCCCTGAGAGCCTGTGTGGTGTGGCTGAAATCCCTCCTTTCTCTGGGGTTCTTTTTTATTCTCCTTGCTGGCACTTGTGGCAAATGCTGCTGCAGTTATGGTTTTAAAAATCACGAGAGGGAAAGAACCCAAACGTCAAATGAAAAGTTCTTCCAGCTGCAGGACACGACACTGGTGGAGAGAGCCTGGCTGTGATCAGCCAAATGAGCTCTTGCTTTCCTCCTTTTGATGCCTGCCCTGGAAGACAATCACCTCTGTAGGCTGTGGGTTTTGTTTGGCTTTTTAGCAATTCCTGGAGCTGCCATGGAGGATCATGCAGCTCAGTTTGGGCACAGAATAAAGGGGGATCCCTGCAGGCAGAAAAAGTGTCCATCAGAGCCTCTTCGTGTGGCAATGAGGCTCTTTGTCTGCAAATGTTTGGTTACTGATCATTCTGCTAAAAATGGTGACAAATAAAAGTAATTGTTATTTTCACTTCCACAGAAACCCTGTTTTCATTCCATAGTTTTGTCCTGATTCCTACACCTGAACATGGATTGCCTGGTTCTCCCACAGAAGTGTTGGTTTTTATTGAAAGAAAGAAGAGAAAAGGAAGAAGGCATGGGTTTTTATTTTTTTTTTTTCATGATGAAATAAGGTGACTAAATCTGGCTTTTACAACTTCTGACTGTGTGATTATGCTCAAAAATGCATGAGCTGTGCTAGACACATCTGTAAAATGCTCTGAGCAGTGCCTATGGTACAAATGATGTCATGCCCTTCCAGTACCTGTCCGAAGTTCATAGAAAAATTAATTAAATTATGTGTTTTGCAAAATAGAGCTTTTTGTCTTACCAGACAATTTAAAGCAGAAATGTGCACCACATCTATTGATAATGTGTGATTGTTGTGACAATGAGATCTGAGCATGTTTTATTTTGGGGGAACTAGATCTGACAGAACTTTTCCATACACACTGTTTATGATGTCCTTTGGTCTCCATCCCAAATCCCTCTTGTCTGAAACTTTCATGCAGAGCATACTTTGCTCAAATATTCCTCTGCAGACCCTGCTGGGGCACTGGGGGTGTTCCAGCCTCTGCCAGAGGTTAGAATACACATTTGCTTCCTGGAATATAAACCCTGAAAACAAAATCATCGAACCAGGGCTTCATGCATCTTCTGTGTAGTCAAACTGGCACCTTAATGATTTCCTCTTCACCCTAAGTTCACTGCCCACCTTTGAAAACTGAGCCAGTTTCACTGATTCTTGGTACTTCTGCTGAGAAAGGGAAGAAGAATTGTGCCCCTCTTGACCCTCTGGTTCCTGGCATGCATTGAGGAAGGATTTACACCACTGCCTCAGTAGTCAGGTGCTTGAGAATAGAAAAAATGCTGCTCTTTCCCTGAGACCTTTGCTGTGTCTCCTCTCTTGACCTGCTCTGCTTTTCCAGAGCTATCAGAGAGCCTGCTCAGAGCCAGGAGCTGAGGACTGGAACACTGAATTCTGCACGTGCAGCACAGATTTCTCTGACCTGATGATGTAGCTGTTACACTGATGAGGATCAAAGTCCCATAAACTACTTTAGCTTTTCTTTGTGCTGACATGCAAACACTTTCTATGCAGTTAGTGATGATTTTGGCTTGATCAAAATCACTCTGAATGTGGTAAAATTGATCCAAGTTTGTCAATGGCTGCTTATGGTTAAAGTATTGGAAGAGAGTTTTAGAGACAGATGAAATAGGAAGAGTTGGTGTTCAATAGGAATTAAACACCTTGACTTTTTCGACACCTGCATTAAATTTCCTGCTTATTTAGATGGCATATTCAAAAAATATTTTGGTCTCCATGTTGCCATAAAGAAAGCAAAAGAGGTTTTATGTGTTACAAGTGTTAGGCTCTGGCAGTGGTAAATCTGGTTTAGATGTTGAATACTTTGGTTGCCATTGGGGACAGCTAAAGCACCTCTCTTTGCTCTTTTTTCCTGTTGCTTTTTGTTTACATTCTGGGCAACAAAGATGCCTTAGCTTGTCAATAAAATGTGAAGGATCAACAAATGGGTCAAAAAATGTTTCCACCTTGATGATAACTCCATCTTGACTCCTTGCATGTGGCTTTGTAGCCTTAAAGTAACCTCTCCTTAAGGACAATCTGCTTTATTTATGGCACAATCTGATAAACAGTTTGAGAGAAATAGCATTGACCTGTACATAATTATTTGATCTAGATGGTGGAGGCTGAGTCAACTCTGGGGCATTTCTCTTCCCTTGTTTTCTTGAATTTACTGCCACTTATTCTTATCAAATCCAGACAACTGGAAATTCAGGAGGAGTCAGGAAGCAGACTATGGATCCATCTGAGCATTATGAGCTGCTGACATTAAACCCTGCTGATCTGAAAAACCCAACAACCATTAGCAGAAATATTTAATCCCTCTTCTGTGTGTTAAATCCAGAGAGACTCTACCAGGCTTCTCCTGTTGTTCATACACATGTGCCTTCCATTGTAGGTTCATTTTAATTTCCTCCCAAGATCCTCTGCAATTCAAGGGTAATGTGGAAGATTCTTTGGTTTCCAATGCCATCAGCTGTAGGTGGAGCTTTAAAAAGCTCAGATTCAGCTCTTAGAGGCTCCTCTGTGAAGTCCTTTTGTGACTTATTGTGGGAAATAACCTCTGCAGGCACAGCAATGCCAGAGGTTTATTTACCTGATCTCTTTTGATCAACTTTCCTTCTTTGCATCCAGCTTTGCTAAGCTTACCCTTGCCATGTGATGTGGAGTTCTGCCCTTGTTTTGGCAGCTTTTCCCTGTGAACACAAGGATAGAATGCAATGGCTACCTCGAAGAGGCAGCTTTCATATCTACTATCAACCAGTTAGGAAATTTTACCTGTTTTATTTTTTTCCCAACACCAGTACATTTTAATTTTATTGATATGTCTCTTCTACATCAAATTCCCTCCACCAACCAACACACCACAGGAACTTGTGTCAGAGAAGAAAGGAAAAGAAGGAGAAGAAAGAAGAAGGAGAAGAAGGACAAGCTGACACCCTGAAACCTCCATGTTGCCTCTATATAATATATAGAGCAAAATCTAAACTACAACTACACACTCTGTGGGACACTAAACAAAAATATTTTCATTTCTCTGGTGCATTCAAATTCTCCCAAAAGTGAAGGGAGCTTCTCCCACAAGCTTAGGTCGCAGGCTAAGCTATTTTTTGAGGAGCTCTGGGGATAAAAAAGGCGCCCAGAGGGAAAGGAGAAGCTCTCAGGCTTTCCTGGACTCCAACAACCAAGGTAAAAAGCAGGAGTGTTCACCTTTAGTGATACAGCCAAAACCAATGGGGATCTTCAATTAGCACAGCTACTGATCAGCTAATTTAGACCATCGGTCCCTGTTGGGTGCTGTGTGTTTTGGAGATGATTTCCACAGATTCACATGCTGAAGGAGTTGGACAGACACTCCTTTAAGTGCCCAGCTGCTCCCCAGAGCTGTGTGCTAAATGATGTCAGCTCTTGGAAACCTGAGTTTTAATGAACTGAAGAGATGAAGGTGATGAGAAGTCTGTGCTTTCCTTCTATCATTTAAAGTCAGTGAGTTCAAATTGTTAAGATCATTGTTTCCAAGGATGTTCCTGGATAGTCTCAGTAAAAGCCCAGTGGTGCATTTTCACCTGTGCAGGACTCTTTACCCTTTTATTTCCTTTTTATAAATAAATACGTTTCTAGCCTGTGCTTTGTGGCTTGCTGTAAAATCGCCTTACAGGAGATGACCTGGAAAAGAAAAGAAATGAAAAACAGATTCTAGCTTTTAAGAACTATCTACAGATTCAAAATACAGGGAAACTGTGATTTGGGAACACTTTTCACTGCTTTTTCTTTTGGCAGCAGAAGATTTAGCAGCAAACCTGTGTATGAAGTCTGAATATTTCTGTTTCCTTCTGAGGGTAGAGAACACTTTTTCTTCCCAACCTCCCTATGTCATATGGGGTTTATATGCTGTTTCTCTCTACATAGCTCTCTTGATCAAAGATTAAAGAAAAAACAACAACAGGAAAAGACATTTATAGGCACTCCAGCTTTTTAAGCCCTGTGAGAAGTGAAACAGGCAGGCTTTAAAGGTGCCTTCTGTATTCATCAGGCCACAGAAAAATAGAACAATATGAGGCCACAAAGATAGTGGGGAGGTGTGGGGGTTTAAATCATAATTGAATTCAGATTGTAGCGATCAAGGAAGGGAGAAGAGAAAGGTATGAACACACTGAAGCAGAGGTGGGGATAGAAGTTCCTTTGCTCTGTGCTTCTTTCCAGACTACAGTGGCAGGAGGCTTGTACAGACTGCAGTAAAAGAACCAACTAATGACAATCACATCTGATTTTTACAGGGAGAGATATTTTATAGAGAGTGTGCTGCTGTGACCAAGGGCTCTGTGAGCCTCAGACAATTCCCTAAGTATTCCTAAAAGAGCCTTTTCAAGTTTCTCCTCACCTTGAGAACTCTGCAGAAAAGTTACCTGGGAGGATAAATACAGAGGTTACCAGAAATTCACAAATACTGAGGGGACAGCGACAGTCCTAGAAAACTTAGGGAAAAAAAAAAGCCTCTCCTATCTAATCTCCTGTTTTCAGGAAAAAAACCTTTTCCCAATGTCAGGATTGGTTTATCCATTGTTACTATTCCAAGGGCTCCACATTCCAGTTTTTTATAGTTATGTGTGTCAGGCCAGGAAACACTCGAGAGCTTAGGCAGCTCAGAATGGCATCCTGCAGCCCTGATGTTAAACACCACTTTTCATTACGTGTGGAAAGTCTTTCAGAGAGGTATTAAGCTCAGTGAGATTTAATGTTTCCTGTGTATAAAACACTCTGAACAAGTCCACAGTTATCAGAAAAGGCAGATTAATTGATTTATTTTTCAAAACACACATAATAGGTCCTCGTTAAGGCAGAAAGGTCAGTGCACACAGAGGATTTACCATGAGCTGCAGACTCTGCTTTGCCTTAGGCTGAGCCTAAGAGCCAAGTCAGGCTTTTGGGGCTCCTGGAATGTTTTGTTGAGATATGATTTGATTTGTAAATTCTGGTTTATTAAAAAACCATTGTATTTCAGGAAAGTTTCGGTGTTGAAGGACCTTTGTTGAGATTCCAGCAGGTTTTTGTAACTTTACAGCTTGGTTTGTGATTTGGGGAACTTTGAAAATGAGAGCAATCCTGATATTTTCACCCAACAGTTTTGGAGTGACGACCCTGATTCCTGAAAAGTTATTTAGGAAATATTTTTCAAGAGTCAGAAAACCATTTTGCTGACAACAATTGAATTCAGAAAATGTAAAATCTTCTTCTAGAAATTCAGAATTACTAAGATTAATTACAAATTTTAAGAGTTAATGATAGGCTGGAAAGGCACTGAAGGCATGTAAGATGCAGAGATGCACATAGAAAACCTTTGTAAAACTTTGTAAAGTGAAAGAATAAAATAAAAATACTTAAGCCATCTTGTCAACTTGGGCTTCTACATATTTTTGTATATGGTTTCTAGGATTCATTACAAGTCAATGTTTCTCCTGTTTACTTTTGATTTAACAACATTGCATAACTAATTATAATTCACTGAAATCGCCCCAAACTACTTCTGATTTACTTATGTGATGGATGGTATTTGGTTTCTGTGTTTATTTTGCATTAAAGTGGTTAATGGGTTAGAAATAAATGTTGTTCTTTCTGGAGAACACAGAGATTCCTTTTGCCCTTGAGAGCAACTACAGTCACTTGGGATTATGTGGTGAAACAGGAGAATCTGGAGGTGTCATTACCACAGAGAGAGGAGCAAACACAAATTGCTGCCTCAGAGGTGACAGGAAGATCCTTCCTGGAGCTTGAGAAGAAGCTGCTCAGAATTTTCTGTGAATTGGAAAACCAATGAATTGCTGGGCTGAATCAGACCTGAAAAAAGAGGTTTGTGAGGGCACTGGTGAGGAGGTTACTTATTATTAAGTAATAATAAAATCAGAATCTCCCCAAAAGCTTAGGCAAGCTCTGAGTCTTGTCTAAACCTATCCATGGGCTCACAAGAACCTTACCCAAGGGATAGCCTTGAATCTCTGGGGGGAAGGGAAAAGGTTTGCTCCCTGGCAGTTGGATGATGGCACACAGAAATCTTGTTGATTTGGAAAAGTACCTCTGCAGCACCAGGAAAATGTGAAATGTCCTCTGAACAGCCTTGGGTCCTTATCCTGGTGCACAGAACAATTAACAGCCACGGTGAGGGTGAGCGGCTTGAATAAAGCTGGGTGGCAGCCATGGTGGGCAAGCCTGGCTTGGAGCCCTGCGTGCCCTGAAATAGGCCAGGTCTGAGTGCCTAAGCCTGGCTTTGATCCCCGTGTGCCCTGAAATAGGCCAGGTCTGAGTGCCTAAGCCTGGCTTTGAGCCCTGTGTGCCCTGAAATAGGCCAGGTCTGAGTGCCTAAGCCTGGCTTTGAGCCCTGTGTGCCCTGAAATAGGCCAGGTCTGAGTGCCTAAGCCTGGCTTTGAGCCCTGTGTGCCCTGAAATAGGCCAGGTCTGAGTGCCTAAGCCTGGCTTTGATCCCCGTGTGCCCTGAAATAGGCCAGGTCTGAGTGCCTAAGCCTGGCTCCCCAAAGCCCTGCTCAGCCCTGGTGGCCAGGGCTACATGGGGCCAGGTACAGCAGTCCGGGAGCACTTTCCATTTTCAGTCAATTAATTCAGTAAATTATTCCTCTCTCAGCACGAAGGAAAGAAGATCAGAACACCATGTTAAACCTCATTTTGTATTTTCAATTACTAGAGGATAATTATTTTCTTTCAAAGCCTTGGAAGATGACACGATGCCAACACTCAGCTACCTGGCGCTCCTGCTTGTGCTCCTGGAAGCAGAGAGAGTTCAGCTGGGGCAGTGCACAAGATAATTAGGTTGATTTTGGAGCCTGGCAAGGCTCTGTATCTGCCATCACCTGGAGAGAAGTGCAGCACTCCAGTTTTGGGTTTGGTGATTTTAGGCTCCATAAAGTAGGAGAACAGAGAGGATTTTGTGGCCTGGGAGCAGCAGAAGGTGGCTGAGGTGCTTTGGGCAGCTCAGTGCTAAGCAGACCTGACAGAACAAAGCTTTCATCCTGTTAGCCCTGATTGCTGCAAGAGTACAATTCACAAGAGTTCTCCAAGAGAGTGGATGTGTTTTTGAAAGCTGTAATGGGGTGGAATTTGGAATAGTGCAGGTTTTCCATTTCTCTGAATGGAAAATCATGAGATTTTGATAGTGTGTATGTGTGTGCTGAGTGTATAATTCCCTTTTATTGTACAGGATTGCTTGTCTCCTTGCAGGTTTCTAGTGGATGAACTCCAGTGATTTCAGAGAAGAAATGTTTAGTGAAATGTGAAAGACGCCAAATATGAATGTAACAAAAAATAAAAGTTTCAACAGATTTGGCTCAGATGATAAATTTTGGCATTGTTAGGATCCAGAAAAAGCTGTATGAAAAGTACCACTGGTAGCATGACTTAAAATAAGTAAAACCTAACTAATGCTATCGTTAGGTAAAAGAATCATAAAAGAATCACTATTTAAAAACATTAGTGCAATGTAATCTCTTTCTCTTCTCCACGGAGTCTCTGGAGATGTAAAATTTGTATGCTTATGCTTTCCTTCTCTGGGTGCAGTGAATTGTACCTCATTTGGCACAAATTTCTGCTTCTCTAACTTTTTGACTTCTTTGTATTAAGTTGAAGTTAAGAAATGCAATGTTCTAGGTTACTTATGATGCTGTTAGCATTTTGGAAAGCATCACTGTGATGAGATTCACCTTGGGCAGAAAATGGAAAGAGGTCAGGGAATGGAAATATTAAGGAACACATTAAGAAAACAGTATTCCCTATTAACAACCTTCCCACTGAATTTTGTACATCAAGATTTTATGCTTGAGATCAAATTTTCAAAACACTGTTCCTTTGGAGCACAACAAGCACAGGGACAGTCTCTGTATCTTATTGGGGTGCAGATATTGATTATGTTTTATCTTTTGACTTAAATGGGCAACACCAGCATTGTTTTTATTTGCAGCTGACAAAACAAGAGAAATATCTATATTATTTTCATATTCACCTTCAGTTGCATCAACCATTAGCACATGCAGTAGTGTATATTTCTGTGGGGTTTGCACATGTGTAGCTGTGAATTTCAGTTTATATTTTTCCCTCTTGAAATGCTTTTTGTTCTAAGAGGGGATCTGCAATAGAAGCTGCAGGGAGGGAAATGGCCAGCCCTTGCTTTTTGTGGAAAATATTTCTTCAAGTATTGAAGCTGTCAAGAAATCTTGATAGGAGTGAGCTCTCCAAGGTGTGACTGTTTCATTTCAGGTCTGCATTTACAGCCAGAAACAGCTTAAAATAACAGCCAAGTGCTTTATGAAAACTGTCTGTAATTTATAAATAACCCTGGGTGGTTTTACTGGGAGGAGAGCTAAACCTGTCAGGTGGACTCTGTAGTAAGTTAAAAGTTGAGACTGGCATGATTTGGGATAACTTCTTGAAAGCATTGAAGGTTTTAACCACACATGAGTCTAGCAGAAGTTCTAAAATACATAGAGCCCTTTCAAATGCAGCTGGCTCGATCACTAGGACATGGGAAGCAGTTTCTCTGACTTTAAAAATGGAAGGAAGAAGGAATGAAAAGCAGTTGAAAATTTGCAGAAGAGTTTTCCCTCATGCAAACAGTGATAGAGCAGTCAGATAATTAAGACACATGTGCCACATGATATTAAGAAGCATTTTCTGAGCTGTTAATTAAGATTTAATCAGGCACATATTTTATTCTTGTTGAAGTGGGAGGTTAGTGTAAATTTCTTCTGGTGTTTCCCTGTTCCACGTTGAAGGAAGTGGATGTGCCTGAACATATTCGTGGTGGATTTGGTAATATGAAGGTAAAATGTGTGGATGTGGGGACATGGTCCAGAGGTGGACCTGGCAGTGATGTGCTCGTGGCTGGACTTGATGAATTTCCAACCCTAAGGATTCTATGATTCTATCCTTAAAGGTCTTTTCCAACCTAAATGATTTTGTGATTTAGTGATCCCAGCTTGGTGTGGTGACAAAAACAACCTAGAGAAACACAAGGGTGACATTCTGGATAATGCTGTGAGAGTGATTCAGATGAGACAACGACAAATGGAGCTGCTGCTTTTGCTCTGAAATCTAAAATATATTATGCAAGTGTGTATGAAGCTGGAAAAGGTTAGCTGGCCGCTAATGTAAGAAGAAATGTAAATGTTTTCACTCAAGTTCTTCATTTCATGAAGCACTAATTGGTTTTGTGCTTAGTTCATTACACTCAAACTGCTGGATTCTCAGCTCAGTTCTACACCACAGAACCATAAAGGCAGGTATGAGCTCTGTGAATAATTAAATAATGTTAAGCAAACAAGAAAGGTGTGGATTTAAATACACTTATGTGGCTTTCACTAAATGTGCTCAACATACAGAATTTGATGTATTTCTTGTTTAAAAACATCTCTCCCAAAACATGTGTAAAGCAGGTGCCTTTGAGATGACCACAAGGATACAGTTCTTTGGGAAGGTGGGGGGAGTGAGGTTTTAGTAACCTTCTCTTTGGTGATGGTGAAATAGCAACAATTTCATGGTAACAACCATAGCTAGATTGATAAACCAGAAATGTTTTCCTGAGCCATGTTGCACATGTTTTTCATGTTGTTTTATGTTGGCTGGAAATGTGTCTTGGAAGCCTTGACTAGGCTAAGAATTTCCTCCCAAAAGACAGATTGTTTTGTTGTTGATGTTGTTGTTACCCAGCTCCTTGGGTGTCTGATTTGAGATGCAATAGAGGTGTGATTTTCAGACAGGAGAGTTCAGTGTCTTCTGAAGACAAAGACCCTTAACATGCCTTGAGGTGAGGATGCAGAAATGAGTGAGGTCATGCTTAACAGAGCTGTCTCTCACCATCCACGTCCCCACCAGGGTGTGGAATTCCAGGTCACTGTCCCCATAAAGACACCAGGCCCTTTGCCTACCTTGGCCTGTAAGCACCAGCACTTTTCCCTGTCAGACTTTGAGAGCAGTAAGGGAGATATTGAGGAGCAGATTTTCCTCTGTGATAATGGGATGTTATTCTGCACAAAGCCTTTACCCCGTGCCAAAGAAGCTCCAGCAGCAAATTTCCCCCTCACTCACCCTCAATTTTGATCAGCATCTTGCTCAGCTCTGAGCAGCTCACAGCCCTTTGGTGCACAGAGCCAGAGCAGGAAAAACAGATATGAAGAGGTGACACATTCAGGAGCTGTGAGAAGGGCATGTGTGCTGCAAAGAAGAGAAAAACCTGGAGAAATCTCCCTCCGTGCCCTTGTAAATGTGTGTGCAGGTTATATCTGCTGTGTGTGTGTGCAGGAGAGAGAACAAGGCTCTGAACTAATTAATTTTCCCCTCTCATCCGTTCTTTGTTCACACCGAAGTGATTTGTGCAGTGAAATCTGGCTGAGGAACAGCATTGGCACATTCCTGCTAATGATGTCACTTAATAAATGCTGCCACTGTGGGGATGGTGGGAGAACCAGGGACCACCTGAGCTGCATTAGATGTGGATCTGTGCTAATTTAATTCTGTTTTTGGAAGAAATAGTTCACTAAGTTGTAATTGTGGACAGTACACTGTGGCAATATCTTTACTCATGAATTCAAGAAAAGAAGATTATCGTCAAAATCTGTTTCTAGCAATTCGCTCTGTAGATAATTGCTGCAGTATCCATTAACTTAGTTTAAATCTTTATCAAATGATCCATTTTTTAACTGTTCTATAGTTCACAGCACTTAAATTCTTCTTTATCCCATTATAGTGCTTTAAGCTCCTATAGCAGTCTAATGCACATAATTGTTCTAATTCTGCTGAAGTACACTCCAATCTCGTTCACCCTGTTAAAGTAGTTAAAATGTCCTTGTTCAAGAGGAGTATCAGCTATTCAGAGTAGGCTTGAAATAATATGTAGAACTTTTTATCTCTGTGAAGGGCTTTCAGATTTGATTTCTTCCTTCTCAAGACTGCTCACTCTGTGTAGGAGAGCCCAGAAAGCTCTGAAGGTTAAATTACTGTGGTGTGTGCAACAAAATCCCCAAGTTGCCTTCCATACCTCCAGCTCCTGCCCCTGTGTCCAGCTGCAGGGGAAAAACAAGGTCCTTACAGGTCCCACTGACTTTGTATTTTTCACTTATTTCGGTAATTTTTGGTAATTTTTCACTTATTTTTCTTTCATTGTTGCTCTGCTTTCTACTGTACTGATTTCACTCCTAGACACTTGCTGTTTGCCCAGGCTGTTTCTCCTTTTTCAGACAATAAGTTGCTAGAGTTTCTATTTTTAATTTGTTTTTATTTTCCACTCCCCAGTGGTATGTTAGAATGTCTCCAGTTTGCTGCACTTTACCAGGGTGCTCCTGTTTTCCAGGCTGGCAGGCATTTCCTTTTGTTCTTTAATGATTTATTTTTTTTATCCCTCTTCTAACAAGGCCACCTTTCTCACTGCTCACACTGCTCGTCCCCTGTAAGTTATTATTTTCTTTCCAGAATATGAAATGCATCCTGCATTCAATCCAGAGAGTGAAGTCTAAGGCTCATATATCCAACTTTTCTAAGGGGATGGAATCAACAGCAGTGTCTGGAGCATGGAGCTGGATGTGTGTGGATGTTCCCTGTTTCCCAGACCAGCTCTGCAGTGCTGTGGTGTGGCTGTCACTTGACAGGCACAATAAATTGTGCATTTAAGATGTACTGCTGCTTTTTCAGCTTTGCTTCTGGGGTGTGTTCTTTAAAAGCCAAGGCCTCCAGAGAGATTGCTGTTTGTTGGAGTTGTATAAGTTGAGGTTTTGTCGCCCTAATTTTTCAGCCTTCTGATGTTTGCATTTTTTATAATAGAGTTTCTCACTCATTTCATGTAATCAAAGCAATGCTTCTATAACTGTTCTTTTTGTTTTTCATTCCTCTCCTGAGGAGGAGACAATTGATGAACTTCTAGTTTGACCAGTGTGGTTGGAGAAGAGGCAACCTCATCCTCCAATCCATGGTCACTGTCAGGAATCTATAGATATCGAGGAAAAATTAAACTGTGTGCATTTTTCTGCTTGAAAAATTCTCTGTGTGTGTGTTCACTTCGTGTCCTATAGGAACAAGGTTTGGAAGTGCACTGGGGTTTATTTTTCTTCTCAGGTTAGAATTTGGATACTCTCAGGAGCCACGAGGTGTTGCCTCTCAATGTTACAAAACATTGCAGAGTGTCTGATCAGTGACACCTTGCCCCTGAGCAAGGGAAGGCTTCCTGCCTTCTGCTGAGCTGCTCTGGGAAGGAATCACAGCTCCTGGCCTGGCAGGAGCTATGACAGGTACAGCTCAAGATTTTCCAGGTTCCTGTGCCTGAGGATTCACCCCACAGGTCCTGGCTGGGATATGTGGCAGTCCTGGCTGGGTTTGTGCTGAGAGCTCTGTGCAGCTGAGCTGGGGAGTAAAGGCACTTGCCAGAAGCTGTGCCTGAACCTGCAATCCAAGACTCCACCTTTCATTATAGAACCACAGAGGTCTTTTCCCATTTTATATTTAGGAGAAAAAAATCAAGGTCTTTGGAGTTTTGATTCTCATGCCATCTTGTTGGATCCATTGCTGGCGTGTTTAAACAGCAAATATTGTAACAACTAGCACAAATATCGTTGTGGGAAAGGTCTGTTAGTGTTGCTGGAGCTGCTCCAGGATTAAACTCTGGGCACCCTCCTCTGTGTCTCAGTGATTTGCTCCTTGGTTTGGTGTGGGTGCTGGCTGTTTGTAAAGCAGTCTAACTCATTACATTAATGACTGTGCTCCCCACTACACAATCCTTGTGTCCCAAAATATGTGTTTTGAGTATAACAGGAGATATAAAAGGAGTAAGAAGACTACTTACCTGCAGTACACAGGTATATATATGTACCTTTATATACATGGTAGGACATAAAGACCAACCTTAAACTCCTTGTCTATATTCCTCAGCACCAAGCCACTACATGCTAAAGATAATTCTCCATAATCATATATTCTGTGCCTGAATACCTCTAATTGTTGTAAACTTATTTCACTGAGCAGCTTTTCTTACTCTCTGAACAACTTTAAAGTAAGAGGTCTTAATCAACCCTGTTATTATTTTCCATTATCATCTTTAGTGTGCTTCTTTTGGTGTTGTTGGTTCTGACCAATAATTTCTTATTTATCCATTTTTGTGCTATGAAGCTTTTACATAATCAGTTATTATAATCTGTACAGAACTTTTATTGAAGTGTATTTCAGAGGCTTTTTTGGTGGGATATAAGTTTATTATTAAGAAAACAATTTTTATACTAATTTAGACATCAACAGATCTCTTATTTATTCAAAGGGAGTAAGATTGAATTACATTTCCATAAATCTTCTGTGCTTTCTCGGGAACGTATAAATTGTTTGGAGCTTTTTGTCACCATTGTTTTGCTCAGACAAAATGTGTTATTGTAAATTTACTGCTTTGTACCGTGCTGTGTTTCTTAGTACTCTACCATGTAATGTTTATTTCGATTGAAAAGGAAATTATTTCCCTGTATGCAGTAATGTGATCCTGCAGGCCAAGGAACACTTGAACGTGGTGGAGATGGGGAACTGCTAGAAGCAGGAGTGGAGTCCAGTTTGATTCTGGTACACAATTAGGGTTTGCCAAGGAGAAGATGGGTCTGGCAGAGCCCAGCAGGGTGTTAATTGCCACAATGATGTTCACCTGAGCCTCATTATCCAATTAGACCAAAGAAATAATCGAGTTAGTCATTTACCTACCCACCCTGCCTGAAAGGTCCTGTCTGGGTACAGGGATCCCATGGAAGGGGAGGCAGTGCTAAAAGCCCTCCTGCAGCTGAGGTAAATCAGAGTCTCTGCCCTTCCTCATCCACAAATGCTGTCACTTAATTGTAGAAATCAACTGGGATGATCAGGCACCATTGATGGAATCAGCTGGGGTGGCAGAGCCCTGTGAGTTCATCAAGTCCAACCTGTGACCCATCCCTGCCGTGGCAACCAGCCCAGACCATTGAGTGCCGTGCCCAGGCCATCCTTAAACATCTCCCGTGACTGTGACTCCACCACCTGGGCAGCCCATTCCAGTATCCAACCACCCTCTGGGAAGAAATTCTTTATCATGGCCAACCTAAACCTCCCCTGGTGCAGCTCAAGGCTTTGTCCTGTGTTCAGCCTCGGCCAGACCCTGGCAGGCTGTTCCTGGTGGGGAACACCTCGGTGTCCAGGTGTCCCTGCATGACCCTGTCACCCTTGGCTGAGGGAGTCTGTCCCTCCTGGCTGAGCCCCAGGCCCTGGAAGGGGAGATGAGGAGCTGCTGTCCCCATGGTGGCTACTCCTGACCCCTCAGGTGTTGCCACAAGCCCTGCTCCAGACACAGGTGGCCCAAGTTTGGGATGATTGTGCTGGCTCCCTCCTCCCAGGGCATGAGTCCCACCAGCTGCAGGGGTTGGGCAGTGAGCCCACAGGTGCTTCCAGTCAGGCAGGATTAGCTCCAGGTGCCCCGAGGCTCTGGATGGGCAGCACAGAGCCCATTTCAGGCTCTCAGCCTCCTTCAGAGCTGTGGAGCTCCTGTGGAAAGCACCAGGCTCTGGATGTCCTTGCTGCTGGCTCCAAGAAACAAGGTATTTGCACATAGAGGCTCTTTATTTATCTATGGAAAATTTCACTCTGTTAATGTTCCTGCAGGGTTCTGCTTTGGTTGTTTTGCTGGCCAAGTCTCTCCTTTGTGTTGCCTTTTCTTAGTGTCAGAAAAATTATATAAAGGGTGAATTTAATATTGTTAATTTCCATGTTTGAGTAATACTATGAAAGCAGAGTGGCATGTGATAACTCTGCTTGAGAACTGGGAAATAAGTGTGTGCAGAATGTGTGGCTACTGGGAGCACCAGCTCCACTTGGAAGGGTAGCAGTGGTGTGGTGGCTGCAGGAACTGAGGTCTGGGGCTGTCCCAGGAGCAGCATTCTTGGAGATAATAGGGATTTGTTTCTTTTAAGGAAAAGTAGGGAATACATTAGCTTTATGTGGAGGGGAAGGAATGTGATAAAGTAGAAGGCAATTGTTTGTGTTCTGAGACTGGACTGCATTCAAGAAGCACTTGGCTCTTGCCACTGAATGCCTGTTGGATCTTGGGCAAAGTGTTTAATCTTGCTTGAATTCTTTTTTGTCAAGTTGTGCTCACAGCATTTTTGTTTTTTTGATCCTCTACTTGTCATTTCTCTTCCAGTTAGAAGCTGCTCAGGGCCTGTTTCTCTGGTGTTGAACATCTAGCACTGGGTGTGCAGAGGATCTCTGCCTTTAGGGTCTGCTGCAGTGCCTGTGAGGGCACCCAGCTGGTTCCCAAGGTTATGTGAGCAACCTGCAGGGCAGGGACACAGTGGGACTCATCCAAAATGATGTGGGTGCCACCTGCTTGCTTAGGCTGTGGCTTTCCTGGGGGCTTTGTCTCTTCAAGCAGTGGTGGCAAGTTAAGCTTTAAGGCTTTTGCCCTAATATTAGGTGTTGATATAAATGCAGAAGAAAGAACTTGCATTTTATATAGGTGTTAAAAAGAAAGTATTCACCTGGTTAACTGTATTGGTATCGAGGTAACTTGCCTTGTTCTTGAATGTTCATTAAGTTGCTTTACCTGAAATTTTGGAAGTGTGAGATGAAGAGATGGTTGCAAATAATGCAGGTGCCCAGGGATCAGATCCTGGGCTCTCGAGCACCTTTAAAGTTCAGCTCTGCTCAGTCTCAGCTGGAGGTCTCAATGCTCAGTGCATTTGCACTCTTTCAGCTTTATTTGATTCTTGTAAGGTGGGAGCACATTGGAAAGTCTGGAAATGCCCAGTATTGCTGTGGTGTTTTTGTCACTCTGTGTATTTGCAGTATATTGAGGTGTGTTTGGTATCTCCCAATGTGCTGGTAGATATTTGCTTCTCCCACAAATATTTGTGTGTCTTAAGCCACTGTTTTTGTCCAGCTGCTAAATGTTGAGGAGCTGCTTACCAGTTATTGCTGGAAGTAGAGTTAATGGAAAGGAAGGCTGAGGGGTGAAGTGCTAGATTGTTCTTTGACTTATTTCAGAAGTCTGAGGGTCACAGGTGTCTTTCTCTTAAGAGCTCCAAGTTTCCACCTTACTGCTTGAAGGGAACTCTCTTGGGAATTAATTATCTTATCCTGAGTATCACAAAGGTCTGGGAGGCTGCAGTGATAATGAGCATGAAAACTAAGCAGACTTCCTGAAAAAAAAGTCAGGAGCAGCAGCAGTTACCTTTGACAGGTTCACAAATAAACCATTCTTAATGTGCAATGCAAAATTACCATGTAAAAATCTTCTCAAATGAGGGAAGCTGCTGTGATTTATAGCATTTGAAACCCTAGGAAAATATTGTGTGAAAGAAGATCACATCCTCCAAATTATGTCATCTTCTGAATTTGGGAAAAAGAGTTCGAGATGCGCATGAGGTCTCTGATAAATTGCTCCATTTACTTAACCTTGAGGCCTGGGTGATCTGCAGTGTCCCAGGCAAGAAGAAGCTGTAAGTCTTGGCAATGCTTGGAGGAACCTTTGTATTTCATGACTTTGGAAATTTAAGAAGCAGGGAATTTATTCTTTTAGGTCACCAAAGGAGCATGCAGTGTAAGAGAAACGGTGCCCCTTGTTAATTGCATCATCATTTGATAACAGGATGTAATTAGCACATTTGAATAAGGGCAGTGATAGTGGCAGCTGTTATTTACAGAGGACAGTGTGTGTCCTGGTGCTCTAATCAGTCTTGAAATGATTGTGGAACTTGTTCCTATCCCTGCCTCTGTATTGGCACTTTGTGCTGTGAAGCAGACCCCCTTTTGTTCTACCTGGTAAAATTAACTTTGTGCCTGCTTGGGCTGACCTGAGGCAGTGTGCTACTCATTAATCTATCATTGAATTAAAGAAGCTTGCTTTAATGCTAACCAAAGAAGTGCACCTCGGTGAAATCTGTTAAACAAGGTGGAAGTGAAAAAAAACCTCTGCCTTAGACTTTCCATTCCTTTTGCTGCCCATACCTGGAGCACAGTTCCAAATGGAACCCTCTGAGGTGCATTGTGGAACTGTGAGGTTCAGTACCTGTGTCAACAGTCTGAGGGAGGTGATGGAATGCACCCTCGTGGATGTTATGTCATTGAGTGACACCAAACTGGGGTGCAGGTAATGACCTCCAGGGCTGTCTTTTGGAGGGACAGAGAGAGGAACAGGAGGAATAAGCATCTCACGGAGATTTACAAGGTAAATGCAGGTTACTGCTGCTGAAATGGTGCTGAGGTCCCAGCTGGGGGTTCTGGTGGGCAGAGCAGGGGTCAGCTGTTGGCTCTGGCAGTGACAGAGGCTGAGCTGTGTCCTGTGCTCCATCAGCTCCAGCACAGCCTGCAGGGAAACCAGGATTCACCTGCTGCTCGTTGGAGCCAACCTGGAGCGCTGTGTCTGGTGTGTGGCTTGTTTCAGGCTGGGAGAAGTGTGGGTAAACTGGGGTGAGCCCAAAAGAGGAGCCACGGAGGGGACTGAGACATGTGAGCCATGGGGAGGGGCTGGGAGGGACTTGGGTTCGTTTGGTAGCAGCTGTGGGACTGTGCACGAGGAGTCACTGGGGAGATGGAGCTGGGCTCTGCTCTGAGGTGCACGGTGGGAGGGTGAGAGACTGGCCCAGAATGGAAAAAGGAGCATGGTCCTGCTGGGCAGAAGGAAAAAATAAAAATATATCACTGGAAGAAGTTGCCCAGAGAGGGTTTGGAATCTCTTGCTGGTGGGTTTAAAAGATCTACTTGTTCTGACCCAGCCTTTTGGGTTTGGAGTTTCCCCTCTGACCTGAATGGTTTTAACTTTGGAAATCCTCAGAAATCACCATGAATTCCTGCTGGATTAATTTTTGTCTGATATGTGAGTGAAGCAGTGTAGTTTAGGATCATCTCATCTCCCTGCTTATGTCTTCACTGCTAGATACTGATAAGTCCTGAAATTTGTAACATTTTTTGGAAGTTGGATTCTTCTTAGCTGCAGTTATTTTTAACCAAAGTTTCTAAGCAAAACCATAAACTTGTCTCAGACTCCCTCCTGATGATATAAGCTTCTTAATTGTAATCCAGATTTTTAATAAAACCATGGCCAAATATATCTCTTGGAGGATTTTTTTTTTTTAATTTTAACCAGTGCTTGTGGGGTTTTGGTGCCCCTCAGGTGTGATATTAATCCCAATTTACTGTAGTTAATAAATCCACTGATTTCATAGGCATTACTTGCAAGAGCAGGATAAGGGGTTGGTGATAACTGTGTTGTGAATATTCATTGTTCCCTTTCTCTCTTTGCCTCTCAAGATGTGTTGTGTTTGTATAACAATTTCATTTTATTTTGTGTGAGAGGCAGAGTTAAAACAGCAAAGGCCTCACTCCATTTGGTCAATTTACAGCTCATTCCCACTTGGTATTTCCAACCCTGTGTTTAATACAAAATGTTCTTTCCAGTACACTAAATTGCCTTTAAACTCTCAAAGAACACTTTTTTTCACTAAAATGTCTTTTACAACAATTAGGGGTTTGATGGGTGAGTAGTAAAATGGGTATTTAATTGGAGGATTCTTTATTATTCTAATAAAGAGAAGGAATTTTTAATAATAATGCTCCATCAGTGAAATCAGGGTAAGTTCTGTGACAGATAAATTAAAACAAACATGGCAGAAGTTGTTAAAGGTGGAATAAAGGATGGTCTGAACTGTTAGCAGAGACTAATGGAAAGTAAAAGCAGCAGCTCTCTTGACATGAAGGAGAATGTATAAAATGATAAAATCATACAGGGAGAGAGAAATGGCTTGGCTGTTGGAGCCTTTCAGCATAGTAGTTGGTGATAGGGAAAAGATGTTTAATGGATGTGTTTCTTTGGTGAAATCCTTTGCTTGGAAATCCAAAGCCAGAGACAAACCCAGGTTTTAGGTGTATTTTTAAATACAATTTATTTAAATTGAGCATAATGGCTTGCCAGATTGAGAGTCCAATTGTCTGCATTTTATAGTCAAATATTAGGATTAATTCAGTGTTCTACATTCCGTTATTTGATACTTTAGAGCCCTAATGCTGTTCAGCTTCCAAAATACTGTTCAGTAGTTGTCTGCATCCACAGGACATATTTTGCACTTGTGTGCAGTGGGAAGAAAACAAAGCCCTGGTGCATAACTTTGTTAAATTTGAAGTGGAGAAAAACATGTGTGGCTACAGCCACAAAGTTTTGTACTTCTGGATTTTGAATTCAGTGACCTTAAGAACTCGTGTGAAACATGCAGCAGGCTCAGGGTATTTGATTTTTGTGTAGCCATGTGATAAATGGTATTTTAAAGAATCTCTGGTCTGCTTTCTTCCTCAGAGCTGCAGACTGAGTGCCCTTGGCTGACAGTAGGGAAGAGGCTGAGCTGCCAGGCTGCTCTATGGTTTCATTTTCAGTGGTCCATGCAAGCAGCTGTGGCCTTTCTGTGTCCCTCACTGCTGAAGGCAATCTGTAAACACAGAATTTAGATCATAGGCTGCAGTGAATAACGAGAACTACACTTTTCTACCTCAAAGTTATTGGTGTTTGCGTGGGGCAAGGTCTGTGTGTTGTTACACCTGTGCGTAACTCTGAGATTTGTTACTGCAGCAATGAGAAACAGCCAAGAAATCCAGCTTGATTCTTAGGGTCTTTCCAATTCAAAACCAGGGAAGTTATTGGGTAATCCACCTGTGAGTCAGTTTACAGCATTTAAGACAAAAGCAGGAGCACAATAATTACAAGCCTGTGTCAAAACACACCCTGAAACTGGGGGAACAGAACCAAAAGGGCTCAAAGAGCTTTCTTCTGGCACAGGTGGGTTTCTTGTCCTTCAAACATTTCAAGGAGGGGTATTTTGATACCTGGTCAAAGATCAGTTGGATTTTAGGTGCAGGTTGCTTCAATGATAAACACAGGTCATGTGATTTGAGGAAAACCTAAATCCTTGAGATCCCTTAAAAACAAAGTTGGGAACAACAGATCCTGGTCCCAAGTATCATTAATGACAATGATTGTTCAGCTTGTGTACAGAGAACATAATTTGACAGGAAGGGTGTGCCCAGGTCTGTTTCAATAATTGTTATTAATTATTATTTTTTCTGCTTTTCAGTTAAGCTTTACTGATAGCACAGCTTTTTTTTGATCAGCACTCCAAGTTTCAAGCCGTTTTTGTTTGCTCTTGAATTAAGATCTGCTTAAGAGTGTGTTCTGGGGGATCAGACCTCTCTAGAGTATTTTCCTTTGGGATAAGTCATGTTGTTTTAAGTAAATGAGCTTTTGTGTGTGTCGGGAAGATTGCACTGTGATTTCTCTGCAGAAACTGATTAAAAGGGAAGGAATTATTACAATTGCAGATTCATAATTTTTTTTTTTAATTCCAGTACGATTTACTGAGCTGACAAAGACCTGAATTCTCTCTGCTCTTCTGCTGAGTCTCTGCTCTGTGTCCTTGAGCATGTCCCTTCCTCTCACACTTGGTTTGGCATGTCTGGTTAGATTATGAACCCATCAGACCATGGGCTGTGCCTTGCCATGTGTCTGAGCCGTGGCTGGAACAGCACTGGCACTGTGTTCTCAAGGCTTCTGAGTGCAACAGGACTGCTCAGAGCATGTCTGTGCTTTTTCAACCAAGGTATTGAAGCTGCTGAGTTGAAACATAAAGATGCTGAGTCAGGGTGTGGAAAAGAGCAGGTAAATGGTTTGCTGGGAGCACAGCGTTCCAGGATGTGGTTGGAAGCACAGCATTGCATGTGGTACATCCTGAAACTCTGAAAGCATGGAAGGGTTGGCTGCACTGGAGGAAACCCTTGGCTCTTGGTTAACAATAGTTAATCTTTTAGTACCTGAGTTGTCAGTGAAGTGAGAGATAAGGAAACTCTTGCTCTGTAGGCCTGCTTGCTCAGCTGTGGAGATATCTGAAGACCTTTATACTGTTTCTAGTTGAAACACAGAGTGAAAGACTGGTTTGGGATGAAAGGGACCTTACAGATCATGGACCAGTGCCACCCCTGCCATGGCAGGGACACCTTCCTCTGTCCCAGGTTGCTCCCAGCCCCAATGTCCAACCTGGCCTTGGACACTGCCAGGGATCCAGGGGCAGCCACAGCTGCTCTGGGCACCCTGTGCCAGGGCCTGCCCACCCTCCCAGGGAACAATTCCTTCCCAATCTCCCATCCAGCCCTGCCCTCTGGCAGTGGGAAGCCATTCTCCCTGTTGATCTTGTAAAACATCCCTCTGGATGTTGATGCACCTAGAACTTTGAGATATGACTGGTAGGGGCTGCAGTATTAGCAAAGTTATTGAAGGATCCCAGAATGTGGTTTGTTTTGTCCCATTTAGTCAAAGACTGGAACTTAGAGTTCAGAAACTAAATGGTCATTTGAAAAAAACCCTTATTTTGTTTTTAAATCCCTTTCTGGTCACTTTGGTATGGGTGGTGGAAGGCAGTAAGAGAGAAAAAAAGTTAATGAATTAAGATACCACTGAAGATCATGAATACAATTATAAGTCTCTTTAATTCTCATGACTTTGAAACAAAGGAATAATGTAGATTTTCACTATTACTCTGAGCAAGAAAATTTATGCAGAGCTGTGGTTAATGATCCTGGGTGTGGTGGGACCTGATGGGAAAGGATTCCTTTGCTGCTCTCTGTTAATTTCTCTCTTTTTTAGTGGATGATTTTTCTTCTTTCCTGCATTGTTTCCCTTCCTCCCCTGCCCCTTTTTTCCTTGATCTACTGAAGAAATGTAATCTTTTGAGCCTTTCTCAAAGACAATGGAGCTAATAGCTGTGTTTAACATCCAATACAATCACAAAGACAGCAGCCTGCTGTACACTAACATTACAGCTGTGTGCCTGCACCTCTGTGCTTGTCTGCTAGATTTGCAGGGTTCTATATTAGAATATAGGAGGCAGCTTCAGGACAGTAGATGAAATACAGCTACAATTGTCTGTGATCAATTGGAACAATGTAGGTCAAGTAGAAACTGCATTTTTGAGCTTTCTCATCTTTTCTCCTGCCTTTGTCTAATAGAGGATTGCTTGAAAGGAAATATCAAAACAGCACAAATCCAAACCTCTTGAAAATATTCATTTAGTTTGCAGAGAAATTGAGCTTTTTCTCAGCTTCTCCTGACAGTCTGAGTTTATATTGTTGGCATCACTTTTTCTTATATTTTCACTGTTCCATCTCTCCCTGTGTTTTGCTAATCTGGAACCCACTTAAATTGTAATAATTGCTGCATTTCAAATGAGAGTTCAGTTACTATTCAGAACTAGGGCTTTCTCCAAGGTTGCCTTGGTTTGGAACTTTATCATGTTGTTTCATTTCCTAAGTCATAACCATTGATGACATCAATGGCACGAAATTATGTCAGAACATGCTGTAAATAGAGCAGCAGCAGCTAAGGGTTGTGATTCAATTTTATTCTTATTTGTGGCATTGTCAGCCCTCATTAACTCCAGCACCTTGCTGAAGGCTGACATATGTAAGTCTGTATGTGTGTTATTAATTTAATGTTATTAATCCAGCAATGCACTCGGATGGAAGAGTGTGAGGGAGGTGTCAGAGACACTCACTGCAGCCATCCCTGCCAGGAGGGGAGATGTTACTGCATGTCAGCACTGGCTTACCCAGGCTGCATTTATTTGAACAGCTAGGCAGGCTGCAGGAGGAGGAGGAAGAAGAATCAGTTTCCTAAAGGTCTTTCCCAGTTCTGTAGTTAACAAAGAAAATATGTGTGCCAAAAACTTGCACACATAAAATTCAAATTGGTCCTTTCCATAGCAGAGAAGGTCTGACAACACAAATGCTACTTAGCATTTCATTAGTGAGATGGACATGATCTAATGTCTCAGATTCCTTGCTTTCAGTTTTTGATAGATCCCATTTCTCTCCAAAAAAACAGCCTGATAGGGCATGAATACATTTCATGTGTCTTCTTCATGGAATGTGGGAGCTATGTCTTCTTTCTCTGCCAGTGTTTACCTACACTTAATTTTAGGTATCACTTACAGCCATCTCTGAGTCAATATTGCAGGTGTATGGTGCCTCAAGCAGCTGGGGTCTGACACAGGTTGGTGCCCTGAAGCTGCTGCTGTGAAAGACTCAACAACAAGGGGAGTGAGGAGAGGGGAAGATGTGGCTGCATGTAATATTTGACCTCTCTTGTTTTGAGTTATGTGAAGCAGCAAACTGCTGATGAGATTTATTAAATAGCAAACTGAAGCTGAGTTGTTTAAACATCCCATGGTCTACTACAAAACAGCTGCAGGAAAGTTGCTCTTTTTGAAGTCTTGCAAATTTGTGAGTAGAAGAATGTGTGTTTTCTTTCTTCTCCCCTTTGGCAGCCTGGGAAGGAAGGCAGTCTGGTTCTTTCAGCTGTCACACCCTTGCCCTTAGGTACACCCTTAGGTACCTGGGCAAAGGTCAGGCTGAACCCTCCCAAAAGGCTCTGAAAGCTGACCTTTTTCCATTCCTTCTGACCCTTGTGTTATGTTGGTGGTCATGCTCCACTCTGGGGAGCTGTGAGGAGCTCTTAAAACAGATGGTCTAGGATGAAATTAAGTCAAAGGAGATGATATTGTATCTGAGAACTGTTTATTGGTAACAACAACAAAAAAAGACAGGGTTGCCCTACTAAAGAGGACTCCAAGGAGGCTGCTGGGGAATGTGGATTCCCAGGTGATGAGGAATCCTGCAGGGGATGCATGGAGGTGCTGGGAGGGAGGAGAGCTCATGGCTGTGCAATGGAATGTCAGCACAGAGGGGAAGGGTCAAAGTCTCAGTAGATGTCACAGTGGATGATGTGAATCCCCCTGGGATCACCTTCAGGGATGACCCTTGTCTTTCTTGGAGCTAGGTTTAGACTGGGTTACAAGTCTGTTATTGGAGTGAATGATGAATCCAAAAGGGCTTGTGGAGAGGAAGGAGCTGGCTGTGTTATTCCTGGCCAAATACCTCCCCAAATTCATGATTTTAGTGAGAAGTTGCACCCTATTTTGAAAGCTTTTCGTGCACTTGACAGAAGTGATTAAAAGGTCTGCTCTGATTTGTGTAAATGTCAATTTTGTAATTAATTTCCCAGAAATCTGATGCTATGGGTTTATTGGATTTGCCAGCCAGCCCTTGGGGAGGTGCTGCTGTGGGGTCAGATGGTACAGCCAGGGTGCTTTGTTCTGCAGGGAGGAATCTCAGTTAACTTCAATTTCCTCTTCAGAACTGACAGAATCACCTGTGCTGTGTTTAGTGGGGCAGTTCTTCTAATGATGTGAGTTCTTAAAACAGTGCAAGCTCTTAATTATTAAAATTTTTCTTGGAGGATGCAGGGCTGTGCCTGAGCATGTGCATTTATTCCATTACAATCTGAATCTATGTTACTTGAAAAAAATATATATTTCTTAAGCATTGCATAAAAGTTTGAGGGTTTTTAATTCTGAATCCTGAAGTATTTGGCTCATGAGAGTGTAAATGAACCAAGCTATTCAGCACCTTAGGGCAATGTATTTTTTTATTGATCCCAATTCTATGCTATTATTGTTGCTTAATGAGGAACTAATGTAATTTCTAATGAAACCACATGGTTGTTAAGTAGAAGAACTAATGTTCAGTTTCCCTTGTGACAAAATATACTCTCTTCAATTAAAATCCAGGAAGTAAAATTAATACCAATGTAAAAATTTGCAAGAATTAATGTCAAGACTGAAGCATTTTATTATGTATATAAATTACTTGGATAATGAGATTGAAAGCAAGTTATTGCAGTATCTGGGCAATCCACAAACTCAGTGGAGACTGCTTAAATGGTGAAATCTGTAGAGGCAGCAGAAAGAATGGGATCTCCCTCATCCTTCTACCTGGCATTTTCTTTTCCACTTAGCTGCTGCTAAGAACAGGACTGTACCCACCAAAAGTTGAGCAGACCAGCAGCAGAAAGGAAGATTTACCCAGGGACAAAGAGCCCAGTTCCAAAACTAAGCTCAAATGTTCTGTGTTCTAGACTGAAAATTATCAGAATAAAACATCAGTTTCTGGCTGTTCATTACAGAATTACAGCTGGGAGGGAAGGCTCTGTGACACCACTTGGGTGGATCCCATTGAGCTCACAGTTAGAAAACAAACCTAAAATGTGAGGACTGCAGTTGAAATGAAAGAGTAATTTGGGTTAGAAGCACTCTCTGATGGGCTCCTGCCCTTTTACAGGACTTTTACTCTGTTTGCCCAGCAATTCCATTGTTAACCATGAATTTTCAGAGATGATGGAGAGCAGCCCTAGAATGATTTTGCCCATTCCCTCAGCACTCTGATTCATCCCATCTGGTACCACAGGCTTGTCTGCACACCTGACTGCTGGTGTCCTGGGCACCTTCTTAATTTAAAATCAAGATTTCCAAATATCAGGGAGGATTTGTATCTCTGGTCAAAGGTCCAGGTCTTGAACCTCCTGGAACAGCAGTAATGCAGACACTTGCTCTTTTTGGCCTGCTGCTTGAGAGAAACCCTGATGGCTAACAATGAGACTGGCAAGATCAGCTCCTGCCTCAGTAAAAAAGGAGAATTTAGATCTTAGTTTAAAGCTTTCCTAAGTTCAGAGGTGGGCTGAGCTCGAAAATGTTTTTGTTTGTCTGTGTTGAAAGCAGTAATTGCTCAGCAGCCTTGTTTTAGTGAGCACCTACAGAAACTGCAGGACTTGCAAGAATCAGTCACAGCAATATGCTGCCACGCTCTCATTTTTTAATTTTCCCCCTCTGTTTGTACACTTAATGTGCTCAGCAGAGCTCCTGCTCGTGTTCCTGCTGACTGCACTGTATTTCAGAGTGGCACTCTCCTTCCATGCAGAACAGGAGATGCCCATTGTGGATCACTTGCAGGAAAATGTAATGACTCATAGTGTGAGGTGCTTCATTGCATGCTAATTCAAATTACTGCAATGTAATGATAATTTCTCCTTTATGAAAAGGACCCCAAGTGCAATATAAATGAGTTTCTGCCCCCAGAAAACTAATAGGAAGAGGAAAAAAAAACCCACAGCAAATTAGAGTTGGCAGGTCATGAGTGGGATTTTTTTTTTCTTTCTGAGATTCTTAAATTGAAAATAATTGTAGTTACCAGAAAGGGCCAGGATGGAAATTTTGAGCTCTGCTTAGAATAACACAAGAAGAGTTGAAAATAAAGATCTTGTGTATACAAAAGCTGCCAATCATGCTTTTAACTTTCAATTTCTCTGGTATCTGTTCTTCCTCAGAAATTATCTATTTACTGCTGCATGTCGTTTCCTTGTCAGCATCCCAAACAGTTAAGAGCCTGACAAATCATCTAGTTAATTTACTTGGCTTTGAGATGAGCAGCAGAAAATACAAATACTCCCCACATGCTGCTGTCCGTCCATGCCATCAGGAGTCAGCTGGAGAAGCACAGAGCCTGCAGCTGCTGCACCACAGCAGGGCTGTGCTAACACGTGTGGGCACCAATTTTCCTGCCTAAATTATCAGCAGCTTTGAGAAATTGTCCGTGCCAACGTGGCTAATTAAAGTTGCAATGATTAAATATAGCACAAAGTAGAATGAAGCCGTTTTCAAAGTAGGTGTAAATTAGGGTGGCAATTAGGTAGCTTGAGTTGTAATAAACATCTTGGAAAGGATGAGAGTGATGGAGAGGAGCTGTGAAATAACTGGAGGGTAATGTAACACTGAGGTGCTGTGATTTGGGCTGAATGGTGCAGGCAGGCCCTGATGCCACCCTTTCCAGAGGGGCTTCAGGGACACTGGGCTGGTCTTTCTCCTCTTCATTCACATGATCACTGTGAGCTTGCCCTGTTGGGATTTTTTGGTACTTCCTTCTTTGCCTCTCCAGTAAGTGTCTCCATGCAGAGCTTTCTGGCAGGGCTTCTCTCCCTGTAAACTCAGCTTTTCCCATGGGGTCTGAAAACCTTTTCACACTTCAATTGCTCTTCAGTTTTTATTCCAGCTTCCCACTGTTATCTTTTCTACCCCCCTCTCTTCTCCTCTCCCTTCTCCCTTTTTTTTTGTTTATTTGTTTTTTTTAAGTAACCCATTGTAATCAAAGCCATGTAGCTGCAGAGTAAAGCTGCTGTATATTATTGCTGTATTTGCTTGTGTTACAAGTCTCAGCTAAACCCTGTGTGTACATTCATGTGTATTTACTGAGTTACCTCTCTGCTGCTTGCACGCCTCAGGGATATCCAAGCTCCCCTTCCCTCTGTGGGTTTTCTCTTTTTAAGAAGTAGCACAATGCTCTTTTCTGGAGCAACTTTAATCTTTCCTGTGGTGAAACTGATATTTACACAGTGTTAGCCAGAGGAAACCCTGTTCAGTGACAGTGCAGCCACAAGTGTGGGCAGGGTGCCTTTGCCCACTTTCCCTAAGGAGCAAAAACTTTTCTGGAAGTAGAGCACCATAAGGAGCTAAGTGTGTTGGCCTTGGCTAAAGGCAAATTACTGCATTTACCCTTCCTTAGAGAAGATGAGTATTTGGGATACTAGTGTTTATCTCATAGAGCTCTGAAATAAGCTCAACTAAATTGATGTAGGGAAATGCAGGAATTCTTCAGAGAGCTCCCTCAAGTTTGTCTCATTGTATAAGTTAATTTTACTTTTTTTTAGTGGGTCATGTGTCTGTTTTCTTCTCCTTTATCCATAAGCTATGGTTAGCCCTGGAATCTTCCTCAGGCATTTGAGTATTGCTCCTTGCACTGGGTTGCAGCTCTGGGTCACTTATTGACATTGGTTCCCAGGCCTGCTGTGCTGTGTGTGCTGCCTTTGTGTCGTGAGTTTGGCATTGATTTTATTTTAGTCCCTGGCTGTGCTTTGGTCTGGGAAATGGCATCAAACATCAAGCTTTGCCTTTTCCCCATACCTAAGCAATCTTTTCTGGAATTCACAAAGAATTTCAAATTTTCCAGTGTGATCAAGGGATGTAGAGATCCTGTAGCCTCCTGCTTAAGTCTCTATTTACATTATCTTTGCCATCTTCCAGGGAGGGAGAAGGCACTACAGCAAATAAATACCTGGTCCCTAATGTTATAGGAGCTCCCAGTCCTGGAGCTCACTCAGGTGGCATTTGTGATGCCAGCAGCTTTTAGTGTAACCTCTGCTCATTTTTGTGACTTGTGTGTGTGATGTGTGGCAGTGGGACTTGCACATGAGTGAAGTCACCTTAGATTTTTCAAAGGACGTCTGGAAGGGCAGCCTGAGTGCTTTCTGATATCCCAGGCACTTTGGTGAGGCAGAAGGAAGGCAGGCACAGCACTGCCCAGCTCAAACAGGACAACTGATAAAGGGGCAATGGAAGTAACAGAGGGAATTGAGGCATGTGCAGGGAGTGGTGCAGCTCTAGAGCTCAGGTCACCCAGACCACAGCACTGCTGTCTGTCTGACATCCTCCCTGCAGCTTCCTGTCCAAATCCTGCAAGTACTCCCCTTGTGCCTTCCTCTGCATTCGGTCACACCCTCACAGTTCCTCTGGGCACAAGTGAAAGGTGACTGACAACAAGAAACTGTTTGGAAATCTATCATTTGTGTCCCAGAACTCTGGGACACAAACAGCAATACAGATAGAGATGGGCAAAGAGGAAGGTGAAGACTGTGGCCATGAGAAAAAAAATCGAAGAGGGAACGTGAAAAGCCTGGCTGTCTCCAAGCTGGTGATCCAGAGCTGTCCAGAATTCCAGTCCCAGCAATAACAACCTCCTCCCTATCCTCTGGTGAGCAATTGCCTCATTCAAGCAGCAAGAAACTCTTTCCTCTTTCCCAGCCATTTTCTTCTGCCTCTCCCCACTCTTTGCCCTTCCCTGTGCCAGTGATGGCAGCCTGGCATCCACACACAGGAGGCATTTGGATGTTTGGCAGAGACAGCAGCTCCTGTGGTTATCCTGCTCCTGTGTGTCCCATGCCCAGCTGGGAGGGCAGGATGTCCTGGTGGATCCCAGCAAACTGCTGTCTCTCAGAGCTCAGAGCTGGGTGACATCTCCCACAGGCCTGCAGTGGAGTGAGAGCCTCCTCTGAGAGCTGCAGGTGCCAAGTGGGGAGCAGGTGTGACAGGACAGATCATTCTGCAGTGCTTGGCAGCACACCCAGCAAGCACTGAGCTGAGGCTGGAGCTGGACAAAGGGAGGTGAAAGCCTTGGATCCCATGGAGAGAGGCAGCAGGGCAGATGTGGAAGTGGTGTTTAGCATGGGATGGAGAGACAATGCTGCACACTGCTATGTTCATATTGCAATTTTTAAATTAGGGGCTTGGCTTGTAGGAGACCAAAGCTCTCAAGAGAATAATTGGGTTTTTTGAGTGCTGTGTTGCTTTTTCTGTATTGGAAGGCATGAAAAATGCTGCAGAATATGTCTGACTTTGGTGTAGCTGCCTTTGGGTCCCAACAAGCAGTTCAGTTGCTGTTTATGTGTGAAAATCCAAAGGAAGGCTGTTTCAGAAATTTCTGACCACTTAAATTAACCACCCAGTTTGCCTTGAGACTAAAAGGATGAGCAGAGACGAAGCTTGCTGCTTAACTTTGCAAATCTGTCTGTGTGAAATTTTAGTTGTTGATAAATGTTACATGGGGGAGGTGCAAAAATTGTGTGACTCAACAAAAATTATCTCCTGGGCTGCTGTGTTTGCAGTGCAACCAAGTGCAGGACCTGAATGAGCTGCATTCGTGGATCAAGTCTGGGCTTTTCTCCTTGGGCTTTTAGCATCCCATAATTAATATTTTCTATACTCTCACTCCTGGCCCACCTTATGATTTCTCGGGGGAAATGACTCACCAGCAGAAAAGCCCAGTGAAAATAGTCATTATGGGCTGAGGCACACGAGGAGGGGTGGATGCACTTGCAAAAGGGTAGGAGGTAATCCAAGGGGAGGAGAGGCAGGACTGGCTGTGGGTAATGAGAGCCTTGCAGGATACAGTGGGCACTCAAGCTTCAATGTCTTTCAAATGGTTGTGTGTGCAACAACTGGGATGTTTAACATGCACTGGCACAGACTCACTCCAGCCTGAGAGAGATGGCTTTGAGTCAACAGAGACACAGCTTTGGGTCTGAGTGACCTGGGGGGCTCTGGCACTGCAGCTTTGGTGCTGCAATAATGTGCAAAGTAGCAGGGGAGATATCTTGGACTGCCCCAGCACCAAGGGGATCTCTTCAAGTCCCAAAGGCTGAACTGTGCCAGGTGGGATCTCTGCAGGCTTGGCTGGAGCCATCAGACATCTCCATAATCCAGAGAAATGAATTGAATGAGAGTAGATTTGTGTGTGAGGGGTATTGTGCTGAGCCCTGACCAAGCTGACTCCGCTTTTTCTCTGTTTTGCAAGCTGTAGAAGCTTACTGACCTTTATCAAACATGCAGAGGCTAAAATTGCAACCAGGAGAACCAGGAGCTGCTTAGGGGATGAGCTGAGCTGCTGTGTGCCCTAAGTGAGCACGGGTGAATCTCTTTTGAGTCTCCTCAAAACATGTAAAAGCTCCACTCAAACCTGTCATGAAGCAGAAGTCCATCACTTTTTTTTTTCCTCCTTTTTTAAGGAGGAAGCAGGTAGGGGGGTTGCTATAAAATCTGGAGACAGGTTTTTAAAATTTATTTTATTATTCCTCCACTTATTTATCGTGGCCCGATGCTTCCTGATTCCAGAAAAGATCAAGGGAGGGGAATGCCAGAATGTATTCAGAGGGAAGTTAATGTATTATGCAAGAGGTTTCAGCAGACAGTTCAGACATTTAGGAGTCTTAGAGTAGAACTAAACTGCTAAAGCACAGTGAGTGTGCCGAGCCCGGTGGGTGCAGTGCAGCAGCCTGTCACACTAAGTGCCCCATTAAATTCCTTTGTATTTAAATAATGGCCTTTAACCTGTGCTTTTTAGGTGTTGCTACCAGGTTTCCTCAGAGTTTTTTTCCAGAATGCTTCGTAACAGGACACGGTCTGGGTTTTTATAGGTGTTGGGTTTTTTTATTGTATAGCTTATCTTTTTCCATGTCTAATAGAGTGGGAGACCCACAGCTCCAGATCTTCTCTTCCCTGAGTGTCAGCTCTCCATATTCACTTCCTGAGTAATTCCTCAGACTTGGGGTGGTGTGATCCAGGTGCTTCTAAATGAGAGGTGTCCTGCTGGATTCAGCCTCTTCTGGGCTGTAAATTTGATTAGTCAGGGATTTAACCAGTATAAAAATTGTTTCATCCACAAGTTAGGTTGATTTTAATGCTTTTACACACATATATAAAATAAAAATGCGCACAGTATATATTTTAACATAAGGTTTCTGCAATACTTATAGTAATAATCAATCCCTGTTAGTGTTTAATACACATGTATGTAATTAATTTTTTCCAAGTGGAAAAATTGAGGCATGGAGGTGATGGTTGCTTTCCCTTGGCCACATCAGGTCCAGAGTGTGCTGGAATAGGGACCAGGTGTCTGTGGCTTATGCTTGGATCATTCATTCTCCATCCTGGGCATTGAGGAAATCATTCATTTTCCTCATCTGACAGCAAATGCTCAAAGGGTTGAAATAACAGTGCTGACTGTCTTGTAGGCTTTAATTGTGCACCCAAATTGAGCAATCTAAGTGGAGAAGAATTCTAATAAAGAACAATTCCATTCTGAAACTTTGCTCTTCCTCCCTCCAGTTTTGGAGATCAAAGCTCTTTGTCACTGGTGGGATAAGGGCTGTAAAAGATGACATTCTTGCTGTTATGAAGAAAATATTTCCTGTTAGACAGTTTATTGCTAAAATGCAGCTCTAACTCTGTAATAATTGATTATGAATGTTCCTTTTATGAGCTGTTAGAATTGGTAATGCAGACACTGTGTCTGGAATGAAAACATTTTGGCATTTATAAACACAAATCTGGCTCAAAATCGGGACTGGTGTAAAGATTCCACTGTTCCTCATCCCTTTTTATCCTTGCTGAAATTTGCAAAAACTACTCAGGAATTTTTGAATGCAGTGCCTAACTTTTAAATCCATTGCTTGCAACGTTTTATCAGGTTAAGCCATGGTTCCCATGCTGTGTCCCAGCAATAAGAGATCATTCTGAAGTCTCACTTGATGCAATGACCTAGCACTTTTGGTGCTGGTGGTTCCAGTTTTGATTCCCTGATGCTACCTGTTGCTGTGTGGATACACAAAAATATTTAAGAGTTTTATGGATAGAGCTGTATTTAATTTTTGTAAGCAGGTATGTGAACAAGAGCTGATATTACTGTATTATTCTAGAAGCAGTGAGTTTTATTTTGATCTTTATATGGTGGTGGTTTTCTTATATGTAGGGATTGCTTTGAGTCCTCTAAGTTACTGAAACAGTTCAAGAACAGTTGTGAGATATTAGCCCTATTTTTTTTGCCTGTGAGAGTTATCATGGATGAGAGGCAGTAAGATGTGGTTTGTTCCTGACTCAACAATGTTGTTTTTTCACCCTGCTCCATTCCCCACAGCACCAGCCTTTCTCCTGTATTTGCTTCTTTGTCTTCCAGCAGTCTGCTCCCCACGTGTCCCAGAATAGTCCTCCAGTTATTCCCTGGGTCTGGAGATTTTGGCTGGTGTGTGCAGTTCTGCCACTGGAAATCCCTGGCACTTCCAATCCCAATTTTAGCCATGCTAAACTCCTTCTGTGTGGTGTTCATCCTCATAACCCTCACAGGACTGCCAAAGATCACCTCAGAAATGATGGAGTTTGCTTAACTAACAAAGCCCTGACCTTGTACAAGCTGATAGCTGGAAATGCTCCTTGGGAGGAGGAGGGAGCTGCTCAGGCACAGATCTGAAGCAGGAGCTTTCCATGTCCCAGAGTTGTTGCCAATCTCATCCAGGCTGACTGGTGTGGGCTGTGCATGGCTCTGCTGGAGTCCTGCAGCACTGAAGGGCCCTGGGGAGCACACACCTTGCTCCCCTGCTACAGGGAAAGCTGCAGCTCTCCAGTGTCAGCAGGAATAACTTCTCCTGCCTCAGCTGGCTCGCTCCACGCTGCTGCTTTCATTGGCTTGTGGTGATGTTTATTTGATGTAACTTGTGTTGAGCAGTTCGTGATAAGGCTGCGAGAAATGACCATTGAAGGGTGAAGGTGTTGAAGTTCCCTTGTAATATTATTTCTTTTCCTGCAGATAAACAAGTCAGCATGTGGAAGCTGGAGAAAGAAAAGTGTTCTGTTATTATATTTTCCTTACTTTGTTCAAATTACTTTTGTAGCTGTTCCAAATGCTTCACTGTAGCGTTGAAATTATTGGATTTGATGCTACCACAGTGGAATAGGATTCTGGAATAATTCCCATTTTTTAAAACAATCCCTACTCAGGCTGTTTATTTCACCACTAACCTGTCTACTCTTTGTCTCGTACTCCAGATGTACTGCTTATAAAGATGGTCTGTGAAAAGCAATTTTCAGTGTGAGGTTTCTTCTCTCTACCCCAACCTTTTGACTCAGTGCAGTGTTTAATGAATAGAGCAATTATTTATTTTCACAATGGAGTTCCATTATTAATCCAACCAGTTTAATTTCCTGATTTTACTACAATAGAAGAAAATAACTTAAACTGTAGAGATGAGCAGAGCCACCTCAGGGACCAGCACTGAGTAGATTCCTTCACTGTAGATGCCAGGCACATTCCTTGTAGTCATGTCGTATTTCTAAGTGAAAGGGTTTGGATGTGCTTAAGGAAATCAAATCTCTGAAGTTGTTATTTTTATTGCTATTATTTATTCTGATCGAGGTAGTCACAGTTTGTCTCCACAAAATGCAATAGCTATAAAATACTCAATGAATATTTGCTTCCTGGCAGGAGCCAGCTACAAACGTGATGGATTAAGCACAGTGTAGCTGGCACCCAGAGAAATGCCAGAAAGAGCTTCCTAGAATCCAAAGGTGTGCTTCAAGAGCTTGAAATCAGCTGGGTGATGGATATCCCCAAACACCCAGGACCAAGGCAGGGCTGGGTTATCCATGTGCAGCAGACAGGCATCCTCTGGCTGAGGTAATTTCACTTAGGGGTTTGAACTGAGCTGTGCCAGCTGATCCTGCACCTCCCAGAGTGGGGTTGTTCCTCTTTAGAGCTGCCAGCCATGGCTCTCCAGGGCTCTGTGTCTCTGTGACACATGGAACAGCAGCACATGGTGTCACGAGCTTGCTGATGTACCAGGACAGTCTTTAATTCACCCTGGAATGCAGCAGAACCTTGCTTTTTATGCTGGACTAGCGTAGAATTCAAAATATGCAGGTCTAGAAGATTGCATCTGGAATACAAAATCCTCTTGGAATACATCCTGAAGCTTAACTCTCAACTGTGTTGTGTCTGGTGATCGCTTCTAATGATTTTCCTTCCAAACACCTTGTTCAGTTAAATCCCTTTATTCCCTACATTCCCTCCCTCCCTCTTAACTATTCTTTCCTCATGCAGATTCGTGTAATCTTGAACATCCTTAAGGCTAGATCTTGGGAGTATCTTGAGGTCTACGGAGGCTCTAAAGTGCTGCAAAGGATGTTTCCCCAAAATTTCAGAAAACACTGATCCTAGAGTGAAGCCATGTGGGATGAAGAGTTGAATATTCATCTGATGTTCTGGGACAATATTGTTCCATCTGTAGTGTAGTGAAGGCTGTGGAAGAAATTGTCATCAGAGTAGCTTCATGAGTAAGTGAAAATACCCAGAAGTCTGTGTACTCCTTGAAAAGAAATAAAATACAGAAACTGTCATGTAAAACTCTGGAGAAAAGGGAAGTGAAATCTTCAAGTTGTGAAGAAAGTAGTAATAGCATGTTCCCCGAATTGTCTCTAAATGGATTTCTGGTGAGCTGTCGGCCCTTTATGAGCAGTGACACGGCCAGGAAAGCTTGGGATTTCACAGCGTAGAGCAAACCTGTCAGATTTTAAACGATTGTCTCATAAAATTGCAAGGTGGCACCGAGCACCGCAGGCTCTAAAACCGGGGGCTGCCTCTGCAAACCTCGGCTGTGCAGGGCGGCACGGGCAGGGGCGGCGGGAACGGTGTGGGTGCTTGTCCCTTGTCCCGGAGGCTGCAGCGGTCCCGGTCCGTATCCCGGTGCTTCTCCCCGTTCCCGGTCTCTGTCCCCGTTCCCGGTCCCCGTTCCCGGTCTCTGTCCCCGTTCCCGGTCCCTGTCCCTGTCTCTGTCCCCGTTCCCGGTCCCCGTTCCCGGTCTCTGTCCCTATCCCGGTCCCCGTTCCCGGTCTCTGTCTCTATCCCGGTCCCCGTTCCCGGTCTCTGTCCCTATCCCGGNGACACGGCACAGAGCCACTCCCGGGACAGGGACAGGGGGACACGGCACAGAGCCACCGACAGGGACAGGGACACGGCACAGAGCCACAGACAGGGACAGGGACACGGCACAGAGCCACAGACAGGGAGAGGGTGACACGGCACGGAACCACCTCCTGGGACAGGGGTAGGGACAGAGACCGGGAGCAGGGACACGGCACGGAGCCACCCCCCGGGACAGGGACAGGGTGACACGGCACAGAGCCACTCCCGGGACAGGGACAGGGTGACACGGCACAGAGCCACTCCCGGGACAGGGACAGGGAGACACGGCACAGAGCCACTCCCGGGACAGGGACAGGGTGACACGGCACAGAGCCACTCCCGGGAGAGGGTGACATGTCACAAAGCCATCCCCCGGGACAGGGTGACAGCGCACACAGTGCCCGCGCTGCCACCTCCGGGACCTCCCCGAGGGTTTGGTTGGTTTGCCTTTCCAGCATCTGCCTCTGCTTTGAGGTTGGTTTCGGCATCTTCTGAACAAATGAGCGTCGCTGTCCTGGTGGTTAATTAGTGAGTGTCCAGAGAGTGGCTGCGAAATTCCTGGTGATCCTTCCTGTCTTTCAGGCATTGCTGTGTTCCCTGGAAAGGTTTTCCTTGCCTGGTTTAAGGAATAGTGGAGACGACCAACCCTAAAAAAGGGACAGCTGAGAGTTCAGATAGGAATTAGTAAAAGAATGGCATAATAGAAACAGAGAAAAATGGCAATAGAAGGGCTGGTAGCTCAGTTCTTTGAGGTGAGTTGATTGCGAACATGACATCTCAAAAATTTTAGCTGGGACTGAAGAAAACAGCACCTCTTTATGTAAGACATAACACAGGATAATTAGGGTTTTTTATTGCATTTGTATTGATAAATTTAACAATGTTATCACTTTTGATTGGAGTACTTTCACTGAGAGTAACACTCGTGTAATGGTCTGCCATCAAACTATTAAAAATGATTAAAACTCTAATGAGACTTCAGTTTCCATGGAAGCTCCTAAAAATAGAAGAAAAAAGCCTTTCTGTCTTGTGAACTAAATCTCTGTTGAGAGAGAACATCAAAGCTGCTTGAGTGACTTTTGATTTGGGAGTGTCAGATTAGGGGAAAGTAGAAAGTAAGCAAGATCAGGAAGCCTAAAAGAACAATCCTGGGGAGCCAGAGGGAAAAGGATCCCAATATATCAGTTACAATCTGGCATTGTGGCCTATATCCTCATATTTGCACAGATCAAGTGCGTGAGCTTAATCTGGTGTAAGTTGTGGTTAGATCCATCTCTGGATAAAAGCCTCTGTGCCACAGCCCTGGCTATACAGTTGAGTGTTATCCCACCTATCTAAAATATATTACTACTTCTGTGCAGGCTTGAGGGTATTAACTTACTATTTGCTCTCTGTGGTCGTTCCCCTGTAAGTAAAATTTGTTTCCTAAAATGTTCACAAAAAAAAGGATGAAGGACGACTGCTGGTAGAGACAAAGTAAATGGATTTTCTAAATGGCATTGCTTACTCATGCTGAAAGCTTTTGTGGCATTTAAGTGGTGACAGCTGGTGTAAAAAATTGCCTGTAGGAACCAATTTTGAGTGTTCAAAAAGTAAGTTTTAAACCTATCCCACACCGCTGGGCTTGTGTCACACTGATTGAAGATTGCTCGATGTGGCAAGAAGCACTCTGAAAGTTTGTGTATCCTGGGCTGGAAGAGAACTTTCAGAGTGGGAAATGGGGGCTGAGAGACAAGAGGAAGGGAGTGTTTGCAGATAAGCAGCAAGAAATGCTCTGGCACACAGAAAGGTTCCATGCCATGGCCAAGGCTCCCCCTGGCTCTGTGTTGGGCCTTGGTTGCTCCTCTCCTGGCTGATGCTGCTGTGGGATAGTTCTGGGACAATTATTTTTTTATAAAAACTTTGATCTACAATCTTTTGTACAGTTTGCACTGAATTGTCATGAGATTTTTGCTGCACTGGGACTACAGGGCCAGGCTCCAAGTTATTAGTGGATTTTTTCTTTCTAGTACAATTTTCAGAAGATCTGAATGCATGTGGGAGCCTGGGTGCCCCTAAATTTTAGTAGGTTTAAAAAGGCACTTGGCTATTTTAGACAATTCTTGTTCACACTGGAAGTGTGTGGGCAGATCCCCTCATGCCTGAGCACATTTAGAGGAATAAAGGGTTTGAGCCAAGTAATTAGTGATGCAAGAGAGGACCATAAATTAAGCTGGTGATTCTAGAGCTGTTCAGATCCTTCTGGAGATCTGACTTTGAAGATGAAATCCTGAAAGGTTAGACCTCAGGAAGAAATCTATGCACTCTGCATGAGCAGAAACATTTCCTTGCAGGCTCCCAAAGGACCAAATATACACAGGAATTTAACAGAGGGAGATCTTGGTGAAACAATTCCTAGTGTGACACACAGGAACCCTTTGTGATAATGAAATGTGTGTTCAAAATGTGTTTTAAGCAGCAGAGTTATTTTAAACAGCAACTTGCAGATGTGGCTCCGAGAGGCAGCCACTGTTAGTTTACCATTTGATCCATGACTGCAGTAACAAGGCATGCAAGGATTATTATGAACTCTCACTAATTGTCCAGCAGTCCTGGGAGCTGTAGTTTCCTATCCATGAAGATAATTGCCCGTGTCACAATGAAAGATCACTGCAAAAGCAGCATTTCATGCCTTAAATAGTCAATTAAAGTGTGATTTAAAATACCATTGTATGCACACCGTGGTACTCCAGGGAAGAATTGCACCTGTTTAGTTAAAATAGGAAAATGGTTGGAATATTCCTTAACAAAGCAAGAACTTTAAAAAACCTCTGCAAGGTAGTTTCCCTTTTACATCAAGTGGTGTTTGCTCAAAGAGGAAATACTTACCCAGCTGCTTTGAGGGACTGATCATAGTGCTGGCATTGTGAGTATCTTTCTGCAGCTCCTGGCTGGCATTGCCCAGCTGGGAGGACCCTGCCCTTGTGCTGCAGCTCCAAACTGGAGCAAAAACCTGACTCTGGAAGGGCTGGAGGAGACTGGGGAGTAAGATTTGGCATCTCAGTATTATCACAACTCATCATTAGCTTACAGTTTATCAAAAAGGCACTACCTAAAGGCCATTTGATCTCTGATTTATGGTTCAAACTGGGGCACTAAGGAAATATATCTCTTTTTCTAAAAATGCAGATAGCTGTTTCCATCCTGCATGCCTCCCACCCTTCTCCTGCACCCTTGGGAGCAGCTGGCACGTGGGATGCTGACTGATTGCTGATGCCAGGCTCAGTTCCTAATCCCCCTGGGACAAGCATGCTGTGCTGAGGAGGAGTTGCCATTCTAGTTGTTTTATCTGGAGGATTCAAAGGCTGAAAACTCAGAGTCTCCGGGGAAGCAATAATTTTGGACACTTGGCCAACAGGTTATTTAGGGGAAAAGCGTGCATGGCAAAGGCTGCTTTGACACCATGGGTGTGTGTCTCTGTCTTTGATATGTTCTTGCTAGTTTTAATTGACTCTTCCAAAGTATTTTGGGTAAAGACAAATGCAAACAATATGTAAACATCTATATAAATATCTACAATGTATAAACAGTACAGGTGCTCTCTGGTGTAAGAGCTGCTCCTTCCAGTGGGGTCTTGTCCTCAATGCCAAATTGAGTTTATTCTCAATCTGAAGCAGAAATGATCCACGTGTTTCACTTACAATCAATTATAGCAGGAAAACCAATTTTCACAATGAAATGATTTGTATTTCTGGCCACCCATGTGGGTGGTGCTGTTCTGTGTGGCACTGTGGATAGGGAGGAAAGGATGGCAGCATGCAACAGGTTTGTCTTGTAAGAGATTTTGGGCTCAGGTGAGTGGAACATTCCTGAACCCTCATTTGAGCATTAGAGATCAAACACAAGTTCCACCTGCAGCACAGGTGAGTGTGCCCTGTCCTTATTCCTGTAGCACCTGCAGCCTCAGGTAAGGAGGAGGCAGAGTCCATAAACAGGGATTTCAAACACCAGTTTCTCTCAGGTGAAAGGCACACTGGAAGAATTTCATCTCAATCTTTGTCTTGGCATTGATGGATATTACTGGGATGTTATTTAATGTGCACACATGTCAGGTAAATGGAATGAGAATGCAGGATGGGAATGACAATATCTGGGGAATGAATAGCACAACTTGCCTTTCTGTCCTGTGAGGCTTACCTCACTGTTGATTCAGCAATATGTCTGGTTCAGTTGTTAAATTTTACTGCTTCAAAACTTCTTTCTCCCCATCTGAGATCCCTTCTAATGGAAGGTGTGACACTGCTGGAGGATGCAATTACATTACCTTTGTGATTTTCCCACTCTTTGTCCCCCATTTGCCCCTCCTTCTATTTGTGCTGCACTCGGATTTTTGCTGCTGCTACAAAAGGGAAATTATTCCCCAATCTAATTTGTAGCTTCTGGGAGCAAAGAGTACCTAGAAAAGCAGGCTATGCATGGATTGGGACTATAGCTCTAGCTATAAATTGACTTTTTTTCTGGTGGAACATCCTTGTAACTGTTTCTAATATTTTTTAAAATATTTTGGCTTTTACTTGTAATGAATGTTTGGTGTAAAGTCACTGGAGCCGTTCCCTTTTCTCCCCACAATGCAGCTGGAGATGAACAAGACCTTTCCTGCTTGTGTCATGCTTTGTGGCCAGATTTACTTGCAAAACACACCTAAACATGTGCTCTGTCAGTATGATTATTTAATGGTCTGTGACTGACATTTCTGTAGCTCCTAGCACATGGCCTTAACCCTTCCCCCAGATGAGCACATTTGTAATTATAAAGGGAGTAATACTTTTCTGGTGTGTTTTTTTTTTTCCCAAGGGAGTGCAAAACCTGAGCCCATTTCAGCTTGCAAAGTACATTTAAATCTCTGCTATCTGGAAACCTTTCAAATTGCTCAGTACTTTTAAAATAGTGTCAGCTCATTGTCAGGGCATGATACAGAAAGGGAAATTGCTGTCTCCCTGCTCTCAGCAGCATCAGACAAGCTTTCTGATTCAAGTGTTGCATCTGAAAGGGAAAAGTTAATCATAGGCCTGTTCTGCATCATCTCTTTCCAGCCAGGGTAAAAGCAGGGATTTTAGATGTTATATTAGAGCTAATTTAGCTGTTTGTAGAAGAAAAGTACAGAACCCATCAGCACTGACATGTTTGGGTCTCTCAGGTGGACATCTCACAATGAAAGCTATCCAGCAATGACTGCTCCAGGTGTGGATGGAGCCTTGGGTGGGGTTGGTGCTCTGTGCTCTGTCCAAGGACAGCCCCAGCTCAGGGTGGAACTGGTGAGGAATCACTTTGAGCTGTGGCCCTTTCCCAGGCTGCTCCCCATGATGCCTTAAATGGCTCCCTAGAAACAGAGATTGGACAGGAATAAAGCAATAAAGTGGAAACCACTCTGTGTCACCAAAGCCTGGGAAATCAACTCTCTAATCACTTTTCTGGTTAGCAAGTTGGCATTGCTTTATTCAGCGTTGACATACATGAGGACCTCTCCACAAAACCTGTCCTTCGGTTATCAAACTTTTAGCTATTTGTACATTTTAGCAAACAAAGGAAAAGCTTGTTTGGTAACATTCAGGCCCTGTTGTTTCCTGTGTGCCCCAGGTGTGTGGCTGTGCCTGCCACACACAGCCTGGCACAGCTTTCCTAAAGCTCAGAGTCCATCTCTGAAATCAGATTCCAACATTTATCAGATGTAGAACGTATCCATTTCTTCTGATTTAACCTTAAGAAAGTTTTATTTTAACTTGTTTTCAGTTTTAGTGCAATTTCAATTTGACCTGGAGACACAAGAGATTTTTTCAAGTAACATTTCCCTGTGAGGCATTTTCTCTCTTAGTATCACTGTTCGTTCTTCACTCTGTGCCTGCATGAAAACATTCAGCCTGATAAAGTTCTGGTATTTGCAGCACTTTTGAGACTCTTTGAGGTGTCCAAATATGAGGATTTTTGTCTGCTTCTTGTGAGGAGAAGCAGCTTCACAAGCTGCTCCTGCAGCAAAGCAATGTGAAGTAGGCACATGGTCATGGCCTTAATTTGTACAAGCAGCAAGTCTATTGCAGTGAGCATTCTGTAAAAGCCTCCAAAAAAAAGTTCTTTGAGTGAGTTCATCATAAACCATGCCTGGGGAAAAGTAGCATAAAACATTATACCTGTTCTACAAATGGAAGCTAAACTGGGTGAATTTACTTAACTTTGTTGGGAATTGATGACAGAATTGGAAATTAATAAGACTAAACATCAGAGTAGCAACAGTCAATCTTTTTTCTCACCACCTTCTTTATCTGAGCATTTTCAGATATATTTCCAAGAAATAAAATAGTACTTTCAATAAAAACTTCTATTTATGTCATTAATGTTGGGGTTTGGTGTTCATGTGAATACACTGATAGCTTGCACCTCTTGACTAGGTTATAAATGTATAATGATGGCTTTAATTGCAATAAACCCAAACTGCCAATACTCTGCATTTCTTATTTGGTCTGCAGCCCATAGATTTTATAATTTCTTACACCTCATTGTCTATCAGCAATTACTTCTTTGGACATCCAGTACTCTGTGTGAACAAATAACTTATGTCTGCAGTTGTGTAATAATGCCTCATTTAAAAAATAACTATTAAAACTGTAGGCAATTGCACCTTTCATTTGTGTCAATTTCTCACTTAATATTTAATAATAGCTTTCTTTATTGGGAAATAGTTTACCACATAGAATGATGAGTGTTTAGAGACAGATTGGACAGAATTTCTGCCTGTCCTTTTGACTGCAGATGTATTCAGTGGTTTTCTAAAAGGATTCATGTTGGTTTTCAAATCTAATCTGGTGAAATTAGTTTCCTGCCATGGTCACAGACTGACACAGAGTAAGTGTTGTATGATGGAAACTTTTTTTTTTTTAGGTTTGAAGCTTTTTTCCCTAGTTCATGTTAGGTTTTAATGAGGGAACTCTTAAATGAAAAGATAAACCAGCCCTAAAATATGCAGAGGCAAAACTGTGCAAACAGATCAGAGCATAAACAGCTTTGATGTATTTATTGCATGGGGTTCTTTTAGCCTACAGATTTCAGCTCTATTAAAACTTCACTGAATAAAAAAACAAAAAAACCCTTCCTAACTGGTCTGTAAGAAGCTTATTTGAGGAAAGCTTGTCTGCTGGGCTAGAAGGTTTCAGGTCTGAGCTCTGGCAAGCTGTTGGCAGCCCAGTTCCCTGGCTTGAGGGCAGCCTGTGCCCTCATGGATGCCACATGCATAACAAGCAGGGAAAAGCACTTCAGGATCAGCTCTGAGATTATTTCCTTCCAGCAGTCATACAAAAAATTCAGTGCATGTTTTATGAAAAGGAGAAGTGTTGGGCATAATCCTAATCCTGAAGGAATTAATTTTATGGCATTTTGTGTGGTCAGGAATTCACTTTGATCTCTAGAAGAGGTGCTTCCTGAGAGTCTCTTTTTAGGTTTATTTTTTCTTTATTGGCTTTATATGTTGCCTTGTATAAGAAGAAGGGAAAATATATAATGGACCTTTTTAAATATTTGTAATATTTCTGATTGCTGGCATGCAAGAACCTTTGCTAACAGGTTGTTGAAGGCAATTTAGTGATGTTGAAAGAAGGAAAGGTAAAAATGGAACCTGTTCTGCATTTTAGCTTTGGTGTGAACACCTCTCCTTCCATGACCTAGGAGGTAGGAGAAACCATACCAGATATGGCTGTGGTCTCTAGCAATCAGAAATAGAGAAAAGACAGTCCAAGTTCCACTTTTGCTCAAAATGTCATGTATGAAATTGTCCCCATGTGTACCAAAATGTAGCTGGAAAAGAGATGTTTGGTTTGGCACCAGTTTTTGCTAATCTTCAGAAGATTTTGTTATGGCTTAAACTGTGTTTCAGCATCCAGCAGCTAAAAAGTGCATTTTTTTCAGTGGATTGTGTTATGGCAGAAATTTAAATCAACAAATATTTTGATGCTTTATCCTTCCATAAACCCCTAATAATTAACTACCTAATACAGAATTATGAAAATAATGAATTAAAAAATGGTTAAGCTGGCTCTGTTGAATCCTCAGAAATATTTTCTGCAGTCATACTAGGTAAGATTGAATCTGTGCCAAAGAGTTGAAAAAGTGAAGAAAATTGGTTTTCCAGTGGTGTCTTGCCTTGGGTAACTTTTCTCAAGGTTCATCTGAGAGCACTGGATTTCAAAGATACTCAGCAGGCAACTCTGACAAGGTGATAATAGTGCTCTCCACTGCTGTGATAACTCTGAGTTTAAGCCTGGTCTTACTCAGTGGAGTAAGAATGGTGTAAAGTTGCATTAGAGCCTGTCTCTGGCTGGACTGTGCAGCTGAAAATGCAGCTGTGTGTTACTCTTAGGGAGCCAGGAAAGGCTGCTGCTCAGAGGAGCACAAAGGGTCATTGTGCAGGAAGCAGCAGGAGCCTGCAAACTGTTGGAGGAGCAGAAATTCCCCAAAATAAAAATTACAAAACACAGGAGGAAAAAAAAAAAAGGATTAGACTCAATCTGTTTAGAAATTGGATTTTAGGGTTTGTGCTGGTTTGGGTGCTGCTATGTAGCACTGATAAAGCTGAGATGAAAATCCCAGTGGGACCACTGATAAAACTCTGGAGCTGGAAATCATGCACTAGTTACTGAAAAGGTGAGCTAGGGTCTGAGGGGTAATGCCCTCAAATGACTTAATTGGAAGTTAAAATTAACATCAAAGCAGCATTCTTGTGTGGGGTGTTTTGTTTCATCCTGCTAACATTTCTGGTGTCCCTCGTGCACCTTGCTTTGTGCCACACACAGGCTTCACTAGGTGGATAGGTTTCTGAAGAAGTGCAGCAGTACTCTGGAATGTAAAAAAATTCCATTAATTAGGATGACAAGTGAGAAATATTTTGATTGCACAAGGCTCTTTGGGAGCAGATTAGCAAATTTATGCCTTATGGTGTCCTCATTTCTGTGATGTGGCCATATGGAAAAATCAGGCACTGACTTGAGCCAGTCAGTGTTCCAATCTCGTCCAGAGAAATGAAAACCTTGATCAGTTTGTAGCCAGCACTGCTGCCTTGTTGATGCACACAGACTCTGTGCTTGTGTCTGGGAGCTGTGTGGATGAGTTAATTCATTTACAGAGCTGACAAATAGCTGTAAATGAATTTTTGGGCCCCAGCTGAGGCAGAAAGTTTATCTACAAAGAAGGTTTATTAGATCTTCCAGTGACAGTGGGAGTCCCCTGGTGTGTGTCTAGCCCAGCTTGTTACTGTGCTGAAGGTTTATTTTGTTGCTTTGGTGCTGTACCAGGTCCTCGTGCAGATTTGTGATGATTACTGTAGATGGCAGCAAAAGCTAAATAAAATACAACGATTTTAAAAATTAATTAAACCCCTCCCTCCTGCTGGCCTGGGTGTGTGTTTTGTCTTGGTGCCTGCCAGCTGTTCTTGAGGATGGAAGCAATTACAGGCAGCAGAAGCCAAATTAAATTACATATCGAATTAAGGTTTCACTCCTAGACAGTTGGGGGGGTTTGTGGCTGTGCTGGTTCTCTGTGTGTACTGCCTCAGATACCAAAAGCCAATTTTAAAGCTCTCCTGATGATCTCTGAATTCCCTCTTATTTCCCATTGTGTGCCATGGTGTCAGGAAGGAGCAGCAGCAAGTCTGACAAATGATAATGCCTCTGGGAGTGCTTTTATTTTTCCTCCTGTAATAAGCCTGCTGTTTGCTTTCTTTCATTGCAATTAAATTATTTTCCTCTTTTATTTTTAATGTCCTTCCTTGCTCCTTTCTTGTCTTGGCTGTCTGATCTTGGTTGCCACCTCCTCTCTGCTCAGAGCACATAAGGAAAAGTGGTTTATTGTGCCATCGTGCTAATTAGCTGTTTAATAAGACATATGATTTTCTCTTCCAATGCCTCAGAATGCAGGGGAAGCACAGGACACCCTCAGGACAGGCACTGGCCTGTTGGAAGTAGTTATTCAGAATAGTGGACTGATCTTTAGTGGGAAATGACTCCCAATGTTAAGTTTATTAAAGTAAAAGATATTGTTTTTAAATATTGAAAGGGCATGGAACCCAAATGATTAGGGCTGAGAACTTGAGAGCAGGATTTAGGGGCAAGCAATAAATAATAAATGTATCAAAAGGTCCATATGTGATTAACAAAATTACTTGAAAAGAATGAGCTCTGAGAGCTGGGGGCCTGCACTCTTTGTTTTTACTCTGAAAAGCATAAAAACTCAATTTTCTGCATGGCAGACATTTAAAATTAGGCAAAATGTAGTTCATCGAAGTGGCCTTGTGCTTTTGAAATATTTCTGAAATCCCTTCAAAATGAAAAGGAAGGACAGGAAAGTATGGAGCTGCTGCTTGACAGTTGTGTTCAATATACGATGAAGGTGGGCACAAAGCTGTAGGTATTAAAGCTTATGAATGTATTAATGCACTGCTTTGGGGGAATTAAACTTTAATATTGATGATAAACCTTCCATAATAAAATGTGTGGAGAGTGAGAGTAAATCTCTCTTGCAAAGTCCCCAAACTATTTGAATAACTGCGTGCAAGCTGCAGCATCTCCTGAGATATATTATAAATGAACTTCTGCATACAAATGTACATTGTGCAGAAAGAGGTTTTCCAGCAGGGTTGCTTTCTGCCCTGGAAAAGATACTGTCCCAGATGAGTGTATTTCTTTTAAGTGATTGATCTCTAGCATCGATTCCACAATGCTTCTCTCCAGATGCACATCATTCACTACCCAGAGTGCAGCCCTGGGGGAGATTCCCTCTTGGCTGCTTTGAAGTGGTGTGAAATTCCTGCAGTGGATTTTTATGCCAGCCTGATGTTGTTATTTTTAGATAACATCATGGAAGAGAGATTGTAGTGCTTTAAAATATGAAATGCTGAGGAGATAGAGGAAATAGTGAGTTACAATAATCTGGGATGTAGCAGCAGAGTATTGAACAAGTATGGCTGGAAAAAATATCACAAACTCTTACTTGCCATCAAGCTGGAGGAGGGAAGTGTCATTCTAGAGAGCCATTGTGGAAAGTGTTTTGGAAGTTGAACTGCATGGAGCTGACATCCAGGCTATTTATTCATTTCCTACCAGAGTACAGGAATGCAAATGTAAAATTTGCCTTTAGAAGAGCTTGTGTGGTGAACTCAGCTGTACAAAGCTTAGGAGCAGTTAATGACTCGAGCAGCTACAGTGATCTGCTGGAGTTGGGATGTTGTACAGATGTATATATGAAAAGTAGAAGAGAATTTTTGTCACAGAACTGCAGATTTCAGAGGGTGTCAGCAAAACCTTGAGGAAAAAACAAATCTGCTCTTTGTTCTTTGCTCTGTTTACAAGATGGAAAGTTTTAGGAGAGAGTCCATTGTGGTTCCATCTGTGGAGAATTGATGAAGAAGAAGGTGAGCTAAAGCAGGAGGCAATTCTAGAAGCCAAACCCACATCACACTTGAGAGGAAAGCTTTTGTGGATGGTTATCAATAGCAATAACACAACACTGAAACCAACTGCTGCTATGGCAGCTTTTATGTCAAAACTTTGCTTACAAGGGTGGGTTTGTTTGGTGCATTGGGTTATGGCAAGGATTTCATATTTTCAGTTCCTGTAAGTGTGGCATCTTCTGGTACCTATAATAAGTTGAGCTGTGCAGTCACCAAAGAGTTCCTTGTGCTGTGTTAACCTGGAAAAACTTCTCCCTGAGATTAATTCATCTTTTTGGAAGATATCTTAATGACCTTCCAAGTCAACCAAATGGCCATAGGAACATGGCAGCCCTTTCATTTATACTTTTGCAAAGAGAAAGGTATTTCTTAATTGTGATATCGGGAGAAATAGTTTTTTAAATTTCTACTTAACAGGAAATCCTTATGTCTGATCAATTGTGGGCATTTTGAAGTAGTCATTGCTGCTCCTAAAGTTAATCAAAAGTTACTGCTGTGTAAGAAAAATCAATGGAAAACAGATTGAGATCATATAAGGATAATTCTGCTGCAGGGCCTCTCTAGCTTCACCCATCAATAAGCAGGAGCCTGAGTGTTAAAAGTTTCATGTGTCCTCCTGATATCTTTATTAATCACCTAAGTGCCAGATCCTCCAGTTCACTAAACTCTGTGGATCTGTGTTCAGCTACAGGGAGTGGGGGGTTTGTGATGATTCTGCCATAAATTTTTGCCTACAGGATCTTTCAGAAATTTCAAGATGTTTTCAATGCAGATGCAGTGCAGTGAGTCACAGTTAGATGTGGTTGGAAAGGACATTTGGATTGAGAATTCATTCTGGGCAAAGAGGGCAGGGAACCTTCCTAGAGGTGTTTCAGTGTTTCATTTGGACAAACCCTGAACCTTGAGTTTTGTTCTCTATGACATAAAAATTATATTCTGTGTTATATAATTATAGTCTCTATTACTAGGAAAAGAATATGAAATTATAGAAAAATTTATTCATTTAAATATCAGCTATATATTGTTGAATAATTACAACTACAAATGTACATATGATATGAAATATTCTCCACATAGACATATTTAATATAGTCAATATTTTTTATGCCTGTTAAGCACCTTATAAAACAGAATGGTGGTATTTCAACAGCTCAGACTGCAGAGTGATTTATGGCTAATGGCAGAACTAGGAGAAGTGTGCACTGCTTGGACTTTGTGGGGTGTCTGTACAGCCATTGTCATTGTAGGCAAATAATTGGCAATGCCATCAGTTCCAAGTGCAGACTGAACCTCTGCATTGTGACTTTGGGCAGAGTTAGGCATTACTGACTTGGGAAAATGATTGAAAACAGGATTTGCCTAATACACAAATTACTGTCCATTAGATGATTATTTTTTGGTGTTATTGACCTTTTGCTGCACCTCCCCCTATTCTTGCAGGCTGCACTACACTCAGATTTAAACAACCATTTGATGGCAGGCTGTGAAATTCCTCATCAGCTCTCAGTGTTTGTCTTCCTGAGGGCTCCTCAGTGGCTTCCTGTGAGTGTGGTTGACACGGATCACACGCCAGCGAAAAATACATTAATCCTCTGCCTTTAATTTTTCCACCTCTCTTTTCTTTAGGATAGGTTTTATTCATTCACACTAGGAACAAGGTAAAGCTTTAGCTTCCTTTTAATCCCAGGGAAATTGTAATTTCTTCTGACTTCATTTATTTGTGCTAAGGACAGGCAGAAGTTTCTTCTGTTTGTGTTGTCCGTGTGCTCCCACTGCTCAGCTGAAACCAGGCTGCCCAAACGTCTGTAAAAATAGGATTGATGTCCTAATTAGTTGCAGTTCAGAAGGAATTTTGTGTCCTGTTGTTAGGCTATGACAACGAAAAAGGAATTATAGCTTTTGCCTCTTTATACTTCTCATCTTTAGCAAAGTATTTTGGGACAGTGGAAACAAATATACTTAATGTGCCCATTGAAAAATGGTTACTCTTGAACTTGCCCTAATTATGCGATTTTAATTATTTTAGGAAACACTAAATGGTCTTTTAACTCAAGCAGTCAACAATCAAAATAGGTAAATACACATATTTGCATGCATTTTCCTGTGCTTATCAATATGCCACAAGAGCCTACTCAGTGCAGTGGAACAGCATCTTCATAGTCATTAGGAACCACTAATGAACCACTAATGTGTGGTTAAATAATGATAATTCTAAAGACCTATTTGCCTGATAGGTTTTATGGTCTTGATGCAACTATCAGACACTAAATAACAAAGATTTTAACATGTCCTAAATATTTCCAGAAGACCTAACAGTTCCTAAGGAGCTCCATTTACAGTCAGCCTGGCAAGCTGCAGATGCCATTTAAGAAGCTGAGTATGTATAGGGATGAATAATCTATTCAGGATGCATGGCATGAATCAGCATGGCACCCTGCAATTGTGGAATAGAAAAAGTCAGCTAAAATGAAGCTTTCTTTAATGAAAAGGGGGAAAATGCAGGTCTGGCTCTTGTAAGAACATTATTTAGATGTTGGTTTCTTTACACTCTCATGGGACAGAAGTTGTGTGCCCCAGTTAAGGATCAGTAAAGCCCTGCCCAGGCAGGGGGAAGGTGAACTTGTTTAGTTGGTGCAGCTCCTGCTAAACTAAGGAATGAAATATCTTGAGATCTTCATCCAGGAAGATAGGGAGGTCTGTATTAACACAACATTTCTAAGAATTTTCTCATAATATTCCATTTTATGTTAGTTTAGGGTACTAGCAGATGAGTTTAGCTATTAGTAGCAGTGTTTTTTTTGCCTGTGGCCATTGTCCCCCAGGGCCTGTGTGTGTCACAGGCTGTTGGTCACTCTGTGTTCCATGGCCATGGGCAAGCAGATCCTGGGAGCAGTGGGGGTTGTTCTGTGGCACTCCAGCCCCAGCAGATGTACAGCTGTCCACTTCTGTGACTTCCAAGCACATTTAATGGCCTTCCCAGCTCCCAGTGGCCCCATCCTGCCCAGCTGGGGCTGGAAGAGAGGCATCTGTCCCCATCACCCCTGTCCAGTTTGCCTGCAATGGCATTTTCAGGAGTTTGTCTTCTCTTCCACCACACAGACTGAAATTCTGTGAGAGATAATCCACATTAAATATAAGGATCACTGTGACCCAAGGGCTCTGATCCATTTAATAAAGCCAGGGACATTCAGGTAACTGCCTAGCAATGTGAATTTTGCCTTTTAAGAACATTTTCCCATGCTGAGGAGTTTTCCCTCTTTACTTCAGCTGCAGACCTTTATCTCTTACCACATAAATCATTAAGTGGATCTCAAATTTCATTTCTATATTACTTGAAACTGTGAATAAATCTACATTTTTTTTTCCTCTTGTAAAACAGGAGAACTTTATTTTATTTTATTAAAAAAAAAAAAATCAGTGAGTGCCATGTGAGACCTGAGCTCTGCTGTGGCTCTGGCAGCACTCCTGGTGTGGCCGGGCAGCTGCTGTGCTTCAGCAGATGCTTGTTTTACCAGATTTAGTCTCTCCATTGTTTTCCCAACCTCATTATTCTACCTGCTGTCTGTTTCCCTTTGTGCTTACACTATCCAAGGCAAGGATCTGTGCCAAGGACAGTGGAGCCCAGATTCCTGTACCCCAGGCTCCTGGGCACCACTGCTGGAGGAGGGGGAGCTCAGCCAGATTTCAGTGACTTTGCTGCTTCTCAGGCTTCCTGAGAGAGCTTCACTTCAGGACCTGGTGGCTCAGGAGACACCTGAGCAGGAGAAATTTCTCGTTTTCACTTCCAGCCACAGAAATATTTTCCTTGATTTATAAAGGTACCTAATGATTAAATAGGTAAAAGTATTCATCATGCAACAAAAGACTTTTTTTGTTATGGCATGGATAACTTCAAGGATGTTTTGCTTTTCTCAAACTGTGCTGCTAAGGAATATAAAATTAAAAGCTGTTTGGCAAGAGCACCTGTAAGAAAGCACTGATTCTGCTACAGAGCACATCTCATTTTGTTGGGCTGGAAAGACAGTTCATTAGGAAACCAATCCATAATATGAAGTGTATTTCATTTAAATTGTATGATTTCTTCCATATTCTAAATCTCCAGTGACTTTGGTTGTCCCTTCAGCCTTGCAAAGGTGATCAGGTTTTAGGAGTAGATGAAGAACTCTCATGTAAGTGCCAGCCCAAGTTTTAACATCTGCTGCTCTTCCACAGACAGAACTTTAGGAACAGTGGTGTTGGTAGGTATAGATTATGTGTGTGTGGAGGCCAAATAGCAGAGTAAAAAATGCAGATACTAGGAATAGAATGAGCTAGGGCAAGTACAGACTTCTCTGGATCTCATTACACAGGAATAGTCTCCTCATTAGCTCATTTGACTCAAGTATTTCTCCTGCTGGGTTGCTATTTCTGGGTTCAAAGTGGGGGAAAAAAAAAGGACAAATAATGTGTTTGCTCTTTGCTGCCATTAGTTGTTAATTATGTTTAGAGAGATATTTCTACAAATACACTCACACAGGTGCAGAGGGGGTTTATTTCCATCTGTAACAGCAGCAGTGCTTATTTGCTAAGAGTGGATCAGAGTTCCTAGAGTGGAATGGGAATGAGGAACTTGACATTGGAACATGCAAAAAGATTTCTCTTCCTGTGTCCTTCACTCAGAGAAGCACTGTGGCTCCGAGATCCTGGACACAGGACATGCCCAAGGTCTCTGAGAGCAGGGCTGGGGAGTAACAAACTGCACTGGGAGTTTGCAATCTGAAAGGCTGAGCAGATTCTGAATTTCGCATCTGTCTCTGGTTTTGGGGCCAGCTGAAAACTCCTCATCTGAAGGGAGCTGCAACTGGGAGTTTGGTGCTGGAGCCAAAAGCTGCCATCTGTGGCTGTGCTTTCTGGGCTTGAATAAAATAACCAACCCCTGAAAGCTGAATAAAGCTCATCTTTGGGAGTTTTGAGATGACCATTGCACTCAGGAATGATTCCCTGCTCCTGAGGGCTGGCTTGGCTAGTTGTGAGTATGGTTAGAATTAATAGGTGTGGAAATCCTTTAAGGTTTGATCTGGCAATGCTGAAATATCCCAAAAGCAAAGATGTCTGTAAATGTGTGTGCATATCTGCCTGTGAATGTTAATGATTCGGGTGCTAGGCCACTTTTCAGAACTGTTAAAAAATTCAAGATATTTCACATTCAGCCTCACCTTCAATTCTTGTCATGCATTGTCTGCTCAAACTTATGTAAAATAGCAACTTTTCATTGTGTTATTGTATGTGAGTTAAGAATGAAAAAGTAAGGGTTGCTTGTTTTAAGGAAGAAGAAAACCTCTGAAGCTGTAGTCTTTAGATGCAGGAAGAGTTGATGCAGAGGCTCAGGTAATGATGATAATGCAGATCCACGGGGAAAAGAGCAAAAGGTAATGGGCTTAAATTGTAGCAAAAGAGATCGAGATTTGGCATTAAGAAAAGCTTTCTAAAAGAAATAAATGGAATAAATGACTTGGGGAAAGTGGAGTTTTCATAACTGAAGGCTTTTAAAAGCAGGTTAGAAGGATGGCCCTAAGGAATGGCTTGAGTTGCATATCCTACTTTTTGAAGTTAATTAACTGTCTTATTCTCCTGGCTCCTTTGCTGATTTTTTTATTTTTTCCTGTATTTTTTTTTCTTTGATCCTGTTTCTTTCCCTTTGTGAATGTTGTAGTGTTCAGAAAAAGTTCTTGGCCAAATGTACTACCAAAGGAAAACAGTTTACCAAAACGATTGTTTTAAATGGCAGTAAACCCCCCCAGAGATTTTCCTGGTTACTTATTTTCATTAGATAATGAAAGTCAAGTCAGCTCAGTTAAGCCTTGTGCTGGAAATTCAAGGTTTGTCTGCTTTTTATTTTGATCAGAAAAGAAAAGCTCTAATTGTGAAGGAGGTGCAGGAAACTCCTGGTGTGTGCCCACCTCCCCCACTGCCCTCCCAGAGCTGGGAGTGCCTGCAGTGGGGTTGTAGAAAAGATGATGCCCTTGTTTTTCAGGGCTTTTTCTACAAAGATTCAGAGTTCATGGATTGAAGATCAGAAGGGTTTTATTTATAGATAGATATATAGATGGATACTATTAAAAGAAATTGAGAGAGAGATCAAGCTCTCTCCAGTCAGGTTTGGCTGCAGGGATGGTGTGTCTGTGTGAACAGACAGTCCCCATGTCTGTACAACACAAACTATGAAAACACATCCAAAAATAGAAATTCTCATTGGCCAAGGAGAACACATTATCAAAACTGTAATATTTACATTTTTCTTAACTTGAGAACAATTCTGATGGACTTGGTGCTGCAAGAATTGGTCAGGCAGAAAATGCCTAAAATAAATAATTTTCTGGGTTACCACATGGGGTGGCTTTGCCACCTCCTGCCCTGCCAGCAGCAGCCCCAAAACTGCAGCACCTCATCCCTAGAAGTGAGCCATGAGAACACAAGGCTGTGCCTGGCACTGCAGGTGGCAAAGCAAAAACAAAGCATTGGGGTTGTGGTGCTCAAAAATCAAACCTGATTTCCTCACCAGGACAGAGAAGGGTCTTAATAGGGAGTATGATAATTTGTGTTAGTTAAATACAGCAGTTCCATCCTGTTTAGCTGTAATAGACACTGTGCTGAGTCACTCCTGATTGCTTTATGCAGAACATGCTCTGCCTGTGCCTAAAGAGGGTTATTAAAGACTGCTGAGTACAGAGAGCTTCAACAAAGAGATCTCAGAGTAAACACTGACATTTGTTACTGCCTCTGTTTAGCACTGCTGAAGGTCCCTGGGAACTTGGGAAATTGAGCTGTCAGATCTATGAAGATGAAATGAAACTTTGTTCTATGGCTTCAGTCCCTTAGGAAAGTTTTTCAGGTCATTTAGCCTTAGCACTGTGAGGAGAGCTTATTATTATTTTCCTGAAAATTATTCCCTTTTGTTGATAAATGTAGAGTGACAACTTGGCATTGCTATTAGTCCATTTCTGTTTGGTTAAGGCAGTGCCTGAAATTCTGACAAGGTATTTGGCAGGCAGCTTGCCTGGTCTGTGGGCAGGACAGGATGACTGATGGGTGTCAGATGGAACCACTGCACCAACTGACTTGTAAATTGTAGTTAAGCACATTCACAGGATGACTTGGCAAGAAAGCACAAAATGTTCTGGGAGGAAGATTCACTTCTCACTATTTCCAGGCTTAAGCATAGCTGCTGTTTAAGAAAGAGAGAGATTCAGGGGAACAATGGATTGAGAGTGAAGCCAACATTTGACTCTTTGAAACTCTTTAGACTGGGCCTTGCCTGAGATGTTATCAGTGTAATTTACAAGGAGGAAAGCCTCAGTGTGTATAGAAATCTTCAGAACACTTTCTTGGCTTGCTGCTCTAATGAGTTTTTGTAAAATGTGTATATTGTATTGCCAAGCAATTTCAGAGATAAAAATGTGGGCTGTTTAAAACACAACAAGTTTTCACCCTGAAAATATTAGTTGCAAATCAGAAAACCCCCAAAAGGTTTCTTAATTTTTACAGTTATTTTCAATTCAGTGACTAAGGCCATGGAAAGGGCTCTAGGGACTTAAAAATAAGGATAGAAGAGCTCTGATCAATGTTTGGCTTTCAGTATTCCATGCTGTATGAACTTGGGGGAATAGGGAGCAGCTATCACTGGTCTGGTTAGCATTTTGGTGTTAGTCCTGTCCTGCTGGGGACCCAGTTCTGCAGGTTTTGTCAGTCCCTCATTACCTCTCTGTCCCCCAGCCATGTAGGGAGGATTCTGATCTCTCAGCCTTCCCTCCAGCGAGAGCAGAGCTGGGAAGATGGAGCTGCTCTCTGCACAGCCCTAGGTGATTAAAGACTAACAATGTAATGTAGGCTTAGCATTAAATTCATGTTTCCACCTTGAGGCAGCTGCACTGTGAACGTTGGCTCTGGAGTTGCAGTGCTTATCAGTACTTTTCTGCATATAAAGGAGTATTATGGCTCCTGGTATCAGGCCCCACAATCTGCATGCAGGATTCTTTTCCTCTAAGACGATAATCTCTCTTCCATTGCTTCCTCAGTGTTTGAGGAGTGAAAGAGTGAAGGCCAAAATATAAAATGTGCCAAAATCTGCTGTTCCTCTGGACAGGCAGCAAGAAGAAGTCGCCCTTTATTACAGAGATGTTATTTACAAGCTGACTCTTGTTAATGGATGCTTCATTGCATATAAAGAAAATAGTTTTCTTTGGGACATTAATTTTTGGCTGGGTGTTCATTTTAGTGAGTGTCCTTTGCTCACAGGCACAGTGAGTACTCCTGCCAAACTGTGAGCTCTAATGCTGCTGTGGTTTGGTTTTTAACTGGATGCCATTTGATTTATAATCCAGTGACTCTAATTTAAGAATCAGCGTCAGATAACAGAGCAGGTCCCAGGTAGAGCAACTTCCCATGTAAATTCAGAGAGTGAGTATGGAGGGATGTCCTCTTTCAGTTTTGAGGGCAGTCACATTTTTTGCTCTAAGTTCCAACATCTTAGAGCAGGACAGAGACACTGGAAATTCTGTCAGACTCATTTGGCTGTTGTTGTTCCAGTTTTGATCACGTGCCATGGAAACAGGCTCACCCCAAAGGCAGAGAGCAGGGAGGTAGCTGTGGGGAAGTGATATGAGGATTTTGCCTTCATTTCTGTTCTTGGTGCATCCATTCTCTGTGTGTTTCAGCACTTTCTCAGAGCATTTCCCTTCCTTCTCTCTGGCTGCTGTGTTTTACTGCTGTTTCTCTTAAGCTGACAGGTACTGTGGCACATTAGCACCAGCTACATAATTTCATAGCTTGTATCCCTTCATAAACTCACTGTCCAAAGTATTATTTCCTTGCAAGAGATATAGATTTATTTTTCTTAAATATACAAATTTTAAATTGCCCTCAGGACTCGAGCCATTTATTCTTAAATTGAATCTTATTTATTGTAATCCAGTTCCAACTGATAGAGCATTCCTCATATTATTCTGACAGAAATAAACACGAAGCTGAAGAGCTATCTTGGCAGAGTTATATGAGCTTGTAATAGCTGCATGCAACTGAATTTTCATTTCACTTTTATTTATTTGAAAGCTATCCTAGGATTTTGAATTGATTCCTCACTTTTGCTTGCATTTATATGTATTTCTTCAATAAAAGGAAGAAATCTGTTATTTCAGGCCTCATCAACCTTCCTGAAAAATAACATGAATGCTAGTAATATCAGGAAAATTGAAATACTTAACCGTAGTTTTTCTATCCATGCCAGAAAAAAAATCTGTGCTAAACCAGCAAGTGTTCAGGGCAGAAGGCAGCTTGGAATTGCAGGTGTGCATTGAAATGGCATTCAGAGAAACAGGTATTATAGTTATAATCTTTTAACAAATAACAGGTGGTATATATGTTACATTCCCCTCTGAATAAAGCAAACCTAGGATTACAACACTCTTGGGGTACCTCCCCAGGTCCTGGGCAGTGCACAGAATGCTGCCCTGATAGGAGAGGAGGGAAGGTTACTTGTCAAAAATCACAGCACCAGGTGTAACCCAGTAATATTTCAAATATGTGTCTTTATCAGTCCTCACCATTTCACAGTCCTAGAAGCAGAATCCATGGCAAGCTGTTGCTAGTAGCAGGAAGGAAGAATGAGAATGCTTTGGAGAGCTGGATGATGCTCTGTGGTGTTCACCTGGGAGCTGAGGAGCAGTGAGCTGTGTTTCCTAAGGGCATTTAAAGCAGAGGGGTTGCAGCCACTGTTTAGCCTGTAAAAACTGCTAATTTTCCACAGCAGTGAAATATTTATTTCCCGAGTCAAGACTCTGTCATGTTAGAGTGGCAGCTGTCCCTACAGAGGGAATTTATCTGCATGTAATGTAGCAAAGACTGGGAAAAATGTGTTCTGGTCTTTTCTTCTAAAAGACTCCATGTGATGCTTGTTAATTTTACAGCAATATAAGAGATACCAGTTCTAAATAGGTGAACTTCATAGTCATGTAGCAATATGCTTATATTGATTATTTTCTCAAGTCTCAGCCCTAGAAACAAGATCACAACCTGTCTAAGTGTTTTGGGGCAGGACAATTCAAGGTGGGTGGTGTATTGGTACAGCAGAATATTAATGCTTGGATTTGTGCATGCCTCCATTCTAACTGGTGCCAGAAAAATCACATTAAAAGTATGTTCTGTGAAGAGCATCCTGCTTCTGTGATCGAGCAGGTAATGAATTTAAAATATAATCATTGACTGAAAATTCTGTAGTATAGGAAATATTTCTGTGCCTAGGGGAAAAAATAATGTGGATATATCCTGTGACTGATCTTTTGCCTTTAAATTCACTTCATGAAAGTGCTGGATAGTTGATGGATGAAGCATTTCCTGATGGGATGTTTTGGTGATGGGGTGCTGTGGGAGAATGTGCGTGTGAGATTTCCACCACTGTTTGCTTTGGCTGGTGAAAACCAGGAACCCTCAGAAACATTATCCAAGGTTTTTGGAGTAGAAATACAGCCCAGCTGGGTTTATCTGAGCTTCTAGCAAAGACAGAAAGTTTTTATTTCTTATCTGAACTCAGCTGCAATGTCACTGGGGCTGTACCAGTCCCTGCTCCCTGTGCCCAGGTTGGTTTGCTGAGCTCTGTGGGGATGTTTGCTGCTGTTCTGGTGCAAGGGCAAACCCTGCCAGCCCTGAGCCCTCGGTGATGATTATCATTGCTCTGCAGATTCTGCTCCTGATTGTCTTCTAATGCTCCTAGATAAATGTTCCTGAGTGACTTGTAGGCTGCTGAAATCTCCTGCCTCGGTGAACCTGAAGTAATTCTGCTGGGGAGATAATAGGCAGTGTCAGACATGCTCATCTGTGCCATTTGCGATTACATTTCCAAAGTATTTATTTAACTCTCCACTTGTTTTCTCTTTTTCTCCACCTTGATTTCACAGCAGATCCTGCAATAATTTACTCACTTCATGGACTGCTTGAGGATTAGGAAATAAGTAACCATTCAGAGCAGAGGTAGTTAGGAATATTCTGGGTTTCTTCTTGCTCTGCTTACATTCTTCATCTTCGGGAGGCATCTCCCCCTGTTCTTTACAGGGCTTCATTGTTCAGGATTCTGAAGCTTCTTCCTGGCACACTGGAAAGATAATTTCCCATTAAAAAAAACCTCCTTGTATGTCTTACACTGCTCTTTCTGCCCCTTACCTCAATAATTAAACTCTTATTAAAAAGTCACTCTTTTCTCGTGTTTCTAATCTTTTGAGCCCTTGGACAGCCATGTCAGGCTCCTGTTTGTTTTTCTGCTGTGGAATCTCATGCTATTAGACACATTCAACTGCAAAATGAGTATTGGTATGATTTTAGATGATATAACATTAATATGCTTATCACTCCTAGTAAATCTCATCCTTGTTTCTTGACTCACTGAATCAGTATATTGGCAGCTCCTGACACACAGCCATTATCCTTGGCTTGTGATAGTGGGATGTCACAGAGAAGTTGGCATTAAATAGGATTCAGGGCCATGGATTTAAAAAAATGAAATATTTTTTATATCCAAAAATAAATGATTTTTTATGTGACTTTATATTTTCCAATTTATTTCTACATAACCTTTGATTCACTGAGTGTTATCTGTTGGAAAAGGGCAGCATTCCTTTTTGCTAGTATATCATCATAGGGGAATCATTACACTCCATAAATATATGAATATATTAGAGTTGATTAAATTCTATTTTGATTATTTGGTGAAATGTTGTCTTCCAGATAAAGCTGAATACATGCAAAGACTGTAAATATAAAAAATGGATCCACATGCCTGTGCTAATTATGAATTGTGAAACAGGGGTAGCATTGTGTAGTCTCTGCTCTAAAGCACAGAATTGGGGCTGGTTTTTCTCTCTGTGTGCAATAGGAAGGTGTTTCTGCTGTGTAGAACAAGTGACTAATGATTCCAGATTCAGCCATGCAATAAATGATGGGAAAGCCTTGGGCACCACTTGCTACTCTCCAACAGTTTTAGAGAGAATTCTGCTGCCATGACACTTCTGCAAGAGAACATTGTTCTTTCTGTGCCTGGAGACACCTGTGGGGTGTTCCACAGCCTGGAGCAGAGCTGTGGTGTAGATCTCTGCTAGGGAAGCCAAAATCTGTTCCTGGTTTCAGTGGTTCCTATGTTAGACCATTTTCTGTAAGCTGATTTCAGTTTGCTGTCTGCTCAGCCTTGTGCCTCCTTATGTTCTCAGCCCTTTTCAAAAGCCTTCAAGACATTGTTTTATTTTCAATTAGAGAAGTCTGACAGGAATGTGAAGTCTCCTATTCCAGAATATTTGGATGTTTTTTCTTCATTCAGGAACTTCTGCTGCTTGGGTGTTGATTGCCCAAGTTGTCTTCTGCTGGGGGACCCGGAGGAAGAAACAAAACCCTGCCAGGAACTTTGTGTTTAAGGAGGCACCAGCACTGCTGCAAATTGGACATGGGGAAGGGAAAATAGTTGTATTTCTCTTATGGGGAAGAAGGACCACAGTGGGGAGGAACAGTGACCAGGCCACCCTGTCCTGGGGCTTTGGAGCTTTTCTATTACAGCCCAGAAATGTTACAGAGTTCAAGGCAAATTTTCAGGAGGAGGGCATGAATGTCCAGCCCCTTTAGAGCCATCCAACACCCTCCTGTGCTACAATGAGAGCACATTAAGTACACTTAAAAGAAAGATTGGGCAGTTTTTCACCAAAAGAGAAATGGATTTCCATGTGAAAGTTTTCCCTCCATGGAAGCAGGTGGGAATTGCTCAGGTTGTTCCCCTTTTCTGAATTCTAGAACAGGGAAAACCCACCACCCTATTTCCAGTCTTTGCAAAGGAAAGAAATATCCTATATAAATAAAAGTTCTACATTTCTTCTTGTTATTACTGTTTTTTTGTCTGTTTCTCCCTCTCTGAAGCTCATGCTTGAGGCTGCCCACCCTTCATGGATCTAAATGCTCCCAGCACAGAGCTGAGACTCCCTGGATGTCCCCAAAACCTCACAAGGCACAAGCTCCTTGCACAACCAGACCCCTGCAGACTCCAGGCTCCCTTGGCTCTGTTTTCTGTTGTTCCTTGTGCTTGTGCTGAAAAAAGGTGTCATGTGAAGGGACCTGTTCTGAATCTTTTTTCCCAGCCCCAGCTGGAACCCTGCAAATCAGCTGTTCTGTAGCATGCAGCACCCTGATTTATGTGAGACATCACGTATTGATGCCTTTATAGACAGCAACTTAGTGTTTCAGAGGAGTCTGCATGTTACAAAAAGGGCAGCAGGTGTTATTTAGACTAAATTGACCTTGAAATTGATTTCTTTATTTTATGACTTACTGAGGGGAGATTAATACTTTTTTTTTCCTGCAGCCTGAAACAATTTACATGGTAATAGAAGGCATAGTCAGTCAAATAAATTGCTGGAAGTAGTGGTGTTCCAAGAAAGAAAATATGGATCTTACTTGCATTGATTCTTTCTATCCCCAGGGAGTAGCTAAGACTTTTAACACTGGGGAAGGACTGCCAAAATTTATTTTTCCCATTAAAGGCAGAAGAATGGACAGTAATGTCTGTTAGCTGACATTTACTCCAAACTTTCAGTTTGAGGGGTGGGGAGAAGGCTGTGCCCCATATAAAATTTAGGGAGCGTTTTATTGCTATTTCTTGATTTCTCTAAGGGCAGATGGGTAGTAATGGGAAGCATAAGAAACTTCTGGAAAGCCTGGCATGGCCACAGTCATAGCTGCCCTTGGTAATAGAACAGACCCTGAAAATAAAATAGCCTGTAAATGGTAGTTGCAATTCCATCTTCGAGTACCAAGTAGAAATCATCTCAAAATACAAATGTTAATGGAAACAAGAGACCCAAAAGACATTACCTGGAGGAGGCACTGATAGGAACCTGAAGTGTAGCTCTACAGGAGGGAGAAAGTTTTTGTTTATTGTGCTGCTGCAGTACTGAAACTGTGTAATTTCCATTTTCCTGTAGCCTCCAAGACAAGTGCATAGTTAAATGATTTGTCAGTGGCGCAGTACTTTTCATAACCTGAACATGTACAAGATATTATTATGACACATTACCTGAAAATGAATGCGAAAGCAACTCCACAAACCAATTTTTTGTTTGCTGTAAATACAGAAATGGTGTAGAGGAAGGTGTCTTATATGTGAAAATTATGATGGGGAGAATTAAATCTCCTTTGTCTGTCAGAGAGCTGCCCCTGAATGCAGCTGTGCTGAGGGAATGGTGATTTCAGCCTGTGTGATACAGGAGGAGGAGAAGGGTGTTTGGTGGATCCCAGTCCAAGCATCTGGAATTACTGGGGAAGGGATTTGGGCTCTTGCTAACAGGCTTAGATAGATCTAGATTGTTGCTGGAGTTCTCTGCCCCCTAAAAAATTCCTCAACCTGAGGAATTTTGCTGTTTTGCTTTTATTTTCTGGTTCAGCATCCCTGGATTTTCACAGGTTGTAAGAGAGTTATTAATAGGGAGCACAGCACGAGCTTCCCAAGGAGGTGTCCCACATGCAGCACTGGCCTAGAGCTGTTTATTAATCTGCTGCTGGTTCTCAGAGCTGTGCAATGCTTAGAAATTAGCCTGGTTGGGGGGGAAAAACCCATATTTGCAAAATAGCTGCTTAAAATGTCATATTTATTTGGAACTTGAGGCACTGCCTTCTGGAAAAAGGTTGTGTGCAACAAAATGTGTTTTCCCTCTGTCTGCCTGCCTCTCCTAGGGAGCTTCCCAAGAGGAGCAGCCCTGCAAAAAGGTTAGTTTGGATTCCCACAGTCCTTCCTGAGCGCTGTGAAGCTGTGATCCCAGGGAAAAGTCGTGCAGCCTGAGGAGCTCTGGAAGCAGAGCATCCTGCTGGGAAGGGAGGGGAAGGAAATGGGCATGGAATACAAACAGCTGCACATCCATCCTGCTGCATGGCCAGCACGGTGTGAGTGCAGGTGAGCAGAGCAGGGAAATGGCTCTGGGGGCAGCAGTGGCACAGCTGAAGGGACAGAAGGGAGGACAGGGACATGAGTAAACTCGAAGGAAACCTGAAAAGGCAGCAAACACGCAGCTGCTCGGTGGCACAGCAGTGGGTGAGGGTGTGGAGGCACTATTAAATCATACAGGGGGTGGAAAAGAGATTTGCTTGGTGCTTTTCTTTGATGCCAGTCTCAGTTTGCAGCTTCTCAGTGGCCAGCAGTGACTGCTATCCTTTGTGGGAAATGTGGAATTGGACTGTGGGGGGTTTGCCTGGGAGGTGATTCAATGGTGGTTTGGCATCTATTTACACCTTCCAAAGTCTGTTTGTTGGCAGTTCCTAGGAAGGAGTTGGTATTTACAATGACTAAATTGAGTAGAGAGTGAGGGACACTAATTTATACAATTCAGAGACTGAGGGATGCTCAGGGTGAAGGAGTGGAGAATTGCTACCCTGAAATATGATCTGTCCGTTGGGTCATAGCACATCTCCTGTAAATAAAGGATCTAGAAGCTTAATATATGGAGACATACTTGATGATGATAATTAGAAGAAGTTCATAGCATTTAGTCTTTGCTGTCTTGGACAAAATGGCCTCAATTTCAGCTTACCAGACTTTAATTCCCAAACATTAGGGGGAACTGTGTAGCTTGGCTTGCCGTGTAAATCTGACCTTTATTGGCAGGAATGGCATGACAAGAGGAGGCCCAGCCCTGGGAGACCTTTTCAAAATATAAATATGAGTGCAATGGCAGTGTTCATTAGGGAAGATGCAAAATTTAACATGCTAACTCTTTCTAACATATCCTTTTAAAATCAGAACTGTTTTAATTACTGGCCTGAGTCTTGTGCTGGTATTTTTTTCACCTGTGTTTAGGCACTGTGGCACTTCTATCACCTGTCCAAAACCCCTCTAAGACCTTGTTTCTGTATTGCAATAACAGCAGAGTACTCAGCTTGTTCTCATGCCCAATCCCCAAACTGCTTTGTGCCTTGTGGAATACCAGCTGGGATGTAGGAGAGACAGAAAATGAGGGATTTTATATCACTTTAGGATGGTCCTAGATGTAGATGTGACACATGAATGGTGAGCCAGCATAGCCATGGGCCTGCCTCCTGCACAGCCAGTGCTGCAGGGGTTTGGAACAACATTTACAGGGCTGTTGATAAGCAGGAAAAGAGATCAAGGTCCCTGGGATGGAACTGGGAGTCATTTATCATAAATGCCAGGAGAATTTTGAGTAGCTGAGAAAGTGTCACCCAAATTTCATGTGGAGGCTGTGCAGGTCTGGTTCAGGAAGTGCAGTGGAGTTCTCCCCTGAGTTTCTGAAAGGCTGTAGCTGTGTCATCATCCTGTCCCTCCCACCCCACTGCCTTCTAAAAGAGAGATCAGGCTGCTGGCCTTCTTGGGGATCAAGATGGTGAAACCAAAAAAGTGTATAATTTAGTCAAAAGGGTCTAAAGCACAAGATGAGTGGCAAGGAAAATCTCGATAATCAAATGTTTTATGAATGGCTCCTCAGAGTCTAATCATAGTGGTGCTCAGTGTTGGTCTTTATTCCTGATATGTAAAGTGCCAACTATTATGTTTAATCTGATTGGTTTTTTTCGCCTCTTCTCTTTTCAGGACTATAAATCTGATGTTATGACTTTGGTTTCCAGTGCCAAGAACAGTCCTCAAGGTCCAGTAAGTAAAGCATTTTACTGAAGAGATTAGATTCTGTAACTGAGTTGAGATCTTCTTTTAAATGGTTTCAGTCATCAATCACCAGCACTAACTCTTACCTGTGACACCTTGCTGCTTTTGAAGTGACTGCACTTGAATTGGTTTAAATGCTCTTTAATATGTGAATATATAGGACAGGGAGTATCTGTCTTACTGAGGAGAGGCAAACTGATTAGAATGCTGCAGTTTTGTTCGTTAATTAGCCCCGTGGCTCTCTCCTGTGCTACAAACTGTGTCATCCCCACACAGGCTGGGCTCACTGCTGGGCAGAGAGGGGATAAAATCTGGGGGAGTGGCACCGCAGGGTGCAACTCCAAGTCCCTCTGGAACTCCATGTTGTAGTGAGGAGGGCAGGTACAGAAAGGGAAATCAGAAGTTTGGGTGAGTTCAGAGCCGTGTGAGAGCAAAGTGCTCGCAAGGGCAGGGACTCTGTTGGCACAGTTGGAAACTGAGCAGGGCTGGACCAAAAGGGAACTACCTTATCCTGGCCTAAAGGCTGGGTATCACCTAACCTGTGGCTGTGCTGCATACTTCATTTTCTAAATAATATCATATTTTGTCAGGAAATGTGTTCCACAAGCCAAGCTTATGCTGAGGTGTTACAGACCTGATTTACAGAGGTGCTGGTGATACTCAGCACAGTCTGATGGCACTAAGAGTTAGTCATTGGTTGCAGTCAAGTTCCTTTAATCTTTTTTTTTTTGTCTCTCTGAACCAGTAATATTGTGCTACATTTCCTTTCCAAGTGCCTCTCCTTGGACAGTGCCAGGAATTGGGATTATGTCACCCAATGAACATTTAGTTTGGGTATTTCCCCCCCCTTGTTTTTCTGATTATCTCAGCTCTATCCCCTCAGACTCGAGGTTGCAGGAGTGTGGATTTATGCCAGAATAAGGAAATACTCAGTATTTCAAATGTTTGGCAACCCCTTTTTCCCTGTTTGCAGGCATGATTAATGCTGTTTTAAACATGAACATCAAACATTAACAGTTCCCTGAAAGGAGGAGGTGGTTGGACTTCCTCCAAATGAACACTGTCTTTCAGTTGGAAATCTCTGCCTTCTGAAACTGCTTAGTCACCCCAACGGAGATACAAAAATATCTTGAAAAGTGAAAATGTGTACAAGAGATTTTTAGCTTCTCTGATGATTTGACAGAATCCTTTTTTTTTTACCCCATATAGTAGGTTTTAGAAGAATATCTTTCAATAATTTTTCCTGCACTGATGCTTCCTGCTGGAACATCTTGCTACCCAAAGTCACAGCCTTTCTGTTAGTTTGTCAAAAGTTGACTTGGAGAATGATGATCTGAGAGGTGCAGGTTTATTTTTAGAAGCTTGGTTTCTTGTGCTTCATACATTTGCATTGAAATTAGGTTTGTGTCAGTTAAAACCAAATGTTTTGAAGAATGATGTAGTGTTTTTCTGGCTGAATGTGCTCTCTAAACTAGAAAATGTTTTTACATGTGCAGAACAAGATTTGATGAACACCTGTCATTTTGTCCTGAGAGGGTGGGGGCTTTACAGAATATCTTGGTCAAACTGACTCAGGGAGTTCTACTTTTCTTCTACTTTTCTGTTTGGTTTTATTTTTTCTGTGACACAATCCTTTTGTTGTCCTTAAGAAAGTGTCCTCAGGCTTCGAGGTAGTGACATAACAAATAAGATTTCAGTTGTCTCCCTTGAGCCTCAATAGCTTGGAATTTAAATGTTTTTTACTTATTTTTGAGGGATGGAAGGAGCTCTGAAGGCATGTTTAGCAGTGCACTTTGAGTACTGAAGAGGGTTGTGATGGAAAGTGAAAAAGGTTTCCTGTTTTCCATGATATTTCTTACGCCACACTACAATGCATGAAAATAATGAGTTAGGAGTTGAGCTTATTGCTCTTGAAATTACACTGTCTCTGTTGTTGCTGGGAAAATTGTTTGTCGTGATGGATGAGAAGGAATACATAGATTTTTCAAGTGTCTTGCCAGATCATTGCTTATAGAACAGTCTGGAAATAAAAGGAGATTTGACAGATGAGAATTCAAATGGACCTGAGAACGAATTATTGCATAATGCCCCAGTTCCAGGGCCTTGCAAGGCTTATTTCCAGTTTGTTTGGGTTGCTTTTTTAATAATTGTTGGCTGCTTTTCCTGCTCTTAGTGACAGATCCTATATGAAAGTGTAATGCAGCTCAACCCCAGGCTGAGTTCAGTTCCCTGGTTCATCACTGAGACTGCACTGGAAGGGCTGGAGTCACTGTGATATAAAACTGCAGTGGGGAATCAGATCCATCAAACTTCATGTTTCCTGATAGCTGTAGCTGCTTAATAGATTGTTTGTTAAATAATTCAGGATGTTTTCATTAAGCTGAGTGATTGAGTCTTTTAAAGCCTTTCTTTTGTTCTTCAATCTCATCAGGCAGTTGGTTGTACCTGCAGAGCTCAGAGAATTTAACAGAAGGAATTATTATTGGAAGCTCTAGGAAGTTGTAAAATTGCTGCCTGCCAGACTCTGGAGGCATGGATTTGGGCTGGATCCTTGGATTTCTGTCCCTTTTTCTTATGGCTTCCTCCAGGTGCTGCACTCTTCTGTCTGCAGCTTCAGGGTCTTCTCTTAGGCTGCCTTGAATTCTCCTTCCTGCTTATTAAAGGTTTATGTTTTCTAAAGTGCCTTTGCTTTTCCCCAGTTTCTGTTTCTCACACTCTTGTCTATATATTGATATTTGATAACAAATATCATGTACTGTTTTTTAATCAAGAAATGTTGAGAAAAGGTAGTGGGAGTAAAATAGGACTCTTCAGGGTAATTCAGGAGGGACAGTAATGATTTTTGCTGAGAAATAAAATTGCTGCAAGAATTGCTGCCTGTGATCTGAATAGAAATATGATAGTACCTGAAATTACTTCATCTCTGCTGTTGCTTCAGGAGGGATATCTATTAGCTGGGGATAATGGCTTGCAAAAAATAAAAAGGTGGATTTCTTTAAATTTCAGATTCCTATTGAATAGAATGTATCTTACCTTTCTTTAAAAAAAAAAATAAAAATTAAATGAAACTGTCACTACCAGGGAGAGAACAATGGAACTGAGAGCAAAAATAACTCTTTACTGAGCATCATCACAGAGCATTTGGATAATGGGAGTGTGGGAGGGGAGAGTCTTCTGCACAGGGGGGAGAAGGGAAAGTGCATTGTGCAGTGTCTCAAATACTAACATAGAGCTGATCTGACTCCTGCCAGCAGAAACAATAGATCTGGGAAATATCTGCCTAAATTTGTTTTTATTTCTCAAACTAATCTATAGAACTACTGAAAAATAAAGGAGACTCTTTACAGCTCTATCCTGAGGATCAGAGAGTGGTTTATGATGAATGGAATACACCATGAGGGGAAAATTTTACCTGAGATGCTTTTTGTGGGAAGACTTTTGTAAAGTTTTCCATCACATGACTGATTTGAGAATCCAGGCACATGAAATGCAGTGCTGTGTTAATGCACAGCAGTTGGAGGAGTCAGAATCAGGTACAGAATCCTGAGTTTTGCTCCTTCCACCTCCATCTGCTTGCAGTGTTTGGCTCCCTATTAATGCCCATGGCTGTGTGTTTTTATCCCAGCAGAGGAATTGGCCCCGTGGCTGGAGGTCACAGCCATTATTCCATATATTATGGATAATATTTCCAAATTATCTGGAAATGTCTCCTTGAAAATACTCCAGTATCGTTTAGATGGTGAGTCAGTGTTATTATTGTTGTTGTGTAGGGGAAATCCTCAAATTATAAATGTTGCTTAGTGATGAATGAAATTAGGACAAACCAGTTACTTTTCGATCCAAACTCCTGTAATATATTGACACCTTTTTCCTCTTCCCTCAGTCTATAGGTGTGTGTGGTTATTAAATCAGGTGCTGAATGTTGTTTGTTGGGGCTAAGCTTGCCTAGAGTGGTAATGGTGAGGTATCTGCAGAGCTGGAGCTGATTTATTATTCTTGGGAGAAGCAGATCTCCAGGATAAGTTGACACCAGTTGAGATTTTGGGTTTTTCATTGATTAAAATCAAGTTAAGTGTCATCTCTTCTGGCAGGAGACTTGAAACTAAGAAATTGCCCTGTTCTTGCAGCCTTTCTTCATTTCACCATCAGAAATTCTCCTGTGTTTGTGCTTTAGGCAAGGAGGTAAAAGACTAAATAAAATAAGAATAAACAATTTCCAATAGCAGGAAATTCAAGTGCTAACAAGTAGGTGAATCCAGAGAGCTGCTGAAATGCCAGGTATGGTTTGATAAAAGATCCTTGAATCTTCTTGAGTCCTCATGATTCTGGTATGGAAGGAAAAGCTGGTGTTGTATAGCAGCTCAACATAGACACATAAGACATGTCAAAAGAAGAAATGGGCTTTTTTTAAAAGAAATTGCAGAAAAAGCAAAGGAGGAAACCAAATGCCTTTGCTGCTGCTAGTAATCAAATTTTGGTACTTGTCAATACTGGAATTTAGTAGACTTTCAGGGTGGGGCTTGTGAGCATCCTGGCAATCTAAGAATAAATGAATGGAGATGAAGCAAAAGCAGGAAAAGTGTCTCCATCAGAGTTGGATAAAAGCTGTGCAGAAGTTGATGTTTTTCACTGCTAACAACACTAAATTGGCTGTAGGGTGGACTGTGCTCCCAGGGATGGATACAAGAGACTGTAACAAACATTTCATACAGGAATTCTGGAAATCTCTGCTTACATCATCCAAGTGAAACTAAAGGGAAAGTGATAACTTTTGCCTTGCTAGTCCTTTGAATCTTAGTTTTCAGTCAGGATTTGTGAAAATATGCTATTGGGGAAAATACCAATGAAATTATTGATTTGCATAAATGTTTGCACAGCAAAGCTCTTAACCATTGCCCAGCTGCCCACCAAACCTGCTCTGCTCAGCTGTGGTGTGGGAATCACACACCACTCATTCTGATGCTTTTATCACTCTTAGAGGCAAATAAATCAATGCATCATTAACATGAAGAGTGCTTATAGTTCAGTTAATTTTTTTTTCTGGTTTTCTTTTCCTCTTTTGGGTTTTCTTCCTCCCCACATTAACAGGGTTTATAAAGTACTGCTAGCCAGGATTTTAAAAAAGAAAACGCAACCAAGCAAACAAACACCAAAGTAAAGAAAACCAAGCAAACAAACACCAAACTAGAAAATTGCTGCTTCTAGAATCCAGCAATGAAGGCTTTTGAGGATTCTGATGTGTGAGGGATATAAATCAGAGAGTTACCCCTGCCGGTGGTCCCTCTGAGCTGCCCTTTGACGGCAGCGCTGGCACTTGCACAGTGCCATGTGCATGTAAGGGCTAATGGATGGCGATAAATGATGTGAATTCCAGCGGGGCAGCAGGGAGCAGCCAGGAGCAGCCAGGATTTCCCGTGCGGGGGTGAGCTGGAGCCTCGGCAGGATCCTGGGGAGCTCTCGGGGCTCTCCAGGCTGCGGGGAGGAGATGCCAGCAGCGCTGAGCTCGGGGATGCCAAGCGCGATGCCGAGATGCCATCTAGTGACAAGCGGCAGCAACCTGTGCCTCCTCCTCCTCCTCCTCCTCCTTCGGGGGTGCTTCGGAATTCAGGCTTCGGCTTCTTACTCAGGAGTTGTTTGTTTTTTTCTGGAAAAAGGTTTTCCAGCAGACCCAGCTTGTGCTGTTGTAATTCTGGGACCTCCTGGTGCTCTGCTAAGCCCAAAATGTGCTGCTGGGTGAATTCAGTGCTCTCACCTGGCACAGAGCAGATGTAATGGTGGTAGAAGAGAACCTTTTTTTGAATACAGGACATTTAAGTTTTATTTTCTTTTTAAACCCCTAGATTAATTCAAACTCGTGAGTATTTGCATGATTTTTCCTGCTCGTTTTTGAAAGAAAAATACATTTATTGATTTATTTTTAAATTGCTGCTTAAAAATATCAGGCACATAAAATGTCTGGGGTTTATTGTCAGGAAATTTTTTTTTTACTTTCAGTGGGAAAACACCAGTTTGATAGAGACTGAAACAAGCTACACCTACAGTGTTCTGTGTTTTTTGCTGGTAATATCTGTGGTTTCCTTGGAGAGAGTCAAATCTGAGAAAATCATGTCTGAGGCTGTTTAATTTTGTTCCAGAACTAATCTTTATTGTGGGTTAGGTGTGAGTGTGCAGTGGCAGTCTCCTCTTGGCCTTATTAGCACGAGCATGGAGGAAAATATCCTTGTCTGTATAAATGCCAAACAATACCAGGTTTTACAGGGTGGAATTTTGACGTCTGAGAGTTCAAGTCAGCAAAGTCCAGCCCATCTCAGGTTCCTCTGGAAAAGGGCTGTGCTCATCCTCCTCTTACATTTACTGAGCAGAGAACACAGTGGTTCCCAGGGCACTGCTCCAGGGTGTGCACAGATGGGGAGAGGGCTGAAGGGGTGGGTGGATAAATGTCCTCACATCCCAGAGCTCTTGGGCACTCTTCATGTGAAGCCTGTGAAGAGTCTGCTGGGGAAAGGTCAAAGCCTTTGCTCAGAGATTCCAGCAGGAACCTCTCAGCCCCAGATCAAGGCTTTGTGGGCATCTGCTTAAACAGACACATCCCAATCTGGATCTTTGAAACATAAATGCAAATTAGGTGCAAAAAATTAAACCAATTTGCAATTATCACACGTGGGTATTCTGGCAGTCTGACTGTATTAAGGGTGAAGACCAAACAGCTGAAAATAATGTGATATTGATCTCTTCCTTTGGCTGTTTGTGTAGTTCCACGGGAGCTGTGAGGGAAGGGTTGGTGCTGAGGGATAGATTTGCTTCTGAGGAGATGGCTAAACATCCATTTAATGCAGAATACTATTAAAAAAAAACACAGGAAGAAATAAGCTCCCCAATGCAATCTGTAGTATTGATGTTTTTAAAAAAGGAAGGGGTTATGAGACTAATTGAGGCAATTTCAAGTTCTGCCTGTTGCTCATCAGTGTTTTCCAATTTACATCCTGAGAAAACTGCCAGTAATTTCCTGCCTAAGTAAGATGGAAAGTGTTGTTAGGAGCACAACAGTGGTTGTACTTGGTGAGAGCATTGTGCATGATGCTTTATTCCAGTATGGACAGGAACAGGTATTATAAGCCCTTAGGAACTAGCAGATGTGCAAGGATCTTTATTGTGGTCCTAAATTTCCCCAGCTTATGACCTAGATGTAATGGTTTGTTGGAGATTTCCATTTTTGCCTTTAATAACCCCTAATAAATATTCTTCCTAAGTTTTTCTCTAAAGAGGTTTTTGAACCTGAATGTTTTTGGGCATTGGAGGTATTTTTAATTCTGTCTTTTGATCACTCAGTTGAATGGAGCTTCTGCCTCCTTGGGGAACATATAAGTTTTTTACTACTACGGTTTTTGCTGGTGGTTTATTTTAAATTTACACACAACAGTGGAAGAAATCTGATTTTTCTTATATGTATACAAAAAGCCATAGCAGAATAATTCAGAATTACAGTCTGTGTCTAAGTGTCTGTTTAATGCCACATGAGTTCTGATTATATAACAGCCACTGAAAGATCTCACATGAGTGAGTTGCCAGTGGAATGTTTATGGTGAGTTATAGCTGTTACTAATGCCAAATATTGTCAGAGTAAACTGTGGGTTTGATTAAACAGTTCTATAATGATGCTATCAAGGCCTCAAGCATCTGAAATATGGAAAACAAATGTGTGAAAGTACCAGCAAAGAGAAAAGTAAAACTGTGAGGCCTGAAGTAGATGTGCCAGGGTGTGGGTGTTTGTAATTCCATCTTCATTAATAAAACACTTCATGAGTGCAGCAACAAAATGTGAGTCACTGACGTAAAGGCAAGGAACTGGGACTTGAAAGAGATTGAAATCTGATCCAAGAATACCCAAATAATGGGAATGAATTGTGGTGTTCTTTTACAAATGGGAGAGAGCTCCAAGTACCTGCTTTGAAACAACTAGGTTTTTTTTTGATAAATGGAATCACAGCCCTAATATTGCTGGGAAATTCATTGTCTACAATTGGGCAACAGATCTAACCCCAAATGAATATCTAAACACAACAATGAGCGAAACAAAGGATTAGCAGAGGATTTTTAAAAAATGTGGTGTAGGGTGGTGAAATGAGGCTGAAAACCAGAATTACCCAATTGGAGAGGGAATTTGTCCCAGTAAGACAAGCTCACATGGACTCTAGCTGCACCACAAGCAGGGGTTTGACTCTGGATCAGTGTGAGGGAAGTTTTGAGGTGAAAACATCAGTGGAGAAGGGGAATACACAGGGGGAAAACGACATCCCAGTGCCTCACAAGTAAATATTTTCTCTGCTACCTCCACTGACATAAATGTCTGAAGTGTTGAAAATCCATCCTAGTATTCACAATGCCTGTTTGTTCATTAAATGAATTAATTCCTGCAGAATACTGGGATGAATAATAAATATTGAATTGAACTCCCGTTAGCATCATATACTGTGGCTAATCTTCCCCCTCAGCTCATTGGGAGAGTGCAGGTGTAAAAGTTAATTAAAGTTAACTAAGGTCAAATTATCTTTTTAAGCTTGCAAAACAAGTTTTTCCTCTTTCAATCAAACCATTCTGTTTTCATATTTTTAGTACGGGATATGGAATTGGTATTTTTAAATTTAAAAAGTAATATTTTTGTTTAGCAGCAAAATTGTAATAGTTATTTACCCTGATGGGGGAGGGGGAAGAGTCAATTTTTGACAAAAGTTTTAAAAGGTACTAACAAAAAACACATAAACATTTTAAAATTTTTATTCATATTTCCTTCTTTCTCCTTTTTCAAATCACACTCCATGCAGAAATCTGTTGTTTGGAATGCTGTTTTTAAAGACACAAGGTCAGCTGACCCATTTGCCATCTGCATCTTTTGGATTTTTATATTTTTAACATAATTAGGGACAAAGAAGGACTCGCCCTGTATCAACATGTAACTAATGTCAGAGTTCAAGCTAGCTGAGTTTTCTTCCCCCCTCCCAGAGCAGCTGCCACATCCTCACCCTGAGCTGGGCTGGGGCTGCTGCTGGACAAGGAATTTTGTCCTGAGAGGCTGCTCTGGGAATTGGCCTCCTCGGGCACAAGTTGTGGTGCTGACTTGGCAGTGGCATTTTGAGAAATCTCAGAGAAAGGCTGAAGAAATGCAAAGTTTTGTTAACCTGTCCTGAAATCCATTTTCTAAGGGAACTTTTTGTAGTTTCCCAGGAGAAAGCCTTGATGGAAGAATGTAAATAAGAGAAATGTTGATGGTAAGGTGATTGCCTTGACCATTGAAATGTCTTCCTCTGTCTTGTTGTGAATTCCTGACTGGGACACAGTCAGAGAGACACAGGGAGAGACACACAGAGATGTTCTCTGCAGCTGAACCTGCTGGAAGGAGAAAGATTTGTTCTGTTTTCTTGATATTAATAAATAAGCCTTCTGAGAAAATCATGGATATGGGTGGTTTGTGGAAAAGCCCTTGGAAACCAGGGGAGGCTCCTTTCTACACACAAGTGACACAAACTCCCCCAGTGCCATCACAGAGTGCTCAAATCACAGCATTTCCCCAGGCACAGAAGAGTTCCAGAGATGTTTTTCATGGGAATTGCTCTGTGTGTTCTCTGCACAGGTACAGAGATTGGAGCTGTTACAGCCCAAGGTCAAGGCCAAGTGCAGCCCAGCAGAATTGCTAACATCCCACCAGAGAGGGTGAAATTTCAGTGCTGTGTGTGCCTCAGGTGTGCCTTCATCCCTGGCAGTGAATATTTCAATATATTCTGAAGAGTAGAAGCCATGGCTTTCTTTACCTGCCTCGGTGTGTGTGGGAAATGCACTTTTGTGTGGGATTTTGGGGAATGACCCCAGCAGCAGATGCTAACTTAGATGAAGAATTTGTGAAAGACACATTTGTAGCCTTTGGGTGTTATGTCTCTAATACCTCAATAATATTTTAAGGCTACACTGCTGTGTGCCTGCTGTTAATGTTAATTTCAGGAGCCCTTTTTTATCTTTTCTCCTGAGTCCTAAATACATCTTTGTGAATTCCTTTAGCCCTGAACTGACATCTCTCTTCTTCTCAGTTAAAAGTACATTTATTCAGTTGAAAGAACTGGGACAGAACCATTGTCACATACATATTTCTTACATTCTCTGATTAAAACTCAGGTGGAAGCCAGGCATGTTTGGATATCCTTTATCCTAACATGTAACCAGGGGCCTTTTACTGCTCTATACGAACTGGAGAAATATCATCACTAAAAAAGGTGTTTGTTGCAGCTATGCAGCATTTGCATTGACTTTGTGCAAGTGCAGCCAGTGCTCTTTTTTTTTCATGGAAATATGGCACTAAATCTTCCAAGTTCTCATTGAGATTGTTAAAGGAACTGTCATGGCTCACAGGGTGGGGATGGTTCTCTGCAAAAGTAGCAGATTGGTGATTTCTGTGGTGTTTGTGGTCATCTGGAAGCAAGAAGAGCAATCCAGAGAATAAAGCCTCTGTGCTCTTGTGTATCATGGAATCCTACAAACCCATGGGTGCCATCTCTCCACCTCTGTGAACCAGGTAGCTCTTTTGGTTGTGATTTGGGTTACAAAAGGTAAATTATTCTTTGTGACGAAACCATGAAATGACTATCCAGTGTCAGGGGTGTTTGCATCTCAGAACTCTACCCAGTCAGGTTATCAATACCCTGGCAAGCTGCATCTCTTCTTTTCACTCAGGTTCATCTGTGTGAGAAGCACTGTATGAGAGGAGGTGTTATTTCAACATTTGCTCTTTGTAAAGCCTCGACAAAGGCCTAAGATGCTTCTATTCTGCTTTAGGGCCATGGACTTTGTTGAAGTGGGCTTTGTGTGATTTGTTTTCTATTCAGGGTTCTGCCTTTCTGTACATTTCCCCTTTCCTGAGGGACTCTGTTAGGAAATGCATTTGAACAAAAACCAAAACATGAATAGGCTGCAACTTCATTCATTAAGCCAGATAAAGCAGTTTCTGTTCTTGTATAATTTCCCCCTTTAAAAGTAAGTTGCAATTCATATTTTATCTTTCATAGGAAAATATATACATGTCCTTGAGCCCAAACTAACAACCAAATCTGATGAGGGGAGAGCCCTTCTGCTTTTAATATGCTGGTCCCAGTGTTCTGGATTATCCAAGTCATGTGTTAAGGCAGAGGTAGTTGCTCTCTAGACCTGCAGGCATCAGGGTGAAGCTCTGCTTGATGATCAGAACACAGTATCAGTGTTTTCTGCCCATTCTTGTGTTATCTGTGCATTATTAGCAGTTTCTGAGCTGGTGCATGACTGATTTCCCAGTGAATCCAACTCCCATGTGCTGCTCTGCCTAACCCACCCTGCTGTGGAGCAGATGCTTGTTCTGCTCTGCAGCACCCAAAAGATGCCAAGTCCAAAAGATGGCACTTGCCAGGATTATCCCAGGCCGCTCTGAAAACTCCTGGAATTAATTAATTGTCTTTGTTTAGGAAGCTGGCCAGTGTATGAAGGATGGTGTGAAATACCCCATTACCACTTGTGTAGGGGTTTAGGACAAACCCATCTGCACAAGAACAACACAAGTTGTTGTGGGAAATCCCAGCTGGGGCTAACTGGAAGTGTTCAGAGCACATCTTCCTAAATGAATAGAATAAATGGAAAGCAGTTAAAAACTGATTAGCAAAGCAAATGGTGGGACCTGTGTTTGTGAAAAGGGAATAAACATCACAGCCTGGGAATGTAGTTAAATTCCTACTTTACAGAAGTGAGCTGTAGACAGAGAAGGTTCTGCACAGACACTGAGTTATCAAAGACTCAGCTTGGTCTGGCTGCCACAGCTTTGAAAGTCTTACCTGCAGCTACAACCCAAAATAACCAAACCAAGGCATTAAAATATTTGTGTCTGCAAAGGCCTGGATTTCAAATGTTCTGTCAAAATAAGGACATCTCTATTTCCTCCTCTTCCCATTGTGAATGATAAAATTGGAAGGGAGGAATATAAATTAAGTAGATTTGCAGAGATCCTGTTCTCACTTATGGATGCCCTTTCATCTGCTTCCATCCCCCTGTGATTTTATTTTTTAATTAATTTCTGATTTATCTGAGAAACGGCACTTTGAAAAGGAAGTGAGTTATCTGAAGTTCAAATCCTAGGAAAAGACTGATTTTAACATGTTTTTCCACTCCCAGCTGTAGCAGTATCTCTATGCTATCATGAAGTCTTTGTGGACAAGACCTTATAAACTTCCTTTATTTTCCCAGGATTGGACAGGGGAACTCAGGTTTCTCAAAGTAAAATGTTTAGCTGCTTCATGTTGTTGTTAGAGCAGATTTTTGGTCTACCCACTCCCAGCTTTGGCTATAGTAATGTGAAATGTCCTCTCCAGGATGAGCAACTCTGAAATGCCCAGTAATAATAGCAAAACCCTGTCATCTGCCCTTGGATTCTAACAGCAAGATCTGATTTCACCAATTCCTGATTAGCTGTATTAGCAGGTTGGCATAATTTCTACAGGCAAATTTGCTGTCCCCCTGATGATAAATGGAGCTGCTCTCCCTTTACTTACCATGTTCTCCCTGGGGGCTATTATGGTGTCAACAGCCTTTTGAAAAATGGCTGCAGAAATAATGAGGACAGGGAAGAGTGTTTGTGCCCATTTCATTCATCCACTTCTGCCCCTTTTTTACTTACTCTGTAGTCCTCTCAGTCTTGTCCAAGCTACTTAAACAAGGAAAGTGCTGGAAGATTTATTTTCAGTGGTATTTCTCCTGTGTAGTTTTGTTTAGAAACACCAGTTCAAGGTCAGATTAATTGGGATGGAGGAGGAGAGATTTTTGTCTCTTGATTTGTAGGAACTTACACCTGATTATTTTACAGAGCATTTATTTTTGTGTGTTGGGTAACCTCTAAATGCTTGTCAGCACTGCCAATTGTTCTGCCTTACAAAGAGAAAATCACATAAATGTAAAAAAGGAGAAGGAATATGTATTTTCTTTTTGGCCAAGCAAAGCAAGAGCTCCTTTTCTGAATGTGAGGGTGCTCTTTGACAACACAGGGAGAGTGTCTGGGGGTCATGTGTGTCTTTTTAAAGAACTTTCTTAGGGCACCTCAATATTCTTTATTTATTTAGAATTTTGAAGGCTTAGGATTGAGTCCAAGAGCCACAGACTTTCCCAGTGCATGTTGTGCATGTATTTAACCTTCAGCTCTGACCACTTTTCCTCTCAAAGACCTTACATTTCATTGGAGCTCGTGCTCTCTATGTCCCTTATGATAGAAAGAAATGCCTTGCTGCTTTTATGATGTGTGGGTCCTGTTTATCCATCAGGTTTCTGTTCCAGTAAATCAAGAGCGAGGCTGTGATAGGAGTTTGCCCTCCTGGGGCTCTGAGCTGCTCCCAGGGGCTGGTGTGCAGCTGGGGATCTCTGGAATGACTCTGGTGACACCAGGGCAGGGCTCTGGGGCTCTACAAACCCCCCCAAAGACACTCATTTGTGATGGCTGAACCAGTCTTACAGCAGGATACTAAAGTGATTCAAAATTTGTGCTCCAGCTATGTGCATAAAATGTTTTCTTTGGTTTCTTTTCTCCTTTCAGAATAAATTGACATGGGACAGAATGCTATTTATCTAGAGGAAATTTTAGAGCATTTTAGAAAAGAAAGTAATTCTTGGGACACTGTGTTCTACTTTTTAGAAAGCTATGATTTCTAACCCATTGCAATATTAAAATAGGCAGCTATTTGATAGTTGAAAGTGGTGAAATAAAGAATTTCCTCCCGAATAGGAGCATTTATGATTACAGAGGGTATTTTTTTCAATGTGAAGAGGGAATGTGCAGGGGAAAGAGAATCCCAGTTTGCAGAAATTGAAGAGTTTTCAGTGAGGACAATTATGCCTTTAATTGACATCCACTGGCAGCCTTATCATTGTAATAAGGCCATGACAAGGGTCTTTAACCAGTGCACCTTCAGCTTTTGTCTTCAGTCATCACTGAAGTCTGGTTTTGAAATTATGTTCTCCTTTTACAAAGGCTTCATTCTTCGAAGATACTTGAACATGCTGAAAACGTTGTTGAAATTTTGGATACCACAATGAATTAATTATGGTGTGTAGGATGTGATGTGATGTTGCTGCTGCTGAGTCTCTGGGATGAGCAGTTTCATTGTTAATCTCTGCTTTTTACTGTCTTATCAGTTGTCATTGTAGCTTCATCTTGTAAACACTTCAGAGTGATGAAGTTATCTCGGTTTTGGGGCTTGGCACAACTGGGTTTTGAGTCTTGAATGAAGTAAGACACTAAAAGACTCAGAATGCTATCAGGAGACACAGATGCTCATTTAAAGGATTTTTTTGCACTTGCTTATTCATACTTTATTCACTTGCTCTGCTCTACAGGGGCTGAGTGTTGAATCTCTCCTACAGCATCTCTGGACCTCTCTTCCAGTGTTTGACCATATTCCTGATTAAATTTGTTCTCCTTGTTTCTGCTCAGAAGTTCCTGCCTGTTCCAGGCTGTGTCTGTGCCTCTCATTGCAGTCCCCCTGTGTCCAGCCCTGCCTCTCTTTCCCAAACACTGCCTTTAGGGAGCTGAAGGGAGAGAGAGTTTCCACCTCCTCCCAGGGCTGAACCCTCACAGTTCTGTCACTGCTCAGTCCTCAGTGCTGCAGTCCCTGACACCTCCACCAGCTCTGCTGGCCCTGCTCTGCTGTGCCACTGGCAGCCCCAAACTGGGCACACGTTTGCTTTCATGAGGGCTGAACACGAGGAAAAGGTCATTTCTCCCAACCTCAGTCTTGCCAGGTCTCATGGCACCCCCATAACAACCACAAAACCACTGAAGTTTACTTTGTTTGCCAGTCTTAAGCAGCCAGGCTTAAGTCACGCACATTGATAGTTCCCAGAATCACTTTGCTTTTTTATCTATTTATTTCTCGAGACACTTTCTAGTCCCAGCAGTTGTTGGAACACTTGGGATGTGGACCCAAGAGCTCAGGGAGCAAAGTCAGCTAGAGGTGGTCTTCAATCCTACATAGATGGCTTTCAAGGTAGCTGCAGCCCCCATGGAATTCTGGAGATCCCTCCCAGGCTCTGGATGAATGCTCACCTGTGAGCTGTGGGGTTTGTGCCTGCCTGGCAGCACCTTTGGTGGTGTGAGTGCCAGGTCTTCCTCGCTCTGGCTCCTAGAGGCAAAGCACAAAGTAACCCTGAGGTTCAGAAATGTCTTTCCCACCAATTCAATTCCCTCAGCCTGAGCATTTTAAGCAGAGCTTACCTGTTCCACCCTGCATCTGTCTTTTCTCAGCGTGGCCCTTATTTCCAGGTTGGGATGCTCAAATAAGCTAAAGTAGGAAGGTAAATAATACCAAGCAGCCATTGGTAAATAATACCAATGCTCAGTGCCCCAAGGGCTTTTTTGGTGTGCTGTCGACACAAAAAAAAGAGATTATTTCTGGAGAGTCTGTGTGCACATATGTGTATGGATAACTCATTCCATGTTGTTCTGTGCATTGGGAATTGGGTGTGGGTTAGGATCTGAAAGTTGATTTTGTGTCTTTTTACAAGACTGTTCTAGTGACAAAGAACATTTCAGCAAAGTGTTAATACAAGTTTTAAGTCCTTTTGTGTATTTTGTGCTGCAAAAGAGCAAAGTTCATGAAGGGAGAACATCTTTGGGAGAGACTGGAAAAGCTGATATCATGTGATGCAATGATACATTTGGTTTTTTTTGGTGAAGTTGCATTAAGTGAATAGAAAGATGCACTGATACCTCTCACAATGCACAGAGGCTTTTTGTTTTTAACAAAATTCATATTTATATTATTGATTTTGGGAGGTGCCAAGTTGCCACATTGAAAATACAAAAATATTCCAAACGAGTTCAATTCTGCATAAATAACACCAAAGCTTTCTTTATTTACAAACATGGGAGCTCTCAGCTAACTTCCCCTTTTTCCTCCCCCATTGCACTTCTTGTAGTTTCTCTGTTGCTTACCTACATAATGTGCAAATGGTGCAGAGGTTGTGGCACTGCTGCTGGTGTTGGTGTCAGGTATCAAAGCAATAAAGGACAAGCCTGGAATGGCAGAATTCAGCACTTGCATCACTTGCAAACCTGTGCCAGGGAGTGCTTGGAGCTGCTGAGCAGGGAACACTGGCACTGCTTCTCAGCTCTCTGCCTGTCAAGAAGCAGCAGCTTGGCAAAAACTAAAGGGAGATCTGGAAACAAAACATGGTGTTCCTGACATCGCCTCGGCAATTTTTAGTCTCCATCTTTTGTGCTTTTTCAGGGAGCTCTCTCTGCACTGCTGCTGGAGCAGGGTGACTCTGCTGTCTCAGAACCACCCAGGAGCTCCCCAGCCACCACCCTCAGCACAGCCACCACAACTCCTGGCTGTCCTTGGGAAACCACACTGGAGGTTTTCATCACTGCTGGCTTTGGTCTGTGCTGCCTTATTTAAAGCTCAAACCTAGCTGCTCTCCTTCTCCTTCTCCTTCTTTCTCCTTCTTTCTCCTTCTTTCTCCTTCTTTCTCCTTCTTTCTCCTTCTTTCTCCTTCTTTCTCCTTCTTTCTCCTTCTTTCTCCTTCTTTCTCCTTCTTTCTCCTTCTTTCTCCTTCTTTCTCCTTCTTTCTCCTTCTTTCTCCTTCTTTCTCCTTCTCCTCCTCATTCTCATTCTCTTCCTCCTTCTCCTCCCTCTCCCCTCCTTCTGCTGTTGGGAGGTCTGGGGTGTTTGCTGTGGACAGAGCAGGCTGGAGCAGCCTGTCCATCACCTGGACACTCCAGTGGCCACTGGTCCCACACAGAACAGAGCAGAGAGGGAGCAGATTTAAGCCACTACTTTGAAAGTGCAGAGTTGAAAAAGCATTGCAGCTTCCTGCAATTAAACGTGGAGGAATTAATTATAGTGGGGAGAAATCCATCTGCTTTTGAGTTTCAGGGATGATTTTTAAATGTGGAAAAGGATGTTAATCACCACAGTAGTGAAATTGGGAGCCTTATTTAGTGCTGCTAGCTGTCTGGATAAACAATAGTGCTCAATGTTTGTCTCTCAGTCCATCACTCAGTTGTTGTCACTGTCTCTTTCTCTCTCTTTACCCACAGTGTGATATTTTTGTGTTTCAAAACAAAGGCTCTCACTTCTTTCAGTCTGAACATTTAAACTATGCCAAATGTAAATTTGTGTTCTAAATACCCCACTCCTCTCAGAGCAGACTGGCAGGGTATTTTTTCCTAAAGAGCATTTAAAAATGCACTTTGACTTCAGGAGAAATAAGACAGCTAATTTTGATCCGAGTCAGAAGAACACACAGACCCTGTTCTGCTCTCAGTGTACCTGCCCTGCCTTCCCCAGATCTTGCTGTCCTCTAGGAGTGGTTGAACTTTTGTCCTCTTACTTTTCTCATAGCAAAATAAAGATGAGTTTGCCTTTATTTTGTTTCTTTCCCTGCAGTTTGTGATTTATGAAAGCAAAAGGATGTGGCAGTGGCTGTCTCCCCAAAATTCCAATTTCTCAATGCTTTCTGAACTTCCAGCATTCTGAAGAGGAGCAAATAGTGTTTGCTCAAGTTCTCTTTACTCTGCCTGTTCTTCTAAGTCTGAATATGGAATATAAATCCATGATAAAAATCAAGGTCTTGGATGTAAATAAAAGGTGCAACAGTTGAGGAATCAAAATATTTTGCCAGGAGCCTTTCCTTTCAGATGCTGGTGTGAATGCTTTCTCTTTTCCAAGTGGGATTTATTATGTAGAGACTGCAATTAGTGACCAAGAGATTTCCTCTTGTTATTAGTGTAAATATTCAGTATTTCCATTGAAGGGACCCTAGAGCCTTTCAATACAATAGGACACATGAGCAGGATCTTTATGGAAAGACAAAACAGGTACCACGAATCTTTAGCAAGAAGTTATGAAACAGATGCAAAACCCCCAAACCAACAAATTGTAAAAGATTATGGCAGCAGTTGCTGTCTGCTAAAACTGAGACATTGGTAACAATGCATCCAAGTTCAGTTTTGATTTCTAGGACAGGATTAATGTAGTCCTATGGCAAAATAGGATTTCCAACTCTCTGCAGTGAAGCTCTCAGCAAACTGGCAATATTTTACCCAGCAAATGCACTAACAGCTCACCTTTCTGAACAAGGCAGTACCCAGCTGCACACCTTCCATCTGCACATGTATCAGCCTGGCCTTCCTTTAAAAGATCTTTTTTACCCCCTTTATTTTTCCCTCTTTAAAGTTCTAAGCAGGGGGACTCTTAGCAAGCTGCATCTCTAGCAAAGTATATTATATAATGTGCAATATAAGGAAATATTTAATTGGCACTGCTTTTTTAAATGCCTGGCAGTCTCCAGACACTAATTTGGCAAATGCCTAAAGCCTGAATAATATTTCTCCAAGCACTTTAAAAGCCTAGGGAACACAATAGGAAGATGTGGACCATTAAAACAGTTAACTCAATGTTTTAGTATTTGAACAGTAACAGAGCTAAGGTAGGACTAAAATTCTAGGATCATTTCAAAGTATCTCTGTCTCATTTCCCTTTATAGCCTCATGCAGATGCTAATCCATCATGTTATTTTGTAGGACCTCAGAAAGTTTAAAGGTTGTTTAGTTGGTGGAAGTGCTCAGGGTGATTACTTCTAGTTTGCTTATTCTGCACTTTTTAAAATAAAACAGTAACATTTTATGCCCAGTAAGCTCTATTACTCCTCATTTGTTTGTAATGCCTCACGTCCCACGCAGGTGCCAGGTACCTGGGTTATTATTCATTCTTTGAAAAATGCTTAGCACTGTTCCTTGCCCTGCCTCTGATTGATGGTGCTCAGCCCCTGCAGCTCCCCTGAGCTGGGGCTGCCATGTCCCACAGCTACCCAAAACCACCCCAAAACTGCCACTGCTCCTGGGCAGCCTGAGCAAGAGCCTTCTCATTCCTAGCAGGGTGGATTTTAGGAGTTGTGGGTGTATTTTTCTATAGGAAAGTAGGTTGCTATCAACACCTTATCTTGTTGAAGGTGTCATTTATAATTAAAGTGGCCAAAATATTTTATTAAAGGATTTATAGGAGCATAGTTGTTAAATCAAAGAATACATTTGATAAATTTTAGCTTGTTATTAGAACATATATTACCAAACTCCAGATCATGTCATTCACCATGTAGGTGTTTCTTCTTAATGCACATGAAAATAAGCAGTGATGAGAGTCACTAAGCTGAGACTCTTAGCTATTGATTGCCATCCCTTTTTCTCTCCATGTGCTGGTTTGGATTGGGAAAGGGCTGATTTTCCCCCCAGCCTGCAGCAGAGAGTGTAAGTTAAACCCCAAAACTGGGACCTGTGTGGGTGTTATGAGAATGAATCAATAACTGGGATAGAAACAAACTCCTGCTCTGGGGTCGAGGCCAGGGCCTGAGCAAGCTGTAAATACTGGGCAATAAAATTTCTTTATTTATTTAGCAAGGCAGCTGTTGTGGCAGGGGGCAGAGTGAGGCCTTCTTCAGCATTCCTGAGGAAGACTCTCACAGGTGCTGTTTGTGCCTGTGCAACCTGGCCTCTGTGTAAAGGCACCTGTGGTTGAATTTTCAGTGCTGAATCCATTAGACCTCTTCAGGGGGCTTGGAGAGCTTTGAAGGAAATCAGGCTCAATTATCTCTCTATTTTCAGATGCTGGGAGAGGTAATCTTCAAACCTCATTGTTTTATTGAAGCTGTTGTTGTAGTGGCACAAAGCTTTTTGCTCTCACTCTCTTGCAGTAGTGGGGAAGTTTAAGGAGTGATGATAGGTTAAAATGGAGCAAGGTCAGAGGGTGAGTTATTGCACCACGGAATGATGCAGATTTGGTACTCACTTGTCATCCCTTAGTCCATTCCAGGGGTGCCACTTTCCCTCAAAGCACAGTCTGTACTGCTGAGGTGGTTTGTGTCGCTCCTGTGGCACAACTGTGGCTGGGCACAGATTTCAGGGAGCAGCCTTCCAGGAGGAATGGGCTCTTGATGGGTTTCAGTGGGGAAGTCTGGGGAGCAGAGGGAAGGACAGGCTGCCCTGTGCCAGAGACAGACTGTTCCCATCAGTTCCTTACCCACCAAGGATCTCTCCTTGCTGTAGGGTTGGGTTCTGTGTCCCTCTTTAATAATACATTATCACATGATGTTTAAAAAGGAGCTGTTCAGCTTATACTTTTACTTTATTAGAAAGAATGCAGATAAAGTTGTCACCTGCTAGGAGCAATCATTGGCTGCACTGATGTGTAGGGAGAAACAGAATCTCCTTTAGCCTCTTGTGCTTCCAGAGTCTGGGTTTGTACAGTCACCCCTACAGTGACTGCCCATCTGTGGGCAGGAACTCACTGAGGAGTTCATGAAAACATCTGCCAGGGATGACATCTCCACCAGCAGCTGGCAGTCAGGAGAGAGGGGAGAACAGGAAAGAGGCTGTGTGGGGTGCTGGGTTGTGAGTTTTAATTATTTACAGCATTTTCCTGAACTGGACATGGTCCCATTAATGAAATAAAGAGAATAACAACCATTTGCTCTTATTGGGCAACACATGAACAAGGCAGCAGAGATTTTTGTCCTTAATTCTAAAGCAGTTCTACCCTTTTAGGGTGTGCTTATATGAGGTACTATGAGAGATGTGAAGAAAAGCAATGGGGAAAATGCTCAGGCCTGGCTCCCGAGAGGGAGCAGACCTGCATTTCCATCCCCTGATACACTTGGCCTACTTTCCAGTAGCAATGCCTCAAATGACATTTCAAAAGCTGGGCTTATTGTCTGTAGGTGGTTCTGAGCTGAGGAGCAGCAGTGCAGAGCTCAGGTCATTGCCTCTCTCTGCTCTCTGTGGAGTAGTGAGAGCTCAAGTGAGGCACTTGCAACCAGGGAATGCAGATTTTGGTCTGTGTTTCTGATGGTTGTGATCATATTTCATGAACTTAATCAGTTAGGGGAAGAATCTTAACGAGGGGTTTCAAATAGTTTTGTTTTTTCCAAGAGGGAATCAGGAGCTCTAGCTGATTTATCTGCCAGTTTGAGGTGCTGAATTGTTGAATGCTTTTCCTTCTGGCTCTCAGGGTAGTGAAACCACTGAACCCTTCAGGATTAACAGTCTCTTGTCATGAATAGAGACACCCACACTACCACTGCCTTTGTGATCAGCCATGGAGAGCCAGAATTCCCATGGCAGCAGGGATTTCAAGAGTGTTGAACACAGAAGAAATGATCCCCATCAACACAATTCTAAGTTCTTTAGAAATGGATGCTTGCAAAGGGATCCATTAAATGGGTAATTCTTAAAGCCCAATCCTTCCCCAAAGAGAAGTTGTTTTGCAAGCAGAGTGTGTTTCACTCTCAGGTCACACAGTGGAGCCTCCTGAATCAACCACTGCTGGTTCACACCTGACCACCAGCCTGTGTTATCATAACTGGAACTCACACAGAGCCTAAAATAGAAATGAAGTAATGCCTCTCACGTCCCAGAAGCTCTGTCACACTGTGGAGCAAGCTTGCATTCTCAAGTCTTTGCTGTATTCACTGCTAACAGACTTTTTTTTACCAAGGTTCATTACAATTTTTTACACACACAATAAGAGAACATGTCCAAAATGAATATTTGAAGCCAAACTGATAAAACAGGCACCTGTAAATTGTCACAAATTATGCCCTGGGATGCAAACCGTGCCAGCAAGGGTGGATGAGGCTGAGATATATGTAGAACGAGGATGGTATAGACTAATTACATACATTAGGAGAGATATCAAGTTGATCATACGTGTTTCTCACACGAAGCCCAGACAAAGGGGAGCAGAGTGGCAACTGGCATTCTGCTTCAGACACAGTAGGTAAGGAATCAGAGGGTTTGGCTGCAGCTGAACAAAGCTCCACGTGACTTTGTGCAACAGATCCTGGTTTTAACACACACATCAGGATCCCCACACGCCTCCCAAAAGGACTGGCAGCAATGTCCCTGCGTTTTGAGGATGCCCTTGTGTGTTCCAAGTGCATGTTTCCCTCCATGCCATTTGCATTAGCATTTTAAATGTTAGTCTCCATAAAAAAGCCTGTATGGTACATTTTTAGCTTGCAAACGAGGCTCTGAGTTAGGGCAATGTTCACCTGGAGGGTCATATATTTCATGCTTCATTGCTTTCTGCTGGTGATTTCTGAGGTAATCTGCAGTGTCTCTGAGAAAAGGTGCCAGTTACTGTGCCATGATTGCTGTTTGGGGAAGTGTGCTGTTCAAATGTCTGTCTGGCAGTCAGATTAACCACAGATTTATATGTGCTTGCTGAGGAAAAGATTTGGCCTTCTAAATCCTGATTTCTAATTGGAAATAAGCAGGATTTTATATTCCTCTTGTCCCTTCTTTTTCTTTTTTTTTTTTTTTTTCATGAAACAAGAAGAATAAGCTCAGATATATGCTGATATTTACTGTTATTTATTTTGTATCTTGGTAGTGCTCTTTTATAATTTAGGTGTGTGTTGGTCATCTCCTGCAGGTTCATATAATCCTTCTCCCTTGATTGTTTTATTTCTCAGGAATCTCTGAAAAAATTTCTTCATTTTACTGTTTCTCTGCTGTGTTTCTTCTTCAGTATCAGTTTATCAGCTGGAGATGCTTATTTTGTTATTTAAGTGCAAAACTTGTTGCATCTCCATGGAACTGTAAGGCTCCTTCCTAGTGTTAGGACAGCTTTGCCTGTGGATGTTCTCTTTTCTCTGCAGCCAGCACTGCAATGTTGAGAAACAATAGTTTTCTCTGAAAATTGAAGCCTTTTCTTACTCCTCTTATTTTTCATCCCTTGGTGAAACTCTCCTGAAGAATTGCTGTACTTCCATGTACTTCCAGAATAGTTCCTTATTTTATTGAGTCTCTTTCCTGCTGTAAAACTCTGCTCTGGGTGAGAATTTCCTATCCTCCCACACGATTCCATTCCCTTAGTTTTGCAGCTTTTCCCCAGGCATCCAGGACATGCTGCAATCCCACATCTCTTGGGAAGGACATTTCCCAAACCAGGGCTGAAAACGTTGGGCATTCACCTACAGGCATTTTCATAAATGCAATCACAGTCCTTCTTTAAAGAGAAGACAAACAACAAAAGATTAAAAAAAAAAAAACCACCTGTACTTCATATACCTGTGAATAAATACAGTAAAATCTTAGTGGAATAAGGAAGAGGAATCGTGTCAGAACTATTAGATGCAAAGAGAAAACAAAATCAGGAGAAGACCAGAGAAAAGCAGAAAGGGCAAAAGGAACAGAGGCTGAAACAGTGGTGGTTTAGTATTTTTGTTGCTAATGGTTTGTTTAATCATTTAATTATGTTATAAATTTAATTTATTTTTACATTTGGCTTTTCACTCTCTTGAAATCCTTTAACCAATAAAATCTGGGGCACGGGGTCCAACGCCTGTCTCAGAACCAAATCAAAGAAGAAATACTTTTGAATGATAAATATTTTCTCCAGAACCTGATGAAAACAGATGTGTTTGTCCCTGGTGTCACGTCTGTCAGTCCTGTTGTGGTCCAAGCACCAGAGGGGTCTGCAGGGACAGGCTGTCTGTGCCCTGGAGAAGTGCATCTCCCCCAGCAGAGAAGGAGCAGAGAGGCTGCTGTCAGCTGCACTGAGCTTTGCAGAGGAGCTCACAGCGAAGGGACTGTGGATGTGGGGATAGCAAGAGAGGAGTGGGAGGGTAAAATGTGTCATGAGGTGAAGGGTAGAAGACAAAGAGCATTAGAACTGCCACATGCTCCAGGCTGTCAAAGTTTTGCAGGGGAAACATTCAATATTCTGGAAACGTATCGATAGCCGAGCGCAGAACTTGGTGGGGCTCATAAAGAAATTTTTTGTGACACTTTTCCTGATAAAAGCTTTTCTCAAACCACACACCACAAAATGCTGGGCTGCAAAGGGACTAGAGCCTCTTCCAAGCTCTTTGCAGACTTTGATGGAGATGACATTGCAGACAAGAAAAATAAAAGACTTCTGACATGCAGAGGCTTTTGGTCTTTGAGTGTTGTACTGACTGAATGACCTTGTGAAAAAAGGGAAGTGTTCAAAACAAGATCTGTAGGTGGATGCTCTGCTTGATATTTGCAAGGTTGTGGGTAAAGTAGTTACTAGGACTGTAAGTGCATTTAGCATTTTCCTACTTTTGGGGTTTGAAACTGAAGCAAAAGGATGTGTTTAGGAATTTTTGTAAAGTTGTTTTACAAAAAGTAGCAGTCTGCAGAATTTGAAACCATAAACAACAGAGAACTTGCCCCATGGCACTCCCAACTCAGAATGCTTTAAAGTTCAGTTTAGAAGTCATGAAGGCACCCACTTCAGTCTCTGTATTTTCATATTGGCACATTTTTCCCCGAGTGGATTTAATTATTCCATTTTGATATTTCAGTTCAATTTATATTCATTTAAAAGTGAATATAAGTCAAAAGCATATCAAAACTATGTAACAAAGCATGGTTGACTTCAACAAGTTCAGTGCATTGAAATTTCCTTCATTTTACCAAAAGTGGGAAGGCAAACACACGCTGATACCTTCAACACTTTCACAGGCTAAAATGGAAAAAGGGGAAAAGAAGCCACCACAGTTTGTGCTCAGCCTGCAGTAGAACAGACTCTGCAGTCAGGCACTCAGGCTCTGGGCTCTCTCCAGGCTCCCACTCTTGTCTCTGCTGCTGAATGGCATTTCCAAGCCTCGACTTGGAGCTATTTTTGGTTTTGTTGTTTCTCCTGGAAGTGAGACATTTGAAAGCAATCTGCAGAGTTAGAAACAGGAGACACTGAGATTTCCACACGCAATTCCAACATTTAAACTGAGTATCTTACTCTAAATGCTTTGCAGTGCTTGCCAGTTCGCTGTAGCTAGGAGTTTAGTTAACTCTTTACGTCATGGGTTCTGAGAGATGGGTGTGAAAGTTCCATCAAATTTCTTTTCCTGGGAGGTCTGTGATGGCAGAGCTTGAACTGCCCAATTTAGAAAAGAAATACAGGTGGTTAGGCACATCAGCTACATGTGTTTCTATGGTGAATTTGTATGTAGAATATTCTAACTCCAATATTTGTTGATCAATACGTGGAATGTGTGAGGTACAGTCACCATTATGATGTTTTTCATTTTATTTCGGTTTACCTCTGTCAAAACCAATTATTCTAAATTTTGGACCTAATACTTAGAGGTGCCAGTATCTAGGCTGCTGGAAGTCTGTGGGAAATTAAAGCAAAGGTTTGCTGATTTCCAACTGGTCTTGGCCACACCAAGTTCAGATTTTCTACATCTCAATCTCAGCAAAGTGATTCTGTTTAGTTCAGCCTTGGGACTGCCAAGGTGAGACATCATGGGATTGTAGGATGCTTTAGGTTCAACTTAAATGCTGTGGGCTTTTGGCCTGTTTGGGAGGCCAGATCACTACAGTAGTTATAAATAAAATAGTTTTCAGAACACCTCTAAGAGTCAGTTTGCTTTTCATGTTATCCTACATCCTTCCTTCGTGTGATTTTTTTCCCCACCACCAGCATCAAAATTCTTATTTCAAATGAAAGGTAAAAATGCCAGTTTGGCATTTCTCAAGTGAGAGGAATTTTTAATGAACTAAATATTTTTGTCCTGCTGCACAATGTCTGGCCATGAAATCAGGAACAGTTTCTGTTCCTACAGATCCTCTCCAGTACAGAGCAAGGCAGAAATAAAGCCCAGCCCTGCTCCTGAGGGAAGCATGGAGAGATGCTGGCTCGGTGCTGCTGCTTTTGAATATGCTGATTGTGCCTCTGGAAGGAGGCTGGGGTACCCTGGAGATCTGTGATCTCTACTGCAGATTAGAGCTGTCTCCCCAGTGAAGCAGCATGAACCAGATACATAACTTTATGAGTTCTCCTGCCTCAGATCTACGCTCAGATGACAAAAAGTAAAAGGAATTAATCAGGGCCTGATGCAGCAGAGCGTTTTGCATTGTATCTTCATTAGGCTGCTTTTGCTTTCCTCTTTTGGAAGGTTCTTTTATTTACAGATTTCAAAGCCAGATGACAAGGAGAGCTCGTAATGCACTTCAGCCACTGCAGCACTGAAATTCAAAGGCAAGGACACAGGAGGAGAAAGATTATCATCTTATTAGTGAAGGAGGATAAAGATTATCAGGCTGCAATGATCCATTATTTATAGGAATGCTGTCCTTTCCTGTGTGTGTTACTGAGGCATTTAATGTATTTGTGCCGGAGATTAACATTGATGTTTTTTTCTTTAATGTCTGTTTTCAGTCTATGCTGTGCAGGTTGGCATTCAGGAAACTCAGCCAGAGGAGAAAAACAATAGTATTAATTAGGAACATCAGTCATGGGTGTTATGAAATTCAAAATTGCCAAGTTTCCAGTGCAGTTTAGTGGTAATTATAATAGAGTGTGGAGACAAGCTGTTCTGTTCCCTCTAAAGAAATGCAGAGTTTGTTGGATCAAAGTGCTAATGCAAATCCTGGGGAATGCAATGCTCTTTCTAGAGCCACTTGGACTTTTTTTATGTTGTTTTTGTTTTTAAAGGATGTGTTGCCACAGCTAATTCATCAACAGTAGCACTTGCTTCTTCTTCGGGGCTGTGTATCACAGGATCTCTCTGCTCCATGAATTATCCTCAATCCGCAAATGAGAATTTTGGCATAATAAAATAGAATGGATTTAATGGGGCTTGTCTGAGTCACCAGCAGAGCTGGACACTGGATTCAGGTTCCACCTGAGTATTTCTTTATTTCTCCAGGGAGTTAGAAACCTAAAGCTGCCCCCTGCTGATCTTCTGGGGGCTGGTTTTGGATCTGTTCCGCAGGCTGCTGTGAGGAATTTTCACTAAAATCCATGCACACCATGGCTGTGCTCAGAACACTTGGATTGCCTAGACAACGACTTTTTTCCCAATGGAAAATCTATTCACTTCCACCAAAAAAAAAAATCCCAAAACCAAACCCAAAACAAACCAAAAACCACACCCAACCAGAAAAAGTTCAGCATCACTAGGGAGGAAAGCTGCTGCTCTGAGACTCATGCCATCTTTGCTGACATTACTTGGCTGTTTGCAAGGTTGGGTTTTGAGCCTCAAGATGTGAAAAAATGGCATTTTATTGACAGCAAGTTAACTTATTGTCATGATTTTTAGTGAAGAAAATTCTTCACAATTTTATGCAAATAGCGAGCAGTCTAAAGGTTTCTCTTGCAAAAGGAAAAGATCAGGCTTGGTCTATGTTTGCATTTGGGTAATGCATTAAAAATCAATTAAATCCATTTGAATAATTGAGGTAAATTGGTAGTAGTGAACTGGGTTGTCCTGAATGAGGATGTAATTAACTTCAAACTAAGTAATTGTAAATTAATTAGAAACAATGTACGCTCTCCATCTTGTAAACATTTTAGCTAAGGATTGTTGGGAGCCGAAATAATAAGGTTAGATTAGAATCAACAGTGGAATTCAGGGAACATTTAAAGAAATAATCCAGGGAATGATCCTATTATAGGGGAGGATTCTTGGTTTTCATTTTCCACATCGAGGAAATGGAAAGAAAAAAAGATTTTGTGCTTATGTATCTTTCCTAAAGTCCTTTTTTAGTGTTTGACTGAAGATCTAAAGTAACTTCTCATCTGGAAGGTTTAATTCTAATACTGCTGATGGAACAACCTCCTCAAACCTTGGTTTTTGTTACAGATTTGTATTTCCAGCACTGCTGTTAAGTTTCTGATATTTTACTGGCACCAGGTTGTTCAGAAATAATTGGGTACTTTAATATCAAAAGAGACATAAATAACTTAAATTGCTTGAGGAATTTTATTTTAAAATTCCTTTAGTGCATAGTTCTCTGTCAAATTTCAAATTATTAAAACGCTCTGATTTCAAATATTGAACAAATGTTTTAATATAAAATTTGGAAGCCCTCAGGCAGGTAACTTGGTAAGATTTTCTTACAGGCAGGCAAAAAAAGGTAGAGATAGCATGTCCTTAGAAGTTTAATTTTTTTTTTTTTAAGAGCTTAATAAACTCAGTTAAGGCTGAGTTAAAAGTGCTGACATGTATCACTGAATGGAGTTGACAGACTTAAACTTTGGAAAAAATTTCCATGACTGTCAGTTTTAATGTAAAAGCAGATGAACAGGAAGTTCTGTAATTTAACCTCTTCTAATATATGGCAAGGAGTTCATGAGCATTTATTTTCCCTCAGATTATGGAACGGACTGCAGTGCCACTTAGCTGACATGTTTATTGCTGAAGTGTTTATTTTAGTATTAATCCTTAAAAGCCAATACAAATTTAATCTTTTCATAGCTGTAGCACTTTGTGATTCAGAGTGAGTGATGCGATGAGTAATGGTAATTCTGCTGATTGCACAGAATTGGGTATGAAATGCTTTAATCAATGAATACATTACTGAAATATTTAAAGAGAAACTGCCAGGTTTTCCAGGCCCTGGTTGGTTTTAGGATTTGGCGGCTTTATTTTTAATGTTTTATTTTTAATTCAGGGGAAATGATTTCGTGTGTGGCTGGAAATACCCTGAATGTTCTTCAGATGATTAAACCCTGCACAGGCAGCGCTGTGCTGGTGAAACAGGGAGCAGCTTCAGCCAGGATGTGGGGAACAACGGAAGGGGGAGCATGCAGTAAATCAGAATTCTGCCTGCTGTGTCCAAGGAAGTGTCCTGGGCTCAGGTGGGACACAGGAGCTGCTGATGTGGTGGCCAGGCAGGACAGGGATGCAGCATCTCAGGGAGGTGCAGTGCAAATGCCAGGGGTTGTATTAAGCAGGTTTAAACTCTGAGGTTCTCGTTAGATTTCCATCTCCCCTGGGTTTCTGTAGTCCTTTTATGTTACTTAAGGACTTTGCAGTATCAAGGTTGCTGAGCAAGTCCTGAAAGTGATGAAAAAAAAAAGGTTTTTTGTTTTGATCCGCTCAAGTTCTATAGTAGTGAGACAATTTTATGTGTCTTTAAAAGTGTCGTGGTCTGAGCCTGATGTTCCATTTCTTAAAGGCAGTGGTGGATGGTGTGGGGTGAAGGGCAAAAGAAACCCCACCCTGTTTGCAGGAGCTCATCTGCCTGCACAGGGATGAAGGACGAAGCTCATGGCAAAATATCCTCAGGTCTGTTCAGGGCTTTACTCATTCCTGCCTCGATGAGCAAACCTTGGCCATTCCATTTGCAACAGAAATAACTCTGATTGCCACAGATTTAAACCCAGAAGTGGGTGCTGTGTCAGGCTGTGCAGGCAGGCAGAGAAATAGGGGTAGAAAAATTGTTACCAAGCAGTGGTGACAGCTGGCTGCTCTGATATTCATGGTGGACCAACAGCACAATAGTGGATCAAGTCTGAGCACTTTAAACTGCAGACAATTGGCAGTGCTGAAAACACAGCTGTCCTAATCCCAGTCAAGCATATTCTTTAAGCCAAATAATAAATAAACCAGACAATGTTGAGGGCAGAATAGACAGATAAACATAAACACAGAAATTGAACTTGAATACCAAGCGATTTTTGTTTGTTTTGCAGTATCACAAAACAGCAAATGCAATGGCTTTGGAAGTGTTGTGGAGATTTCCAAGCCTCTACAACAGTTCCATCTGTCCCGAGATTTGTGATTAATTACATCTGCTGGGAGAAAGGAATATGAGCATTTTTTCTTTCCAAGTGGTTTTTTTTGGTAAACTCAGCTGATAAAAATTCATGTAGGTTCCCAAAACAAAAAAAATTCCCTTTGGTAATTGTGAAATAAGTGGATTTTACAGCAGGCTGTATAATCCTCTACTTGTGGAAATATGATGTAAGTAATCACATAGCACTGATGTTATGAAGATGAGCTCTTGGCATTTGCTGAACAGTATGGCTAAAATGTCTCTTTTCAGGCTAATCTTTGAAGCAGTGTGAACAAAGTAATCAGATTGAGATGAAAAAATTTAAGTGGATCATCAATATGACAGAAGAGGTTTTGAGAACACTTCAAAAGATGGAAGAGAAGGATATATCTTCTATTTCAGTTTTTAATCTTAGTGAATTCTATTGTGCTTGCCTGAAAAGTGACACATTATTTTTCACAAGGATTCCCAAGTGCAACCAAAGTTGTGTGCTAATACACTAAAATCAAATAAGGTAGCCTGTTTGTTTGCTTTATATATACTGGGAATGAATTTGGTTAAAAAAAGGTGATAAAAAGTGTTTTGTTAATCAGAGACTGAAGATTTCGGTGTTGAAAAAGAATATTTTTGCCAGAAGCAAAACATTATAATGATTCTTATTAATTAGTTTAATACTTTGAGGAAATACAGGAAAGTGATATAAGCTATATATAATGCTATTATAAAAATGCAAAATGAAATTTAAGACTTAAGGTATAACATTTATTTTAGAAATGCACAAACCCAGGAAATGGATTTTTCCTTTGAACAGGTTTATGAGATAAAGAGTTTGTAAATTAGTGCCTTTTTAATTTCCTTTGCTTCGGATCATGACAGAAACAAATATCTGCTAATGTTACTTCTCCCACTGTTTATTTTAGTTAATAGCAGGGATGAATGGATCTGTCCTTAACCTCCCCTGCAGATTACCTGGTGTAAGAACTCTCTTTGTGGGTGAGATTCAAAGCCTTTGCAAGTTGCTGAGTGCCCTCAGTGGGCTCTGGGTCGGATCCTGATGGGACCCTGGCAAAGTTTGACCAATCTGAGTTTTCCATGCCTGAACTGGCAGAGGAATATTCCCATAAATTTGATGGCATTTGAACAGAGAGATAAATTTCAATGGGTTCCAGGAGGAGTTGGCTCATCCCCTGGACTGGCAGGAGTCACTGGAAGGAGCAGGGACAGTTTCTTGCAGGTTTTCCTGAGCTGCTGAAGTGCATTCAGTGCTGTTGGTTTGCAGAGGTAAAAGGGATGGGAAGATTCTGGATTTTGCCATTTTTCACCTAGGTTGTACTTTCTCATTACAAAATCAAATCAGGTTTTGGAGCTCAGTTTCAAGGATCATGTGAAAAAGGTACCTAAAAATTTTGCAGGTTATGTAAGAATGACTTTTTAAAAACTTCCTTTCAAGTCACAGTACTTGGTTACCACATTTTAACTTACATTAAACAAAAACCAAACAAAAACCCCAAACTTTTCTTTCTGTCAGCTGCTTCCCAGCTTGCTGCTCTACCCCAGTGGTGCAACATCTATTTCCCTTAATGCTGCTAAATTGGTTTAATCCCAAGGTTTGGCCTCACCTGCAGCTGTTGGATGAATGTTCCAGATGAATACAGGAAACCAGGAAAGTGTCTCCCATTCTTTCCCAAACCCTCTGCAAGGTTTCAGCTCCCTCTCTGCACTTGTCTCCCAGTGCAAAACCTTTGGAGAACAACAGTGTTCTGTGGCACCAATCAGCCTTTGAGGTTTAAGGATTAATCTTTGACAATAATTGTTATTTTGTTTTAGATTAGGCCTTCAGGTGCTAATTCCAGGCTGTAGCAGAGCAGTGCAGGGAATAAATTCAGCAATTCCCTCTGGGGATGCTGTGCCTGCAGCTCTCTTGCAATGTGGAAATGTGGAATTTTGCTCGAGTGTTATTTGGATAAGTTTAATTTTCTTGGTGTGGCCTGAAAACAGAGTTCCTTTCAGGGCAACAAGTAGTAGAAGGATGATGCTGCTTCATCCCCGTGTGATTCGTTCCAGCAAAAGTACATTTTAGCAGTTTGTGTGATGAAGGAAACACAAATGATTAGGGAGTATTTCAATTCTTTTGCTTAGCCTCCTGCTACAAATTTAAATGTTGAGGTGAACACTAAAAAGTAAACTAATTATATTGTCTTGGCCATCATGGACTATAGCATTGCAATTTTTTTGGTCTTCTGCAGAATCCCCTTTTAATCAAATATTCCACTGGAAAATGCCAGGGGGATGTGGCATTTGGTAGTGGTTTATAGCACAGATGTTTTTTAATGTTGATTTTAGTCTCTTTTTCCTCTAACCATACAACAAGTCATTTGAATCTAATTATCTTACTTTGACCCTTTACTGTATTTCTAATACCACTGTAAGGAGACCACGTCTGCTCCAGAAGAAAAAGAGGGAATCCAGAAGATTCCCAAGTAGAATGAAAACTTAAACTCAGACAACAGACAAGATATAGGTATTATAAGAGTGAGAATAGTTTAGCCTTTGAATAACTTCATTATGTGTGCAATATGTTCACAGTTATTTGACATTTAAATACAGATGCCTTCGGCATGGGCTGTGCCAGAACTCTGAAGTTCTTTGTCATGCATAAGGCTCTGTTAGGAACTTTCCAGAGTGCACAGCTCTGACTTAAACTTTATGAATCAAACTTTGACCCACGTGCCAAAGATCTCTTATATTACAGGGGAATAAATATTAACTTATGGGAATTTTTATTTTGTAAACGTGAGTTCCACTGATCTCTGCCTCTCATCCATTCCTGGGCAGGACTGGTGATTTTTCTGTACATTGCTGCTCACCACAGCTAGTGGGGTATTCCTGCCTGACTTTTAGCTGGCTGTTTACAGTCAGCAACCTCCACAGCAATACTCAGACTTTTTCATGGAGTAAATGTCACAGAAGCAGCAGGACCTTCTTTCTACATTGAGCCTTTCTGGTAGGGTGTAAAATTTCATAAAGGTTTTAGAAGCACTAATTGAGATTAGTATTAATGTAATGCAATGAGCCCTGTTTATGCTAGCTTTTTAAAATTAGACTTCTCTGAAAGCAGGAGGTTCTAGCAAGCTTACATGTTATTTCATTGTCTGTCTCCCAGGAATATAAATGTATTTGTTCACAGACAAGGATATTTTTGTGGTCCCACTCTGAAGTATCCTTTAGTGCTTTCACCTTTCTGTTTTGCAGTTTGTCCATCTGCAGAGGACCCTAGTGATGTTTGGTAATCTACAGATCACCCCATCCCTTAAAATTAATCTGTCATCCTTAATTCTCTGCTGAAGTTAAACTCCATAATCCCAGCAGTACTTCAGCTAAGGCTGCCCTCAACCTTCCCAGCTGCTGTTAGTTTTTATTTCTGCTTGTAACAAATCCAACAGAGCAAATCCTCTGTGTATCTTGTCCCCTGCTCAGGGTTCAGTGAGTGCCTTTGGAGTTCTGTGACTAGTGTGTTTTCCTTGATGAAAACCAGAAAGGATCCTGGAGCAGATGGGGTTAATGGCATCCCCACCAGTGTTTCTTTCTCCTGCAGCTCCTCAGCCATGGGTGCTGCTGAAGAGCAGCTCCCTGTCCACTTTAGGTCCAGGTGTCCTCCCTCTGGGAGAAAGTTCTCTCCCAGGAGAGGTTTTCTCTGGGTGTGAGAGAGCTGCGAAGAACCTGTGATGTCACAGGCATTCTGCAGTGCCTCTGTGCTGGGGGTGGCTCCAGCAGAGCTGACACAGGAGTTTCCTACAAATACCAGAGCAAAACACTGACTTCACCACTTTCCCATGGGATAAAATATGAGAAGGAATTGTGTGCTGGTAGATCTGTGGGGTATGTGCACCTGAGCCTGCTGCAGCTTTGGTGCTGACAGGCACTTTAGAGGGAACTCAGATAGGCTTGGATCAGCATTCCAGCAAGAGCCCTCACTGTTCTTCTGTTTCTTATGTACCTGATGTCTTTGAAATAAATCTCTTTATTCTAGACCTTAGAGAATTTGTGATACTCCTCTTGGAGGGATACAGCAGATACACGAGGTAGGGCACTTTAAGCACTACTTTGCATAAGTAAAAGTAAAAAAATTAAATACATGCTACATGTAAACTAAATCTGAACTCACAGACTTGTAAAGCTCCACTGAGGTCATTTCATGAGCAGTCAGTGGATCTATAAAGTGGTAGGGAGCAGATCCTGAGATCCTCCTGCACCTGGAGACATGGTGTGGTGATGTGTGAACAGCAGTTCCTCCCTCCTGCACAGCTCCTGTGCCGTGGGGAGTGCCAGAGAGATGGAGAGGTGACTGGGAATTAAATCAAACCCTGAAAGAGCAGAGGGAGTAGAAAAAAAAAAGCCCCACTGTCTGAGAACAAGGTAGAAAATGTGATTGAATTGAAAGTTCTCTACCCAGAAGGATTTTGTTTGCCTTCCCCTGAGGTCATTAATTAGCTGGGTTCATCGCCCCTTGAACATCCCTGCTGCTCACACCTTCAGGAGCAGGGAAAGTGCTAAAGCACAGTGGTTGTAAAAGGAGGGCAGCATAGTAAAGTACTTCCCTCTGCTAAAAACAGTCTGTGTATTCCCCTGGGGATGTGTACAGCTGAGTGCAGCTGCCGAGGTGATTCCTGCCGGGCTCAGAAAGGTGTGCTCAGCATCCCTCACACCTGGGAAAGGCTGGCTGCTCCTGGCACCTGTTTCCTCACTTGGTTCTCCTCCACACAAGGCAAAGGAAATAAAAGACAAGTCAGGAGACATTATCTAAGCATTACTTTCCCTTCTAGTGTGAATGCTTTGCAATAATTTTTTCCTTGAGAGCAAACTCCCTGACCCTGCCCCCATCTTGTCACATCTTTTATTTTCGCCCCACTGATCCCCCTTTAACTCTATATCCCATTAAGATAATATTTGCCATAGGAAGGAAACTGTAATTCAGCTTTCTGTAAGTGTGATTAATGTAGAACAGATTGTAAGCATATTGTTTTCATTAGGAAGCAGCTACTGAATGTTTCCATTTAACTTGCTGATTGCTGCAGTTGTTGCCATATGATAGAAAGCCTATTAGTCTCTGTGCCTCCTTAATTCAGCCATATGATATAAAATGTTTGTGTTCTGAAAATAGTGTCTATTACAATGACACTTATATGAATTATCCATAGTGGAAAGCAAAACACAGCCTGCCACACGGAGAAGGGAAATAAGCAAAATTGGATTCTTGTCTTGAACGGAGTGATCTGAACTAAACTCACCACTTGTAAATGGTCACACTGAGTCATATCTTGACTCACACATTTTTCTATTAATAGAATGATGAATGTTCTGAAACATTCAGGCCCAAAAAGAGGTAATGGGTTGTATAAAATTATTTAAGATTATTTTTGCTGGCCCCCTATCTGTAGATATATTCTGCTTCGTCATAATCTCCATCTATCAGAAGAAAATATTCCTCCTGGTTCCAAAGTGTTAGGGTGGAGCTAAAAGTGACCTAAATGAAATTTGGAGGCTGAGCAGTTGAAACCAAGAGTTGATAGAGCTGTTGTAGGTGCCATCAATACTTTGACTTCAAGAGACTTTATGAGGATGATCCATCAGTGGTCACCATGCTGGATGATGAGGGAGAACTCTGGAATTATTCCCTCATTTTGAACTCAGTGCCTGTGGACAGCAGATTTCCTCCTGCTGGGCTCATTGCTGGGTTACTTTGGTTTGCTGTTGGCATTTCTCACTCTCTGGTAAATGGACCAAGAGTTTGGGATCTGCTTGGGTACTCAGAGGTTTGCAGGGAATCAGAATGCAAGTAGTGAGTGAACTCTTACTTGTAGCTCTCCAAATGGTTTAATTTTTTGTGAACTCTTACTTGTAGCTCTCCAAATGGTTTAATTTTTTAACTCCTGCACTACACAAACCATGCTGAGAGCTATTAACGTAAATTAATTATTGCTCCTGCTGGCTTCTTTACAACTTACTCAGATGAGGGATTATCAAACCCATCATGCCCTGTGAATTTGCATGCATTAAAAGCCCTGTGCTTGCCTGTGCCCTGCTGGACTCTGTCAGGGGTCTGAGAATTGAGGAATTCTTGCTCAGCCATTTCCCTGGGCAGTGCTGATCTGTGTCCATGTGGCTCCAAAACACAGCAGAGTTTGTCACTGTGCCCATGGACCCTCCTGGAAATGTGACATTCCAAACCTGCCCAGGGCATGCCAATCCCTCTGCCCTTGGGCCTTGATGCTGTTAGCTGCCATGGAGAAGAGAATTCTAGGATGCAGCAGAATTTTTCTGATTAAATATGGCTTGGCTTTGGTTTTTTTCCTAAATTTCTGGTTCAAACAAGTAAGGGAAGCAGATAACCATGGTAACCCAGAAAAATGTGGAATGTAGTTCAGCTGGTGTATATCTATGGGTAGTTGAAGAAATGTGTAGAGGGATATTTATTTATTTATTTGTTTGTTTACCAATTTATCCTATTGTTGGCTTTTTGATCCTAAACAAGGGCAAAAATCTCTGGAAAACTGAGAGCTATAAAAAACCCAAACGCTTTCTGTGCCTTTCAAAAGGTTTCATCTTGACAGAGTTGTGCATAACTTAAATTATGAACATCACTTTTACCATGATTTTAAGTACAGACCTCTAAAATGAGGTAATTTTAAAAAACTTTAACGATTGGTTTTTAGTTTAAGCAAGAAAAGTTTCAAGTTTGATGTGTACTTAGGTAGTGCTTTGACATAAACCAGCTCTTAAGTGTTGCTTTGGAGGAAATGCCAACTATTCAGTCTGCTAAGCAAAGTGAAAGAGACTTTGAGTAGACCAGCAGGGTTTTGGTTCCACTGAAAATCATGGTGTATGTATCAGAAATAATTGCTAAATGAGAAACAATAAAAGGCCACTGAAGGTAGTGCTGGCCACAGCCTTCAGCTGCTCTGCAGGTTTTATTTTTCCAGCAGCTGTGTGCACATAAAACCCTCCAGTCCCACGGCTGAGGGAAAAGGATTTGTCTTTGTGGCTTCTCTGCCCTCCACTGAAGTTTCTTTCCCCTGTGCCTCCCCAATGCAGCTGCAAAATTGTCTGCACAAACTTACCCCAAAATATATTGTTTAGGAAGGCCCTGTGGGTTTTGGGACCAGTGCTGAACTGCAGCATCTGCTGCCATTACCCAAATCCTCTGTGCAAGCAAAAGGGGTTCTTGGAGGTGTCAGGGTGTTTATAAAAGGTTATTGCTTCCAGGGATTGTTGTAGTTGTCTCATTGTTTATAATGATACAAACACACTGATGTTCCCTCACAGAATTTGAAAGGGAAAATAGCAATGCTAGAACTGTATTTCATGCTTTACTGCAGATTAATTAACCTAAATTTTTTCCTGTTTCCAGTAATGTTACAGCTAACACATGGACACCTTTCTAGTCTAGGTTCTTAAATCCTTCTTGTAGCTGAAAAGTTTGTGCATTCAGATTCCTTTCCTACAAGTACATTTCGAAAAATAATTTCGTGGGGGTATTTTTACATTTCAGCTTTTTAGGAATGTTCAGAACTCACCATTGTGGTTCCCTGTTTTTTTGGGGTTTTTTTTTTAGAATGTTAAATGCAAAGATTTGGAGATTTTTCTGTAATGTAATACTGCAATTAGCAGGCATCTCCTTGGCTGTTAAAGATGGTCAGAGGGGTGAAGAAGCAGATTTCAGTGGGCTGTGGTTTTTCTCCACTTTTGTAAAAACCATCATTCAAACTGCAGGTTAACCCAGAGTTTCAAAAAGAAGTTCCTGGGTAGAACATATAACAGCTCTGCTTCTTTTGGGAAGCTGGTCTCTGTTGTAATTATTTCAGGTATCAAGAGTTTTGTACTGAAAAAAGTTATATTTCTTTCTTAGTGTTGTACTTTCCAACTACAGTGCTCTCTGTGGATGTTATAATGTTGACAATAGAGAAACTGCAGCTACTGTTGGTAAAGATTGGTTCATTCCTCTGGTCTTTATGTTTATATTATGGTAATGCATATAAATTATGAGACTATATTCAAAGGTTCTCAAAATTAAAATAACTTGATTACTTCAGATTTCAATCTTAAAGAGTTTTTAGTCTACTGCTAATTAAATTGAACTGTAATGTGAAATTTGGGAAGTTTGTTTCTGTTCACTGTTGAATTGACACAGTAAAAATAAAAATTGAGAGTAAAAATTGAAACTGGTGCCAGATTCTGGGAGAGATTCCATTTTCCCTGAAGCATGACTGACAGCCACGTGTCTGAGCAGTTCTGCTGCTCTGGGTTCCTGTAGGTTTGCATCCTAGGAGATGGCAGTGGCTCCCAGCAGGGAGGCTGAGCCCTGCACAGGCACCTGTGCTCCCTGAACCCAGCTGCTGCTCCCTGCCTGCTGAATATGCTCAGACAGATTTCTTGGGTCACTTCATGAAATGTGAGCATTTTTTTCACAATATGGTGTTTAAGCATGTTCCTGCTCATTGCATTTGTTACCAGCTTCTTTTGCTTCTGAAACTGGAGGCAGCAGCAGGAGCAGGGAGCAGGATATCTAATTTTAACTGAGACATTATACTGAGGGAAATTTAGTTAGTGCCAGTTGAAGATGTTGGCATTGCAATAGCAGCAATAATCCTTTCTGGGATTTGTAGCCTGTATGGGTACAACTCTGTGTCCCTGGGAGAGCTGGGGATCAGCTAATGAGCAATTAATGGCTCCTGGTTGTTTCTGGGGAAAAGGGTGATCCAACTGAGTAGGGTGGACGTGGGGTGTGTTATCAGAGAATCAGGATTTGGTTTGTATTGCTCTTTGTTACATAAAAAGTTGAGACATGGGCATCTTTTCCCTGAAAGTAAACTTTCTGCAGTATCCATTGCAATGACACACTTCAGTCAAGCTCTGTTGGTTCTTTGGGGGTTTTGTAGAAGATGAGTTTATATTATTTCTCTAATAAAGAAACACTAAAGAGTTAATAAATATATCAGAAGACTTTCCACTGCATTTTGTTTCCTTGATAGCAGCATATTTTGTGTCTATAGCTGCAGTATTCTACTGGGTGAAGATAAATGGATTTCATAATCTCTCACTGGGGAGAAAAGTGAGACTGGAAAAGATTGGAGCTGCATGAGCTGGATAACTTAAGATTATAGCTCTGAGAGGCAGAGCTCTAAAAAGCTATTAAAGATGTTACCTTCTTGATTGGAGATTCAGGAATTGATGCACTGCCTTCAGTCCTGCTATGTTTTCAAACTTTCATTAAGTTTATATCATCTTCCACCTGCCCTTTCTAAATTGCTGGTCTGAAAAGAAATCATTTTTTCAATCATGAGTCTGTTATAAGTAGATTCATCTTCCAAACAACATTACCATTTCCTAAAGACTGGATTTAAATCCATCAGCAGAACATGAGAGAAAACACATTGTGTTATTCTGACATATTATTCACTGGGATAATTTCTTGATGGGCTTGTGCTTAATATGTTGAATTATCACAAAGGAAATCCATTACTGATATGAAGAAATACCATACCTGGTGATTACAACTGTAAAGATAGTGAAATGGAACTTTAGTTTTGGAAAGGAGGCTCATAAATTTGTTTTGTCCATTACAGAAAGATGTGGTGCTGGGGCAGGGAAGATTTCTCTGGCAGTGTGATGTCTTTAGTGAGATTTGTCCTGTTACCAGTTTGCCATCTGATTGCTGGGCACATTGAGAGAAACAGTCAGGTATGGTCAGGCATCCTTTAAGAAATGTCCAGTAGCTTTAGTAGCCTTAAAAGAGATTAATAGTTCATTTTCCATGAAGCCCTGAGTTACTGTTTGTGGTGGGGTGACCTCAGCTTGGCTGCTGGGGGCTGCTCTCCCACTCCCACTCCATCCTACCCCAGGCAGGATAGGAGCAGAAAGGAGATGGAAAACTCCTGGCTTGAAATAAAGGCAGTTTAATGAAAAAAAGGAAAGGCGATGTGCAGAGGCAAAGCAAATCCAAAGGAGATTTAATTTCAGCTTGCCATCAGCTGCCAATTTCTGGCCACTTTCCTGGAATCTGTGCCTCAGTATGGGCTGTCCCTGTCCCAAGCCTCCAGATGCCACCCCTGCAGCCCCCACTGCCAAACCCTCACCCCACACACCCAGGGCAAGGCACAGGGCTTAGGTGCTCTTGGATTAATAGATAAGCAAACAGTCTGCATTTGTTTATGTCACCACTCAGGACTTTAGATGGTCCTGACCACATTCAGTGCCACTGGAGGGATGAGGTTGCCTCCTCCTGTCTGTCTGCAGAAGTATTTCAGTCTGTTAAGTTTTAATGTTCACTTTGGGGACAAAGATTGCTAGATGGCTGTTTCTTTAAGTGTGATTTTCCCCATTGTTGGCCAGGGATTTATCAAATCCCTCTATCTTCTGCCCTGTTGATACACAAAGATCAAAGGGAGAGTCTGCTTAGATGAAGATATGCTGGGATAAAAACGTGTTATGGAAATGGAGAGTAGGGCTTTTCACTCATCTGACCTATCTAGTTGGAGTCTTCACTGAAAACATTTTTTTTTGATAGAAAACTATTTTCCAACATTTTAGGTTTAGTTTTAAAAGGTCTTGTTTCAAATCTTCCCTGTTTCAAATTTTCTCTGTTTCAAATCTTCTTATTTGCTTTTAACCTCGGAAATAAAATCCAGAAATCATGCAGATTGCAGGTAGTTAAAGGGGAAAATGTTGTTCCTGTTTTTTCAGAAGAATCTCCCAGGTTCTCACCTCATGTTTAACTACAAGAGATCAGAGAGACTCAAGAGTCAAAGAAAACTTCAAGGCACAAAGAAAGACATTTTGGATAAATGTGCAGTGAGCCTCTGCAGAGTGCAATAGGGAATATTGTAGAGAAAAAGTACATTGAGAGTAGAAATTTGGAAATCAGCTGCCAAAGAGTGCAAGATAAGCTGATGAAAGGCTCAAATCTCACACATCTGGTTTTCTAACTGCTGTAATTTTAGGGAAAGCATAAGACACACTAGGTTTGAGGGATACTGTTAGTGATGGTTCCTGAAGGTTTTCACTTTTGCTTTGTTCCCTGTGTTTATTTCAGAGGAAAACACTGCTTTTAGGGCTGGTCAAAGCCCTTAATTCCTATTGCATGGGAAATGCCTATATTCCAAAGCTTCTTTTCCTTCTTAGCTGAAAATGTTTTTGATGCTGAATGTTTGCCCCAAGTGATGTATTTCCCCATTCCCTAGGCAGTAACTGCTGGGAGCTTCCCAGCACGGAGAGTTTGCACACCAGTGGTGAAACCTTTCTGGTGAGCCCCATTTGGAGAGGCAAGAGTGCTGCTGGCAGAAGAGCCAGCAGAGTGGTGTGTTGTTAACCTTGGAAGAATTTCTTTAGGCATCTTTATGCCTCACTGATTCTCACAGCACTGAGTTTGTCGCAGTTCTTTTCAGGTTGACAAAAAAGTAAATATTGCAGCTGTTCTTCTTCTTATCTCTTTGGCCAAAGAAAAGAACTCCTATTTTGGGATTTGTTTTCATAGTTTGTGTTGTACACACACACTGGTTCTGTTCTGTTCTGTTCACACACACACAGAAGATTCCAGAAGCTGAGCAGGCTGAAGGAATCTCTCTCTCCTTCTTTCTATCTTCCTTTTTTAATACTATCTAATCTAAATATCAATTCATAATAAAACCTTCTGATTTCTGGTCACTCAATCAACGAACTCTGATTGTTTTAGAAAGGCCCTGAGGATCAGGGATGCCTCTCCTCAACAGTGGTGAGCAGGGCTAAAGGCAGAAAGTGCCCTGGAGAGAATGGGAAGAAATCAAATGTGTGGCTTCCAGTAGCCCTCGTGTGGGTCTGGGTGCCCACTGGAAACCCTGGGTGTGCTCACAGCTGCTGACTTCTGGCAGTTATTGGAACTGGCCACCAGTTTATTTTACACCATGGTGTAGTGTAGAACAGGATAATGAAGCTTTAATTCAAAGAGTTTGTTTGCCTAAAATAAATGCAAATTGAGAGTATTTCTGTAGAAAGGTAAACTTCTCATCCTGCTTGCCTGTTTGAGGGTCTCAGAAAAAAATCCACATACACATCTATTTTGGAACACTTTTTTCTAAAACTTTCTCAGCATCTCCTCGATCCAGAAGGGTGAGAATGGCAAGATATTCCTGAAGATGGTAGCTCTGAAGTTGTTGGCACTAACACTGTGTTAAAGCTAAATATACACTAAGGAGTTTGCATGTTGTCTTTTCCACACTCGAACAACAAAGGGTGGAAGGAACCTGAGGGATAATAATTTATTGGTCTCATTTCCCAAGGTTGTTATTCCTCATCTTGATGGATTATTAAAATAATTTAATTGTCAGTATTTTGTCTTGTCACTAAGTTCCTGATGCTTCTGATATTTTTTATTTCTAAAACCTTGAGTGCCCACTCACAGACCTCCCCCTTGGTAGGCACATGCTTTGCCAAAGGCTTGTATTGCATCACCTGGTCTCCTGCAAAACCTCTGCCTAATTGTAGTCTCTGCTGAGTGCTCTGAAGCATGACAGAATCCCCAGAGGATCAGTATAAATCTGCACCCAAGGAGGACAATTCTTGGTTAGTTTTCTAACAGGTATGGTTTGGTTTGCATTTTGTTGCAGTTAGTGATATGCAGATGCACAAGCAGCTTATATTTGCAGTTGCTAAAACTCCAAGAACCATTGTTTAAAAAACCAGTGGTGTTTCCTGGATATCAGTTTCTCTTTTGGTTCATCACTCAACCTTTGGTGCAGAAAACAGGACTCAGCTCTGCCTCTCCTGTGCTCCCCTCTCGGGACTTCTTTGGTTTTGTTGCATTTTCAGGTGTCAGAGCTGGTGCAGACACGTGCAGGTTTCCTGTTCTGGTCCTGTGAGGGGGGAAGTGATGGGGAAGGGGTTGGTTGGTTCTTTCCATGGAGATGGAGGAGGCAGGGAGGCTGCTTGGAAACACAGCAGCAGCACGTGCCAGGCTTGGATTTGGGATTCCATTGATGCCTTAAATGGCTACCTAGAAACAGAGAGCAGACAGGAACAAAGGAATAAAGGTGGTATTTATTAGAAAGGCCTTCAGGTGGACACTCTGGGCTCCAGAGGTCCTGCCTCAGTGGATCCCAGAATGGACACCCTGGTCACGAGTTCTTCATACTTTTATATCAACATCAATTCCCCAACCAGAACCCAGCCAAGGATGTGATTTCCCCCAAGCTTGCCTCCCTCTTCCCAAGATGATGTTTTACAGTTCTTGTTTCTAGGTGTCCTTGAAGGGCAAGTTAGAGGTTTTGTTATGTCTATCTAAGTACAGAGAACAACATTTAGCAAGATACAGAAAACTTCAGAGTTACACTAGCAGTACAGGATTAGAAAAATATTAAAGTTAAAACCTAAGGCATCAGCATCAGCAGAAAGTGGCTGGTACTGGCTGTTTATATCCCACAGCTTGGCTGCAGACAGATCCTCACATGTCCACCTGGAGACTGATTTGAACATGGCATGGTGCAGACCTGCTTCTTGTGCCCCTGCACCCAGAGGAGTGGCAGTGATTATTAAAGCTGTGGCAATGATTATTAAAGCTGTGGCAATGATTATTAAAGCTGTGACAATGATTATTAAAGCTGTGGCAATGATTATTAAAGCTGTGACAACCTGTGGTTCAGTGGGCCATGGTCCAGGCTTGTGGAACTCTTGCATTTGTGCTGGGGGATGTTCCTAGTGCTGCTGTGGTTTCAGTGCCAGGCTCATTGGTAGTCCAAGGACAGGAGCCAGAAGGTGTGAAATCCCATGTATGTGTGTGTGTATTTATATATATATCTGTACGTGTATAACATTTTTATCCTGGAACTGGAACAGATTGTGTGTGTGGGGGTGGAGAGAGGGAATGCCAGTTATTGGAGGTGCTCAAATACTCAAAACTGGACCAGGCTATTCGTGGGCAGCCTGCTCTGAGTGGAGGAGCACAAAGCAGGTTGGACTGGGTGACTGCCAGAGGTCCCATCCAAGTGACATCATCCTCTGATTCTCTGAATTGTAAGTGAAAGCAAGTCTGGATGTGAAAGAAATTGCAGTTGTGTGGAAACTGAAAACTATTTCAGTCTACTCATCTTTCTGAAGCTGGAGGATAAATGAGGCAGACTGGGAAAACAGTGTGGGTGACCTGTCCAGGGAAATTAAATCTCCTCAGTTTCTGTTTTAAGAGGCTAATTTGAGAACCACATCTCTCGGGTCTGGTGCTGACACTCTCAGTATGATGAAATTCCCAAGTTCTCTAATTCTCTCTGTTTCTTTCAAGTTACAGAGACAGAGAATAACTCATCTGAGCAGCCCAGCAGGGAGTGCATCCCCTGAGATTCCCTTGTCTGACAGGTTACACATTTGTAGTGCAGGTAGTAGTTTTGATGGATGCACTGACTATTAATGTGTAACTACACTCGGAGCAGCTGAGGGGAATCTGCTCAGCTATTCACAAAGTTTCTCTGAGACAACTACAACTACATTTTATTAAACATTCCCTTCTTCCATTATTGTAATGGAGAGAACACCTTATTTATATTTACATTTATAGCCAATCCTTAGCGTCCCCTCCATCTATAGTGTCTTGATTGAACTCTGTTTTTAAAAAATGACCCAATGGCAAATAGTTCATCTTATTCTTTAAACTGCTGATTGTACTCTCTTGAAGCAGAGCTGTGATTTTTCAGATGTACCATGTTCCTTCATGTCCTGCTAGAATGAGTCACTATGTTTCTGAAGGTTTCAGTTAACAGTTCACCTTTTCTGTTGTGTGGCTCCTGACAGCACCCCTCTCTAGTTTCTTATTCTGTCATTTGCTCCTATGTGTCTGCAAAGATGCAAACACAGAGGATAAAAAGAATTTGTCAGTAATTCCTTATGTGAGGAGCAGTACCTTGAAAACCCCTGAAAAACCTTTTCTTCACTGTGCTGCTTCAATTCTTCCTTCTGTACACGTATTTACACATACAAACACAAGGTACTTAAAAATGTTGTCTTTTCAATACACTCACAGCTGCCTGTGACTTTTTTTAACTTTTGCTGTTTTGCTTTTGTGTTTTCTCTGTTTATCAGAGAAAACACTGCCACTCTTTTGAAAAGAGAAACTTATACCTCTTATACCACCTCTAAAGAGCTAAAAATGTCAAGGGGGCCATAAAAGGAAAACAGCAGAGTTTGTTTTGGAAATTGTTCCATGACTACTTCTGTAATAATTTTGACAAAAGTTCTGTAAACTGAAACCTTTGTACTTTTTCAATTGAACGAGCTCTGAAGGCACCATGCATCACTGGAAATAGAAATTAAAGACTTTTTCTTTATTCTTGGCAAGAAGCTCTGCACTCTGTGCCTCCAGAGTAAAGATGTTCTCTGAAACAAACAGAGAATTTTTGTGTGTGATATGTTATAATGCACACTGCTTCCTTGACTTTTTATCCTTTGTGCTGCTCTGGAAGCAAAACAGATCTGGCTTCTTTGCATAGTAATAAACATACTCCTTTGAGAAGAATCTTTGCTCCATTATTTACTTTGTTTCAATCGTTTGGAGCCTTTAGTTCAACTGTAAAACAAGGCTATATTTTTGTTGTAATGTTTGTTACCTTGGTGTTTTTCCCATCTGTAAGGCAAGGATTGGAGCAGCTGTTTAGGACCTGATTCTCTGAAAGCAAAAGTCACTTTGCAATATTTTGATTAAAAATATTCTGTACCTGGTGTAAAAAAAAAATTCACTTGAATGTTCTCTTCTATGGTTTTAGGAGGAGTCAAGGATCAACCTCAATACCACTCTAGATCAGAGTGCAGAAACTTCTCATGAGTGCCATCAGATATCAGATAAATTATATTTATTTTATATGATGGAAGATGTGTGATATTTATAATTTTGGTTTTGATAAGCATCCCATGTTTTACTATATCTGTGATGCTTTTACATGACATTTGCCAAGTTTTCATTTGATCAAGCCAAAAATACAATTGATTACAAAAACCTCATTTCAGTTGAAGTTAATTTCTTTGAACATATGGTACCAGTTTTAGTCTCAAACAGGTACAGAAATAAGAAGAAAAGAAAGCTAAATAAGCAGATGATTTGAAGAATAGACAACCCTAATAGAGGAAAACTTCAAATTGTATTCTTTAAATCAAATCACAATCAAAGCACTTTATTGATTTATTTCATGGCATGCAATTAACTGGCAATCAGGGAATTAGGCATTCAGAAAAAATCAGCCATTCTGTAGATAAGCCACAATAGCTGGCATTTGCAAAATATTAATATTAACTATAAATTTCCAAGCACTTCTATAACTAATCCCTGGAAGTTCCTGTTTTCCCAGTTTTGCAGTTCCCCCTCTCCCTGTCCTTGTTGTGGGGTCCAGCACAGCACCCCAGTTTAGGATTCCTCTTGCTTAGGTGGGGATTTTCACTCTGTTGGGGTCACTTCTGGCAGATATCACATCCCCCACACATCATCTTTCACTCTCCTCTCTCTCCCCTTTGTTACAGATTTTCATGTGCCTTGGATATTTCTTTTCAAGCTGTGTTTTTTCCCTTTGTCACTGTTTAATCCAGCAAATGGCCTCTGGCTTTTGCTTTATCAGTTCAGGGGTGCTCCTTTCTCAGTTTGGGGGGTTTAGGGTTTTGTTTCCCCTCAGCTGCTGTGCCAAGAGAGGGACACAGATTCATTCTCCCAGGGGAGTGGAGATCACTCAAGGAAAGCAGCAGGAAGGTGGCCTGGGTTCAAATGAGAAGAGTTTGGGTTCATTCCCCACCCCTTCACTGCTGTGCTCATCTTCAATTCCCACTTTACACAAGGAGCTGACACTGCAGGAGCTGTTTCTGGGTTAACTCCTGAATTAGTTGTTTTTCTTTCTATTGAATATTAAATTTCTTTTTAATGAAGATAAATGCATGGAAGGCACTGACAGGGTGAGAACATCATTCAGCTGAGGAGTCAGCTCTGCTCCATCAGCATCTGTTTGATCTGCTTTTGGTGGTCTCCTTTCTGTGTCCTGTACTCCTGAATAGACCCTGAAATACAAACAATTGCTGATCATGCTGCTGGCTCTGATAACATAACTCATAATGTCGCCCTAATTACTTACATTATAAAACTGTCAGGTCTGGAACGTTTGGTCTCTCAAGGCAGCTCTCCAATTAATCTTTTCCTTTTTTATTAGAGATCTTGTTATGTGATTGTCTTTTGGGGAGAAATTAGAAGGTTTTATGTTATAGTGGTGGGTGGGTTCTTTTAAAGCTTTCACTGGTAATAGAGCAAGATGGTTTCAGAGTTACACTTTAAAAAAAATGATTTCTATTGCAGCATCTGAAAGAATATTGTCCTTACTATTTATGACCAAGTTCTGAGGGAAAAATCTTAGAACAAGCCAGGCTGGAAGGGACCTTGAAAGATCATCTGGTCCAACCTTTTGTAGGAAAAGGAGCCTTTTTATCTCAAAAAGCTTCCAGTGATGGAGATTCTACCACATCCATGGGGAGGTTGTCTCAGAGCTGCCCTGTTTTCACAGTGAAAAAAAAATTTCTTGTATAAAGATGAAACCTCTCTCTCCTGGTGAAACTTGTACCTGTTGCTCCTTGTCTTCAAAATGTGGCTCCTTGCAGAGGCACAGCCTCCCTCCTCCCTGGAGCTGCCTGTGCAGTGCAGAACTCTCTGAGGATGTCGCCCCTCATGGAAAAAAGATTGCTTCAAATCTACCTAAAATAATGTTTTCTTCATTCTTCATCCCAGAAAGTCTGAAAGCTAACATTTTGGTTTGAGTGAAGAATTCTGTTTGATAGCACTCTTCTCCCTCCCCTGAAGAGGGCAAATGCACCTGTGGTTAAAGCAAAGAGAGTGAAGGTCCAGATGCTGAAAGTGGCTCTTGCTGCTGTTCCTTTTATTTTATATAAAATAGGAGGATCAAGTTTAAATCTCCACTTAATTCAAAGTACAGATTTGAACCAAGGTCTTGGTATTTCTAAAGTTGTGCACTGGGCTGCATTATTCTATATAATCTCTCCCCATCTTTCTAGAAGCAAATGCTTTATTTTTCTTCTAAACAATGAAATTGTTTGCTGAAAAATAAGCCAGCAGATCACTGTGCTTTATTTCATGTAAGTTTATAAGCCACTAAAATACAAATTTAGCTTTCTCTATCTAGATCTAATTCAGCAATTTTTAAACTATTTGGTACAAAATAATGGTTCTGATATTATCAAATTTTGCCAGGATTTGAGTTTGTAGGATTAAGCCTGTGCTTCCACTTTTTAAATAGAGGTTCAAGGCTGAGCAATGTTTTTTTCCACTCTGAAAGTCTTGATATTCTTAAAATTATCTTGCAGAAAAAAAAAATTAAAGTCTTGTCACCCTCACAGAATGACAGTAGTGGTGTTTTTCTCTGAGTATAAATCTGGAGACATAAAAGATGACAATGATAAAAATGTGATGCATTGTGGATTCAAGAATCCATCTGCAATAAGCTGTCCTTTTGTTCAGTGTAGCTCTAATGCTTTAATTCACCTTGTTTGTAACTCTTTCCTTTATAAATTATCATAAGCCTGAAAAGATGGGTTATTTTTTAGGCTTAACACAACCAGCACTGCCTTATTTCAAAAATCTCATACAATTATGAACACACCACAACTTTTGGATGATTAAATTGCAAATTGTGGGTGTCCACGAGGCAAGCAGATATATTAAATTTGTTCACCTTCATAACTCATCCCCACACACATTGTATATTTTTCAGGCTCACGCAAAGCTGTGCTTGTTCTGCCTGAGGTAGGTTCTATAGTATTTATGGTTTATCAGATGTACAGGATATCTCCTTCAAGGAGATACTCATACATCATTTGAACTTCAGTATTTATTACATTGTTTTCATGGAAAAATGTTATAAATGAATGAGTTTTATTCTCTCCGAGACACTTATATTTTTGAACATGACTTTCTCGGTGCTGTTATTTGTTCGTTCTATGAGAATGTGAACTTCTTGTTTATTGCTCACTGATTTTATAAACATATCTCCTTTTCTCCTTGGAGAGCTGTAAAGAAAAAAGGTCAGAAAGCAGAAGCTAAGTAATCAGAGTGTAGTTTTACAGAAGTTTTGTGGAGTAAACACGATACCTGTTAAAAAGCTAAAATGAAATCAAGACAAACACTTTACCACCTATTTGCATTGTATTTGAATGAGGGATATAATCTACAAAGAAATATTTAAAAGTGAGGTTTTGAATTAGAGCTGTAACCTAAGTGATACCTGGCTTAATCCACATGGAAAACACCTGCAGTTGATATGAGCTTACACTGTGAGCTCATCAAATAAAAAGACTAAGTTTCCTTCTCTTGCACACAGATCCAGGATCCCCAAGAAGTGGGTGTTCTAGAGTTTGCTGATGGAGCTGGGAGCTTTTGGCCTGTAACTTCATGCAGAACTCTTCTCTCTGATATTGGCACCACCTGAGTGGCAATGCTGAAGGTGCCAGGCTCACCTGTCAGGTTCAAGGCACTCTGTCTGTCTGTCCCCATTCCCTTTTCTATTGATGCCTGAAATGGCTCCCTAGAGACAGAGAGCAGGCAGGAATAAAGGAATAAAGGAGGGATGGATTGGAAAGGCCTTCAGAGGTACACTCTGGGCTCCAGAGGCTCCTGCCTCAGTGCATCCCAACATGGACAAGGACAGCTCCCGAGTTCTTCCCACTTGGATCTCAGCATCAATTCCCCAAGCAGGAGCCAGGCAAGGATGGAATTTGCCCAAGCTTGCCCCCCTGTCCCCAGGATTGTGGTTTGCAGTTGTTGGGCCTAGGAGGGTCTGGGTGTCCTTGGAGAGCTGGAGAGGCTTTGTTGTGTGTGTGTGAGCATGAGAGAACAGCACTGAACGAGCTCCAGGGAACTGCAGAGTGACACTGGGCAGGGCAGGGCTGGGAACACAGAAAAGTTCAAACCTAAGGCATCACCACCACTGTTACATTCGTGGTTGCTGACCCAGCACTGTGTAAGGCAGCAGCCCTCAGGTGCCCATGCTGTAAACACATTTTTTCCTGCAGGGTTTCCTCCTGCATTTTGCTTGTCTGGGACCCAGCACTCCTGGCACAAAACCTCCTCTCCCCCGTGCTGCCCCGGGCAGAGGCACTGCAGAGTTGTGGAGAAATGTTCCCTGCCCACAGTGGGACCTCCTGGTCCGTGAGGATCACTGTGCTCCTCTCTGTGCCTGCCACACCATTCCTGACCCTGGGAAGGACTGAAGAAGGGTTGGGGGATTTTTCAGGCTTTTGCCATGGGCAGTGATGGAGATTTATTTCTGCATGCAATTTAGGAAACACTTATGAAGTCCAACAAAAGGGAAAAAAAACCCCTAAATGCACATTAAATCACTATTGTTAAGCTACTGTGTGTTACCCAGATCTGTAGCAGTTCTCCAGGGAGTGCTGTTTGAACCAGGAATGTCCACAGAATGCCTGGACATAGCAGAAGTGTGAATGGAGAGATCCCAAGATTATTTTCACATGAATTGGAGCCCCTGTGTCTCCAGTTATTGGGACAAAAATAGGTCCAGGTAGTGCTGGCCTCGATCCTTTCTGGGCACTGGTGGAGGAGGTGAGGACATTTTGAATGTCTTCTCCAGAGAACCTAATATTTGCTTTTTCTTTCATTTATCTTTTATATAATTGCACTGGATACTATTGCAAAGTGGTATAAAATTAAGTTTAAAATAGGGTTTGTTAATTACAGTATTTAACTGTTGTGGTTATTGTTTCCTAAGAGATTAATGAGGTGAATTATTGTCACATAATTAAACTACAGTATATCTAATCTCTTACCTACCCTTGTGGTTTAATGTTATTCAAGTATCACTTGAAGGTTAATTTCACTTAGCTGATATATATATCTGACTTTGGCAATACAGCTTATATAAAAATATGTTTTTAAGTATGTTTGAAAGTCATTAAGCAACAACTTTGCCAAAATTGTCACTTTAAGTTTTACCAGTGAAGGTGAGGACATAAAAATCAGCAGAACCACACATATACAAATTCAAAACATCCTCCAAAATGTTTTTGACTGGAGCCATTTCCTAGAAGCAAGGAATTCCCCAATTCCTGGTCAGAAGCAGTGTCTGAGGCTGTTTCCTGGTACTTGGGCAGGAAATCCTTTTGTCTTGCCACATAAAAATTAGAAATGTGCAGTAATATCTTTATAAGAAAAGACAAAACTATAGAGTGATCAAAACATGCCTTTTCTCCCAGGGAAACAGATTACTTTATATACTTCCAATTTTTTAATTCCCAAACCCAACCTTTTTACTCCTCCAGCCACGCACTCAGCATCATCTTAATTCCCCACTCCTGAGTTATTCTCATGCTGGATCTCTTTAAAAGATGAGTATTATATATATTATACTATAATAGAAAAGCTGCTATTTTTCCCTTGTATTAGTTCTAGTCACAGACAGTTTTTTTACATCAGTTTTTTACTTTCTCTTCTAAGAAATTACCTACTCTAGAACTCTTTAATTTCCTGTAAGTTATGGTGCCAAAGATTTTAATCTACCATTTCCTCTCCTTTCTCTCTCATCTTGTCCCTGGATAATGTGGACAAAGTTAAAATTATTTTCTTAAAATTATTCCTAGTTGTTGAATCAGCCCCCAAATGAGAATTTTTTAGAAAATAAGAATTCAATGGCATGTAATTTAATAGTTTTGATATTTGTCCACATTATAGAAGTTAAAGTAGAAGTGGTTACAATTTTGAATCCAGAGATTGTCTCTCTTCTGGACAGAATTCACAAATCTTTGACGTCTGAAAAATTCAACATTTAATCTAAATTGTATTTTATTTTTAGAGATTTATCAGCCAATATTGAAACAGCGAAATCACAGAAAATCTTTCTTGGTTATAACCCTCTTAAAAGACATCCCTCTGTGCATTCCTAGAATCATTTCCTCTTCTATATACTTTTCACTATAAATACCCCTCACTCTGTTTATTTTTTCTCTGTAATGAATCAGAAGAGGATCCTTTGTGTCAAGCACAACTCATCTCAGTTTCTCCCACTTATGTGTTCTTTGTGGTCACTCTCCAGCACTGTGGGATTACTCGAGGTGCCTGCTCATGGCATGTGTGCCACGGACGAGGCAATAAACCTAAATAATCCAGGCCACTCTGAAATTGTTTGCCCCTTCTCTCCCGCTTCTGTTGCCTCAGAAATTGTGTGCCATCAGCAGATGTAACAATTCTGAACATAACATGCCAAGGTCAGGAGTCTAGAAAATAACCTAGACTTGCAAACTCGCGGGAGCTGCGATTCTCTCCCTGCACTCCCCAGCTGCTCACTGCTCCTCGCTGCCGCTCTGCCTCTGAATCTGCTGGAATTTGTTTTGTCAGTCCTTTGCAAACATGTTCACCACCTTTTCAAATCAATCTGCTCTGTGCTGCTCTACCAAATGCTTTCCTGAGTTCCAGATAAATTGCCCATTACATCAGGATTGTCTCCAGGTAAGCAACACAGGAGGGGAATTCAAGTCGGGCTGTGTGCCATGCCCTCCTTTGCCTCAGCACTCAGCCTTCTGTCATGGTCTTCTAACTCAGGCATTTCCAAATCTGGCTTAATAATTTTCTGTCTTCTGCATAACTGAGTGCAGGATAAGAAGCTTGGGCTTTCTATGGTCTTGGAGCCTTTTAAAGTAAAAAGAATTATATTAACTGCTACTCCAGTTCTCAAACACCCCTTTCCTTCCTTCCTTTGTGAGTTATCACAAATCCTGCCAAAGGCTTTCCTTTTCCCCTTACCATTTTCCTACTGATTTCTCAGTTGTAATTCAACTAGGCCTGGAGCTTTGGCAATGTTTAATAGTTATAATTGCCTAATTAAGGTATCAGCTCTAGTAGACCAGGAGCCTTCCTTCTCCTCTGTCTTTCCAGTTTTCAGGAGCGTGTTCACCACTTCTGTCAGGTTCTCCTCCTTTGTGTATTCATTATGTGCAGTCTATAAAGATATGAGTAATCTGCCTCTTTATTTTTAAACTGCTTTGCGTGAAGATACTTCTCCTGTTCCTGTCAGGCTGCAAGTAGGTGAACAAAAAACCCCAGAGTCACACAGAAAAATTGATATTGCTGTGAAACAGTGGAAAGCTGAGTTTTGCTTTGCTTTTCAGGAAAAATATAAACTGTGTAATAGCAGCGTGTGTGCACGAGAGAGGGAAGGATACACTTGGGGATTGAGTGTAACCTGTGGTGATAAGAAGGGGTAGGGATAATTAGAGTTAATTGGCAAAAAATGAAGACAAATCCTGCCAGGTGAGGGTGTTTTGCCTGTGACAGTCACTGGTGGGTGATTGCTCTGTCTTTGCTCCAGCCTAGGAGTTTTTTTCTCTCCAGTTTTTCCCACTCCTTCCCCTGTCCCACGGGGGGACAGAGCTCTGACCAGCAGCTGGGTGAGTGCTTGGCCAGCCCACCCTAGCCCCTGAGCTCAGCAGTAAATGGGAGGGGAGTTCAGGGGAGTGCAGCTTTAGAGCTTCTGCATGTGTTAGATGTCTGGTCAGCCATGTAAAATGTTGATATGATTATTATATTTACATAGGTCCTCCAGTTCTCCTTGGTTCTTAAAGAATTATTCAAACTTGACTGCACAAAAATGATCCAAACCAGTATTTGAAAAACTGTTTTAAGCTGAGCTGTCTTAGCTCAGGTGGTGTTTGTCCTTTAGAGTTCTCTTGCAGTGTGCTAGAGAATTAAATCAGTTTCCTTGCAGATATTGGGAAGATCTCTTCAGTCTGTAATGAGGCACATAGGGGGTGTGCATCCCAAAGGAAGTTCCTGCAGAATTCCCTGAAAGCTCCAACAGCAAAGGCAGGTTAGGGAACTGCTAATCTGCTCCCCTATACATTTTGTTTTCTCTGTCTGTAAATCTTGTATTTGGCTCCAATTTATCTTCAAATCTATTCCAGTAAATATCACATTTCCTTTCAGAGAGGATGCTTAACATTCCATAGTGGATTTTCACTCTTTTCCTTCTTTTGGCCATTTCACCATCTGGGGCCCTTGTACAGATATTTAGATGTTTCCTCCTTAGGAGAAAAAATGTCACTGAGCGTGTGTCCTTTCACATGTGACTCTTGGGTGTGTGACACTGTGCCACCTCCTGCACTGAACTGATGGAGATAAATTGTGCCAAAATTACATCACTTAGCTCTGGGAATTGTCCAAGGGTTACAGTAGCAATTTCTGGCATGTACAGTGGCTTCATAAAGCAGAGCAGTGGGTGACTATGAGTTTCAGAGTGTCAAATTCAGGACAGTTTTTGCAGCAGTGTTGTTTTCTAGCTCCTGATGCTATAATTAATACGAGGGAAATACATTATTTTGGAAACAGGGCTGTAGACTGCATGGACACCACCTCTAAACAATACAAAGAGAATAAAGCTTAGTGGCACAAAATGCAGTGGAATTTGAGGCTAACAAAATTCTCTGGTAGAAACCAGGATCTCATAAAATTAAAATGATGGAAGGGGAGGGTCCTGACTTCCTCACAGCTGTCTGTTCTGGAGAGAAGTGAGCTCAGACTGGAAATCTATGCAGGAGCAATGTTGTCTTCCTAGGAGGCAGAGTGGGGCCAAGAAAAGAAGAGGAGGGACCTGGGTATAGGAGGGCACTGCTGGAAAAGGCAGGGAGATTGGGGAGCGAGGTGCAGTGATAACTTGGGCATGACAGCACTGCTGGAGGCTGCAGGGGCAGTGTCTATGTGCCTGCATATACTCATGTGCCTGAAAGGGGTACAGGAGACTTGAGAAAATTAGTCTGTGTTTGCACAGGGACTGAGATTTTCTTTCAAGCTGGAGGATAAAGTGGGAGCTCTGCAAGAGGAAGAGGCAGGGTAGGGGATGAGGTTTGTGGCCACTGTCGTGGGGCAGGTACAAGGTGAGATGATTCCACCAACACTGCATCAACTTGTGTTCACTCATTGCTAGTGGGTGGTGTGGATAACAACACTGCAGGCATGATTTGCTGTGGTTGTGGAGAAAGACAGGAAAAAGCTTTCCATTCTGATGGTGTTCCCATTCATTCTCATAGTGCAGGTTGTAGTTTCATGAGCTGGACAGTGATTGCAGCAGACAAGAAGCAGGAGCAAGGCTTTTAATTCAGTCACACCTGACTTATTCTCAGAGTTTCCCAAAGGCTCTGTCAGTTCTTCACCCAACAGATCTGAGCTTTCCATGTGGAAGGCTCTTATGGCAGGTGGGCAAAACCATGACAGAAAACAGGGCAGAGTCCCTGCTCAGACACTGCCTCCTCACTGCCCTTTCAGGTTTTGCCAATCACAGCTACCAAGAAGTGCAAATGGATGCAGAATCTCTGTTTTCCTATGCTGCAGTGGTTAATTGCAGTATCTGTAAATGTTTCAGAGGAAAAATGCTTATGTTGGTAACTTAAGAAACACTTAAAATAATAAATCTTCAAAAATGCTCTAAACTCAACATCGCCTTTTGGAAGAGATACATCTTGCCCATAGAAGAAAAAATATTATACTGTCCTCATCAGACACAGACATTTTTCCATTTTTTCAACCTTTGTTGGGCAATCAATGTTCCTGTTTGCTGTTTATCTGCTTCTTAAATTTTAACAAGCAATTCTCCTTATAATTATGACACTTCACGGTTTTGTAAAAATTGGCACCTGCTGTGTGCAGGATAATAGCACAATTCAATGTGAGCTGTAGGAAGAACTGATTTGCTGCTCATTTTTCCTGGAAGTGTCTGAATTATAAGTGGAGTTATCTTGTTGAAACTCACAATTACTGGGGGTATTGGTAAGTGGGAGTAGAGATCTTTTTCTTGAGTAGCAAGAAGAAAACCCCAAATATATGTGATTCTCTTTGTCATGGGTGCAGAAAAGTACTAAAAATTAATCTGAGAAAGAAAAAGGTGTTGTTTTACTAGATTTTATCTGTGATGTCTATTGGTTACAATGAACTGGGGAAAGATTTGTGAGCAAATACAAATAGTCACTTTTCATCTGTGATGAAATTGTCCCCTTGCAAGAAAGAAATTAAATCTGTGGCAGAAGTGGCAGATTAAATCTGTGGCTAATTAGCAGATGAATGTTGCTTTGGTAACTCTGCAGGCACACTCTTCCTTCTTCCCAAAAAAAGGGGAGATCCCAAGTGTTGGAGCCCAGGAAGGCTGGAGAACCTTTCCTGCTCCTCTGGGGACATTGATCCCTAGAACTCCACAGAACAGCTTAGCCATTGAACTCAGCCCATGGGAGAAACTCCCCTCACTTCCTGATGAACTGAAAGCACCAAAGAAATGAAAACAGTTTTTGTTTAGTGTACCACAGAGTGTGCAGTTGTAGGTTTAGATTTTGCTCTCTAAATTATATAGAGACAACATGAAGAACCCAGGGTGTTGGCTCTGTCGTTGTCTTTGTCGTCATCTTCTTCCTCCTCCTCTTCTTCTTCTTCCTCCTCTTCTTCTTCCTCCTTCTCCTCCTCCTTCTTCTCCTCCTTCTCCTTCTCCTCCTCCTCCTTCTCCTCCTTCTCCTCCTCCTCCTTCTCCTCCTTCCTCTTCTTTCTCTTCCTCTCCTTCTCCTCCTTCATCCTCCTTCTCCTTCTTCCTTCTCCTTCTTCCTTTTTCTCTGCCATAAGTTCCTGTGATTTATTAATTGGTAGAAAGAACTCAGTGTAGAACAAGCATTTTAATAAAATTGATACTGATTGGTTTTAAAGACAAAATAGAATACATTGAGATTGTTGGTTGGGTGATAAAGGTATAAAAGATACCTGCTCTGAGCAGCAGCATCCTTTGTACTCCTGGAAGCAGCAGCAGAGGCTGTGCTTCTGAAGCTTAGATAAGAAAAATAAACAACCTTGAAAGCAGCAGAAAGAAGTCTTGATTAGTTTTTCCTGACATGAGACACTGAAAGGAAGATTTCTGGGCCAGGAGCCCACGGGGTCAGCAAGGCCCTGACACCCAAGTTCCTTGATGTAACTTTTGGCAGGGCTCTCGAAGGCCAGGAGCAGAGAAGGATAAGTTATTTATTGCTGTTGTTCTGGAGGTTGGTGGCTGTAGTGGGCAGTCGGATGCTCGATGCTAAAACTGGATCCTGGTTATCCTTGTGTGCTCAGGGCTTGGGGCAGGGGCAGGCTGTCCCCTTCCTCCAGCCCACAGCGTTGTCATCCTCCGTGGGGACCTGCTGGAGCCACAGAATCCCAAACTGCAGCTGCCTGATGGATTCCTCACCAAAGCAGCAGTGAGGGGGAGTCCTTTCGCTTCCTTTTGCTCCTTGGAAAAGGAGCAAAGAAAGGCTGAGTCCTGCTGGTTTTCTGTGAGGCAATGGAAGAGCCCAGGACTGTGTCCAGCAGCTGGAGCAGAGACTCTGCAGGCAGGTTATCCTGAGGAAAAGGGATTTCCTTACCTGGACTGCTTCAGGTGCTTGTGGCTTGTGAGCTGGGATCCTTCATAGTGCCAGGGGAATTGGTGAGCTGGGATCCTTTGTAATGCCAGGGGAATTGGTGAGCTGGGATCCTTCCCCATGGCTCAGGGATTGATGAGCTGGGATCCTTCCTCATGGCTCAGGGATTGGTGAGCTGGGATCCTTCCCCATGGCTCAGGAATAACTCTCTGGTGACAATGCCAAGTCTGGAGCCCAGGCTCAGCATGTGCTGCAGTTTCCATGAGGAATTTGCAGCCCCAGCATGGGAACAGCAGAGGTTTGGCAGTGCCAAGGAGAGCTCAGGGCACAGGAGATGAGGGAAGAGCTTTGCCATCAAGTGTTAAAGTGAACAACAAAACCACAGCAACTTCAGTTGTTGCATATTTACTGTTTATCTGCCTGAGACCCAGGCAAATTAACAGCAGCCATCTCATTTTTGTTTCTTACAGATTATTCTCCTGTGACTTTTAATTAAAACTTCCCTTAGGCACAGAAGAACCATNCTCAGCATGTGCTGCAGTTTCCATATGGAAAACTCCTCCCAGCATGGGGAGAGCAGAGGTTTGGCAGTGCCAAGGAGAGCTCAGGGCACAGGAGATGAGGGAAGAGCTTTGCCATCAAGTGTTAAAGTGAACAACAAAACCACAGCAACTTCAGTTGTTGCATATTTACTGTTTATCTGCCTGAGACCCAGGCAAATTAACAGCAGCCATCTCATTTTTGTTTCTTACAGATTATTCTCCTGTGACTTTTAATTAAAACTTCCCTTAGGCACAGAAGAACCATTGGTGATCTTTTTTTTTTTTTTTTGGACTGTCTCAGCTTTAATTACCTTTTAGGATTTGAAATAAACCTTATGTTTGCACCAGATCATGTTTACTACAGAAGGAAGAGGCAAAGGGATCAGCAGGGATATTTACTATTAAATCAAAATTTCACGTAAAATATATTTATAATATAGTCAAGTAAACATTCCCTTCCCCCTCCTGAAAACCCCATGGCCAGGTTTAATAGCCTTTCATGTATTTTAAACTGAATAACTTGTGTTGAATCTCCCATTCCTGCACTATTCAATTTTTACTGGGAATATGATTACATTGAAATGAGACTCCATCAGAGAAATAAGATATTGGATGGGCAGTAGACCAAGGCAAATTTCTGAGCAGTTTGCATAAATGTTTTCCCAACCATAATAGCAGCTTCAGAACTTAAGCAGAAGAGCTAACCTGTCAGAATGCAATTTCTATTCATTGCTGCTCCCAACACCTTGTTTGCCAGAGAATCATCCCGTTTGTTTTGTGTTTACCTGCAAATAAATTTGTTTTAAAAAGAGCTCAAATGGGTATAATGTCATTCCAGCTGGAGAGAGGGGAGGTTTTTAGCCACTAATAGGTGTGTAAATATGGGGCACAGTGTATTCTTACACTACCCAGGCACCTTGGTGCCAGAGAAAGCAGGAGCAGGGTGAGTTAATGGGCTGAGCTCCCCAGGACACCAGTAGGGAGCAGGAGGCGTGGGCTGGAGTGTGCAGCACCAGATGAATAAAATAGCCCTAATAATTTCCTGCTGTTGACTGGAGAACTGCTGGCAGGTCTGCTAAAAGCAGTTGAATTGCAGCAGGCCTTAGAATGGGGATAAATGTGGAATGCTGAGAAGAGGAAATATTTTTGGGAGGTATCTTTGGGCTGAGGAGAGGCCCCTAAGGCTCTCCACAGCTATGGGTTCCTTGGCAGAGAACCTGCAGAGGGGAGGGACAGCTCCAGGTGTGTTTTATTCAGGGTTTGGGGTGTGTATCCAGGCACTAAAGGTATTTCTGTGTATATTTGCACGGGGTGCAGTCCAGGCTTTCCCTGGCTCATCAGTGTGAGCTGTGCAGCTGAAGATGCACTTCCCCATTGGATTTTTGTACAGAAGTGAAGAAATCCATGAGGGGAATAAGGTCTTCCGTTGCCTTATTGAATTAATGATGTTTTGGTGGCTGTTGTTAATCAGATGATAATATTACTGTTGGCTTCAGTCTAATGATTTTTTTTTTTAATATCATTGACTGACTGGCTGGCTGCTTCATGTGCTTTTCAGACAAAGAGGAAATAGGGTTAGAAAAAATTAAAATTAGCTTTTCTTCCATTTACTTATTTCTGACCTTGTGTATTTGCCCCAGATCCCCAAATACCAGGCTTACATAAGTCTTGCTTTCCAGGTATTTTAGCCACTGAGGAACTGCAAATCACAATTCTGGACTCAAACATGCAAATCACAGTTCTGAACTCAAAAAATTGACTTGACTTGAAGTTATCTTTTTCTGCTTCTATACAATGGGCATCCTGCACACAAATTGATTTTTCACAGATGAATATTCTGTGCATTTAGTTTAGATTTTGCATATGGCTGTGTGCATTAGAGCTATTTTTGCATAAAAAAAGGTGAAGAATGGATGAAATACTTTGTGAATTAATGGTATAAAGTTAAGTGGTGTGCTCCTGTTTACCCTTCCCAACAATATAACAAACCAAGGACATTCATCCAGAAGAAAGGCTCTAATGAATAGGGTGAAATATGATGCAATGCACAATTAACATGTGTTACAGCATGTCAGTAGACTCCTGCCAATAACATAGTAATGTTAGCTAAAGGATTTGACATTTACGTGGATAATAAAATATTGACAGTTAAATTAGGCTTTTTTAAAAATTGTTTTCTGAAAGAAACTCTTTGGCTTGAAAACCTCTGCCAGATATCACTATATCACTATATCACTGTATCACCTGCAGGCAGCCTGTTCCATAAGGATTCAGTGGGAGTCAGGCAGCAAACTCCTTGTGAAACAATCTGGCATTAACTGAGTGGGACCTCTCATGGTATCCTGTGCAGAAATGTTTTCTGTGTTAAGCTTGTTCCTTTGCATTTAATCATCACTTAAATTTGTTCCTTTGTATTTAATCATCATTTGAGTTTGTTCCTTCATATTTAATCATCTCCTTGAGTGCTCACAAATGATCTCTCCATCTGAGTAAATGGCATTGCCTCAGCCCTGCCCAGTCTTGTTCTCTCCATCCCATATTCTTATTTTCTGCTGTGTGCACATCTCCCTGCACCTTTCTGGGCCTGGTGTTTTTTGGGTTCTGTGATCCCCACCTTGTTTTATTCGAGCCAGACAAACTGGAGGCGAAAATGTTGTAAATTTGGTGATAGCCTGCAGGAAAGCTTGAAGAGCAGGGCTACATTTTCTCCTTTCTTAATTGCCTTAGTGGTCCCTGAAAGGAAGAACATTGCGTGGAAATCACATTTCTGTCAGAAAATCTTGGACTTGTTATTTCTACAAATAAGCTTAAGATTAATGAAACTGAAAGAAGCAATCTTGCAGTTAAGATTGATGAAAATGAAAGGAGCTGGTCAGTTCAAAAAGGCTTTGTCCCCCCTGTTTTTTCTCTATTTTAGTAAGACTGCACAACCAGGGGTACTTTCTGAAGCCCTTTTCTGTATTAAAGGAGAAACCCACAGGAAAGGCTTTTAAGAATATCTACAGGTGAACAGATGGAGGCCCTTCTGTCTTTCTGTACCACTGTTTCAAGGGAATTTCAGGGTAGAATTTTCTAACCACCTGGTTTTTTTTTTTTTGATGCATCAAGATAAATCACAGGCATGTCCCCTTAAAGGTCCTGGTGGGAGCTCCAGTCCATCTTGAAATTCTCCACTGGAATAATGCGAAGGGATCGGGGTCAGGAAATTGATTTGCTCGAAAGCAGTTTATTTCAATTTGAATATTTTGAAATTGTGCTGGGTACCTCCGGTAGCGTGCCTGAAGCAAGATGATCCTGTTACCATGGTTTCAGGCTGAGATTTGGGTTACTATGGTGTCAGCCTTTCCTCCTTGCTATGCGGGAAAAGTAGAGTGCGACCTGGGCAAGGTCATGGAGACTTAAATCCTCAAAGAGGCTAAGCTGGAGCAACAAAAATTAGTCTCTGCAGAGAAGGGCTTTTATGCAGCTGGTGCCTGAAGGAGAAACTCCAGTCCTGCATGTGCTTTCTTGGAAAGTGCTGGATTCCAAGCCAAGGAAATCAGGATTCCCACTGGAGAGAGGGGGGGCAGTTTATTGCAAATCACAGCCATTTGGTCCAACCAGGATTAGCATCCAGGCACCAGAGGCACGCTCCTCGCTCCAAAAGCTGTGCTGATTGCATCCTCTCCCCTGTAGATGGGCAGCAAATCTGTAATTTTCCTCCCCCACTTCAAATGGGATGTGGGTTGAGGACACAAACAGCCTTTGGAGTGAGAGCTGTCACCATGAACATGTTGCCTTTCTGTTTTCCTTCGCCAATTTTATTGTTCACAGTGCTAAGTGTGGATTTTATTTGTTTTAAATGCTTTTTTTTTTTTGCCTTGAAAGAGAAGCAAGATGACCTTTCATTTCACAGCAATAAATGAATTTCCCTGTATTTTAATAAATTAATTCCCTGTATTTTTTTTCTAGCTGTCTTAAGCAGTTTATAAAGCTTTGGTTTTCCTGCTTGATTTTTATATTTTCATGTCTAGATAAATCAATCCTGTTGCTCAGAAACCAAGTAGTTTAAAGGGCTGGCACACTGTAGGGTTGGTTATTGCTGAGGAGCTCACACTGGGAACAGGTGCCACAGTTGCTGGGATTGGACCACGGCAAGCAAAAAAATCCCTCAAAGCTTTTTTCTTAAAGAAAGCAGTAACATGCATAGGAAATCCAGGCTGTGGACCACATAGGTTTGGGATTGGGCACTGTCTGTTCAGCACCAAGAAAAAAAACCCAAACTTGATGCACAACTGTTCTCCAGGCTCAGAGAACCTTGCAGCAAACATTTAAACAATAATGACAGGAGTCCTTCACTATTTGCTGGTTGGACTAGTTACCATTGGGTTCTTCTTTTTATGTATGTTTGGGTTTGGTTTTTTTTCCTCCAAACAGGGTTCTTAATTTTGCATCCTGAGACTCAAGAATGTAAATTCCACTTAAGTCTTATTCCAGCTTTTTAAATCCTGCTGCAGTATTTGCCTTTTGAGGTTAGATTTTGGCTTTCTCTCTGTAATCTAGAGATAGAGTTACATCAGAAGGCTGCTACAAGGATGATATCACAGCATTCTGATGCCATGGTAATAGATGCAGACTTAGTCTCATATCTCTTGATTGCACCCGGAGAAGTGCCAATTTATCTATTTCATCACTGTGAAGCAGCTCTTCCCTCCCGAGTGTACAGTTCTTCTAAGTGTTATTCCCAAGTAATAACATTATCTCTCCAGCTTATACCTGGAGGGGAATTGTGTGAAGTAGCAGTATAGTATAATTATTTCAGTGAAAAGCTGCAGCCCTGACCAAAACAAACAAAAAAAAGCAGCTTAGTTTTAGTTCCACACTCATGCAAACAGGTACAATAATCAGGGGCACAGCAGTGATTTTCATTATTCTAAATCAGTCTGACTGGTAGCAATCCGAATGGCACTTTGGAATGCATTAAGGACATTGCTCCTGAAGGAAATTGTGTTACCTGGAATGAAACAAACCTTTAATAATTCTGGTTTCTCTTGCTTGCCTCATCTTGTTTCCTTGCAGACGTGCACTTGCTGCTCTCCCCAGGTTTCTCAGGGCCACGTCTGCTCTTTAGCCTCACTCTGGGTGTTATCATTTGGAAGTATGGAAAGGAAATCACAGAATCAAGGGAAGTGCAGTATTGGAAATCAGCTGCTCCTTAGTACTTTGTATCTTGCCAGCACAGTAGGCAGGGACATGGTCCTGCCATATAATTAATGCTGTTCCTGAAGAAGATGATGTTTGTAGAGTGATTCTTTGTTTTCAGAGTCTTGACTTCCTAGTTGCATATTTTTTTTTAATACCACTTTACTCTTTGCTTTCCTGTGTGCTAACCCTACGTTCCTGCTGCATTTTTGATTTTATATTTGCATTTTTGTTGCTCTGAAAGTCCTGCTTTGAGAAAGGAAGTGCAGAGGGAGCTGGAGTGAGCCCTGACTGATACCTGTGCTGCGCTGGTTTGTTCTGCTGGCACCTCTTGGGTGCAATCAAACCCTGGAGCTATTCTGGGGGGTACCCAAGTCTGGGATGCCCAGAGAACTTGTTTGTGAGTGCTGTTTTGTCTGGGCAGTGTTTGGGGGCTTTTCTAAGGGCTCAGCTGACAGCAGGGTTTAGACTTAAAGATGAGGGTAGCGTTGAGAAGCAGCTGTGTGAACATGAATTTTGTTTTCTCTGAAAAAGCAAGATTATTTTCTGACAAAGCAGAGGAATCTATTGCATTGTTAAATGGAAATCTTCATTGTTCTATTTGTTGTCTTGCTTAAATTTAGGAGTTGCCAGACATTTGCTCACTAGGGAGTAGAAAATCAATGACAGAGGTAAATGTGTAATGAATCAAAACCATTCCTGATTGCCAGACTAGAGGATGATTGTTGTTTTAGTCTTCTCATGATCATTGTTATCTAAAGAGTAACCAGGAATGCAAAAGGCATATATGTAAAAAAACAATTTTAGTTATTTTTATTTTCCCCTCTGGTAAAATTTGAAGAGTTGATATTCTTTTTTAATTGAGTAATTTTAATAACAAGCTTGCAAGTTGAAACAGCAGAAAATGTGGCTGAAGTTCCGTGAAGAATTAACTAAATTTCAGGTGGATCAGTTTGCAGTAGCACTCAGGGAGCTGACAACAGCACAGCCCTGACTGCAAAGATGGACCTGAGAACTGGGGCCTTGGCATTCAAGTGAAGAACTTTTCAATAATTTAAATCATTAAGATAAACTGGAACACAACAAATTGGAGTCCCAGGGGGCACCTAAATGTGCCAGCAGTTTATACAAGTCGACCTCAGAGTCTCTCATGTGTAAGCAAGTCAAGGGGCACCATCTGCAGCTGGCCTTTGGAGCTGTTAGGGGTCATGGAGAGCTTCGGATTGAATTCCAACCAGTTATTTATGGAAGAAAAAGAGAGACTTTAAATACCCACACTTTTAAAGTGAATTATTCTGGCCTCTGTGGGCTTTGTGACAGTTAAACATGCAAGCAGACTCTTGCAATCCTGCTCATTTTCAAGCATATATGGGATTATTCTGCTGTAAAAATCATTAAATACCCACACTTTTAAGTGTTTCCTAGGTGAGATGTGTTCAAGTGTGTACACTGAATCTGTTCTCATGAATTGGGGCTGTGTATCTTATTTACTTTATATTTTCTGCATTAAAGGTTGTATTTTAAAAATGTCTTAACAGTAAACAATTTCACATAGCAGGACTGAGGTGACTGTCACTGAAATCACTGTTATACACCAAATTCATGATTTTTTACTAGTCTAAAGTGAGAACTTTCTGTAATTATTCACTTTTTAACATTTGCATTTTTTCAAGGTGAAAACCCCCAAAAATGAGGCACAAAACTTTACAGTTATTTCTGAGGCATGTTGAGGGCGTGATGT
>VZTN01022696.1:118036-134151 GCA_013400515.1 Erpornis zantholeuca | reverse complement strand
ATACACACACAGCCCTTCTAATACAGACGCCCCATAGGCTCACAGGTGAATATAACCTTGCTTTTTCTACATGCACCAAAGGTGTGGATCCCTTACATGTTTCTCCTTGAATACCCACCCAGGCTGTTCTTATAGTAAAGGTTAATTGCAGGGAAAGGTGTTATCCTGATGTTAACACAGGTCTGTGCCATCTGCAGAGTGCCAGAAAACACTGGAATGCTGTTACAGGGTAGCTGTACCTTGTTGTAGAGCTAAAAAATTCCTTCCTTGCCTAAAGAGAATACAGAAATTGACATTTATAAATCAATGTTGGAAAAAAAAAATCTAAAAGCAAGTCATTCTACTTTGGTAGTGATGTGGTTTTTAGTACCTCTGACCGAATTCACCAAAAGACTTTTAAAGAATAAACTGAGAATAATATTATTCATTTGTGAGCAACTTCAAAAAGCATTTCCCAGCTGTAATTAAATCACCAATCAGGCTAAAGCCATCGATTTGCCATCTCAGAGACCCCTGGGTGTTTTGTGCCCTGTGACAAGGGCTCTGTGTCATGAAGCGTGGANGTTGAGGGCGTGATGTGCTACTGCTAGAACTGACTGCTGATTAGAAACCATGGAGCTGTAATTAATTTCATTTTTCACTCTGAGAAGTGTGGCTTCTAACCTTCTGAAAACATAGGCGAAATTACCTTCTTCATGAAAAATACATATATATATATATNCCTTGTTGTAGAGCTAAAAAATTCCTTCCTTGCCTAAAGAGAATACAGAAATTGACATTTATAAATCAATGTTGGAAAAAAAAAAATCTAAAAGCAAGTCATTCTACTTTGGTAGTGATGTGGTTTTTAGTACCTCTGACCGAATTCACCAAAAGACTTTTAAAGAATAAACTGAGAATAATATTATTCATTTGTGAGCAACTTCAAAAAGCATTTCCCAGCTGTAATTAAATCACCAATCAGGCTAAAGCCATCGATTTGCCATCTCAGAGACCCCTGGGTGTTTTGTGCCCTGTGACAAGGGCTCTGTGTCATGAAGCGTGGATGTTCCTCACAGGTGCATTGTCAGCCCACAGGGTTTGGCCATCAGTCAAAAGAGAGAAGAACAGGAGCAATGTTGGCAACCTGGCTGCTGGAAACTATCTGAGCTCAGCTGCTTTCAAACCCAGAGTGCAATTTGCAAAGTTAGTAAAGGAAATAATTTAGAGTGTCTTGCCCACAAGTAAAGATTATCTAACTTGTTGTAATGAACCAACCCAGATTTCATGTCGATACAGGTGGGCTGACAAGGGTATTGGTGGCCTCTATCCCCACCAGGATCAAAGCAAAACCTCGAGCTGCTCCAGTTTAACTCTTCTGATCCAAGGGCATTTAATCCTGTCCCGACTGGAAGGAGCCTTGCTGTAAGGCAGAGCCATGTCCTGCGGGGCTGTTGCAGTGACTGTGCTCCCCAAGACCATGGTGTGATTTCTTTGGCCTCTGTCTCTTTTCAGGGTCCCTACATTATTTTTCAACAGCTGCAGCCCTGTCTCTTCTCAAGACTTTCCATTTGGTAGATTATCTCAACAGGAATATTTATTGTTTTTCCTTGTGTGTTTGCGTGTCTGTGATAACTCCACATCCATTCCTGGAGCCTCCTCATGGAATTAACACTTGGCTTGTTGTGCTCTGGTGCTTTTGGAACCTGTCAGGACTTGGAGGGATGGCAGTGTTGGTATTCCCTTCCAACAATGAACATATTCATTTTCTTCTATGCTATTTTTATTTTACCCTGGCCTCTTACAGCTTGTCAGAAGTGTCTCTATTCATGCATTTCTTCTGTTTGTGGAGCTGGTACAACTAAATCACCTATCACCAGGCTGATGGATATATCATGGCCATACTAGCACAAGATATTTAGTTTTCTTCTCCAGTCTCACTTTCTGACTGCTGCTGCAGGTGGCACAAAGTGCCTGAGGAGTATTATGAGGAATTTAAGAGATAAAGTTGTGCATGAAATTTTTTCTCAGTTCTTTTCAGAGGAAATGTGTAGAACTGAGAGCTCTGGACTCAAGATGCTTCACTGATCTTTGTGTGCCTTGTGGAAAAGAGTATTGTGATTTCTCTCAGTGTTGTGGCTCTTTGGTGTCTCTGACTTCTGACCAAGAGGCCATCCTAGTCTGGGACAGAATTTCATGCTGCTTTCATTGTGGCCAAATGCTTTGGTCACGTGCTCGCCAAAAATTTTGGTTCTGAAAGTGCCACTTAGGATTTTCTATTTCTGCTGGTTAGGAATTTATATTTCAGACACTGCTGAAAGCAGCAGCCCAAGAGGATCTATGTATAGCTGTCATCACACTCTCTCTTCAAATGGAAAAATTCGATACTGTGACATTTTAAGAAAACAATAACAAAAATCACAAATCAGTGGAAGCACTATTTAGTTCAGTGTAATAGATGAATAACACTGTGGATAATTTTAACACTCCTATATTTAGGGAAACAAGGCCCTGTAGTATGTTGGTAACAGCAGAACTTGCTCAATGTGAAGCACCAGCTGGTGTTCTATAAATGCAGATCTTGGGGCACACATCCGAAGAACTCTCAAGCTCTGTGAGTGCCAGAGAAATTATAGTATCTGCCACCAAATGGGTCCCTTCTTGGATAATCAGAGTCTGGTGAGAAAGACATTTCCCTTTAGGAAATGTGCCAGGGACAGCATGGCTTAGAGCTCAGTTCTTTACCTGGAAATGCTTCCCCGAATCAAACCTGGATTTTTGTGGACTTGGGAGGTGAATCCTTCCCAGGCAGGTCCTGATTTGTCCCTCCCCAGGGCTCTAATGGTGTCTCCAGCCAAAAGATGTTACAGCTCAAAGCTTTGCTTTGTGCTCTCCCTGTTTTGACAAAAGAAATGCTTAAGCCTCAGGGAATTGAAGAAATAGTCCTGTGGAAAGAAGGGATCCAGACAAAACTAATAAATGCTTGTCTGTGTCAGTCCCAGAGTTTTCTGGACACTAAGCAGTCAGTGTCAATTGTGGATTTAACTCACTGAAAACTGTGGGGAGTTTTCCTTAACTTTAATGCTGTATAAATGTCCCTCAGTTTGTACAAGCAGTTGTTTGAGGAAATTGGCCCAGCTAAATTGACATTTCATACAGAACAGGATCCTTTGTTCCCTGGGGATCCTTGCCAAGACCTTCCTATGATTAGCAGAATAGAAGAATTTCTTTTGCAAGTCTCTGGTTCCATTTTTTATGGCAAGTGGGCAGCTTGGTGGCTTGGCCCTTTCCCTTTGGGAAGCTCAGTTCAGCTCTGCACAGGATTTAAAAGGTGCCCAATGCAGGCACACTCAGGATACATCTCTGAAAGTTGAGAGGCATTGGGAATCAGATAAAAACTCTAAAACAAAGCCAGTTTCTGCTCTTCTCTTCATGTGTGATCAGTCCCTTAGTTACTCCTTGTAATAAATTTGCTGGTGACATCTTCCTTGCAGTGACTGCAGGGCTATTGTAGCAACTCTTATTTATAACACCCTAATTAGACACAGATTTCTATCTTCACCATTTTAAATCTTTTACTTTTGCAAAAATATTTATCTTCTACTTAAGATTTTTTTCTTTATCATTTTGTCATGTAATCATAGTGTTTGGGAACAAGTTAACATTGCCAATGTGAAAGATCCATTTTAAGGTAGGCTGTTAGACAGATTCCTAGCAGGTGACTGAGAAGAAATGTAGATTTTGACAAAAATTAAAGGTATGCATCCATAAAGTTGTTCTTAATTTTGCCAACTATTAAGTTAGGCAACAGTGGTTAAAAATGTAATCACATCCTAGTGCAGATGGATAAAAAAATAAGAAATATCCCCTCTGTTTCTCTGTCTAGACCACACTTTTAAACTTTCTCCCAGAATATGTGGGCTATAATCATGGAGCAATCGAGATCCTGACCATAAAACCTATCTGAAATCCTTTCCACCTTTGTTAAAGAGCAGTTTTTAAAGCGCCACAGGTTTCACACTGGCCTGTCCTGTTGTTTGACCGTCCAGCTGTGATGGTTTGGGCTGGGACAGGGTTATTTTTCATCACAGGAGTTTTGGGTTTGTTACCAAAACACTGCTGATAATACAGGGACATTGCCTTTGCTGCTGAGCTGAGCTGAGCTGAGGGCTCTTTGTGGTGCTGAGCTGTGTGGTTCCTAGCTGAGCTGAGCTCTGTGGTTCTTAGCTGAGCTGTGTCCTTCTTAGCTGAGCTGTGTGGTTCTAAGCTGAGCTGTGGGCTCTGTGTGGTTCTAAGCTGAGCTGAGCTGTGTGCTTCTAGGCTGAGCTGAGCTCTGTGGTTCTAGGCTGAGCTGAGCTGTGTGGTTCTTAGCTAAGCTGAGCTGTGTGGTTCTAGGCTGAGCTGAGGGCTCTGTGTGGTTCTAAGCTGAGCAGAGGGCTCTGTGTGGTTCTAGGCTGAGCTGAGGGCTCTGTGTGGTTCTAAGCTGAACTGAGCTCTGTGTGGTTCTAGGCTGAGCTGAGGGCTCTCAGCCACAGCAGCAGTTTGTTTAAAAGCTCCAGCAGAGCCTTTGCCTTCAGCTCTCCCTGCAGGTGAGGTGCATCCCTCGGCAGCAGGGGCTTCAGATCCATCACTGCAATCCCTGGCCTGTCCACACCGACTGCTTCTTCGTGCCACACATAAACGGAGATGACAGCGATTTATTGGCTTAGAATTGCAGGGAAAAGTCCCTGTTTACTCATCTGACAGTGCTGCTGACCTTGTTTTGTCCATGATCTCCTTTGCCATCATTCTCATCTGCTTTTATTTACGGCAAAACTTAATAGAGGTTGGAACAGATTTACTTTTTCAGTTCCCTCTGCTTTATTTGTGGTGGTTTGGGGCTTTTTTTTCATTATTATCATGGAATGAAAGATCTTGTAATCACTCCCAAGTGGCTGTATCTGGTAGGAAGTTTGATAACATGCATTCTGAAAAAAAACCAAAAGTAGTTCCCATGTTGAATTAGAAGAGCTTTGTGCATAGAAGGATTGTGGCTTGTACCTCATTCATTTCTCTGACAGAGGCCATTTCCATCTCCCTCTCTTGCTGAACCAGGAAGCTTCTAATCCCTTATGTGAAGTGCCTGTGTGTGGAAATATTAATATTTCCAAGAAAGCAAAATCAGAGGAAAGTGTGGAACAAAATGAAATTAATTAGGTTACTGAAATAGGAAAATAATCCCATATTATCACCTTGTCCCCTCATTTATCTGCAGCTTGCAAAAGAATAGTGAGACCATGGTTGTGCTGTAATATTATTTTATAGTTGCATGAGCTTTCATCAAGTACAGAGATAGGTTTGCCAGAGGTCTTGCAGTATTGGTTCAGAGTTCTGATGCATGAAGGAAGAATTGAAATATCCATGTGAGAACTTTGTGAGAAGAGTTAATATCTCAGCATGGAAATGATGCCTTTTTAGCAGTGAAAGATGATCCATGCCATCCATGGGCTGCTAATAAAACATTCCATATGCCAGGAGAATCTGCTTCTCTTTGTCCTCAGTAAGAATATTTAATGCTTTATTTAATACTGATAAAATGAAGTTTAAGCTATTAGTAACTTACATTTTATCCTTTAAATTAAAAAAAAAATACACTAAAAAGCAGAAAGGTGGGAAATGTTTGGTGAGGGCACACCAAGGGATGAGCAGAGCTGCTGGGATTGCCTTCCTTTTCCTTCAAGGCCTGGCAAGAAATGAGGAGAAGAGGTCATGGCTGGTGTGGAACACGAGCAGTAGTGTTTTATGTGTGCCATCCTCTTCGCTCTGAGGTTGCAGAAAGCACCAGGTGCCAGTAACAGTGTAAATAACTGTAATGTGAACTCTAAGTCTGCACATTTTTTCCATGCTTTTGCTTTAACCAGAGAGCATTTTGCTGGATGTTCAAGCTTGCTCCTTCCTTCTTTGAAGGAACTTTTTCTTTGAATCTCTTCATGTATTTATAACAGGTGCATTTACTCAGTGATCCTCATTGTGAAACTGTCCCTGTGAGAAGCTGATGGCAATAATTGCCATTTTCAGTGTTAGGAACAACCAAAGCACAATTTTAAAAACACTTTGCATTGGTTAAGTTCTACTTCCCTAATTTCCTCAAGATCGAAGTTAAAGCAGTCCTGAATCCTAAAGATCTGACATTAAGATATTATCATCCATTCAGTTCCAGGGATTAGTCAAACTTTTCTGTGTAATTCCTGTAAGAAACATGCTGGAGCACAAAGGTGATGTTTCTGGCTTAGAGATATTTTTCAATAACTTCCATGACACAGAAGGCTGGTTTTACAGTGAGAGTCCCTCGTGGTTTCCCTGCTTCCTTTGGGTGTGTGTGTAAATCCTGAGGTCTGTGTGTGCCCAGAGCAGCTCCTGTCCCCATGGGCACGGTGCAGGCTAGCCATGGTCCCCTGGGGGATGCTGCTGTGTGCTGGTGGCCTTGGACAGCTTTGGCAGGTGGCACTGGCTCGGTCAGCTCTTGCAGACCCAGCAGTATCACTGCTCTCTGGAGTTTGCCTCCTCTTGGGACACTTTCCCAGACAGTTTTCCAGTCTCCTGGCAACTCCTTCTCCATTTGCCTCCACTGGTATCTGCAGGATCCACTCGCACAGCAAGTGCTGCTGTCACTGAAGTGAGTCCAGTCCCTACTCCAGCACTCCTCCCCTGCTCTCATCTCTGCACTGCAGGGGCACCCTTTGCCAAGATGTTTGGAACCCTGCACCTGGCAGCAGCTGGCAGTGCCATGACAGGTCCTAGAGCTTTCATTTGCAGATATTTATAGAGCTGGCAGCTCCCATTTATTGTTCACCGAGGTCTTGCTTCTGTATGTTTAACAGAAGTGTCACTGGTAATCAAGTCATGGGCAGTTTAATCTCATTAGTCCCCAGTTATGTCCTAAGCCCAGGGAAGGAAAGACAGGGGCCAGGTTTGCAGCTTGTCCTGCTGGAATGTTCTGATTCCCCAACATCTATGGGTGTTTCTGCCCCAGATCTCCCCAGGGGGAAACATGGCCTGGGATTCATCCAGGCACCACAGATCTCCACTCACACAAATTACAGCAGCACTGCCCAGTATTCCAAGGCAGCTTTTATGTCTTAGGGGCTTCAGTGAATTCTTAGAATACATTACTACTGCAATTTAGAGAAATCCCATTTTCCCACATTTAAAATGGCTGTAATGACCAAATAAACAGACAAAGAAACACCTCAGAGTGGCTTCCACCTACCTGCCCCAGCCTGGAGTGTTTACTGGGATTCCAGCATTCATTCCTGAACCAGCTCCATTTGCTTTTTCTTTTTTCCCTTTTCTTTTCCATCAATATTCCTGGACTGGTAGGTTTTATTGATGTTAGCTTCCATGACTGTCAGGGAACAATGTCATAATTTTCAGCTGCCCCTGTTTTAAGAAAATAAATCAAGGACATAAAGGTTTTTTAAGACAGTGAATTAATGGAAGTGTAGACTGATCATTTATTATATCGAGCCCTACTTCTGACCTACACAGAGACAATGCTGTCTGTTCCTCTGCATGTCTGTGCATTCCTTGGGTTGGAGTTTTCCCTTTCCCATAATGTGAGCATTCCTTTGTCCTAGGAACAGAGCTCGACCCAAATGAGATGAGCTGTGGCAAATACCAGGGAGCTGTGAAGAGGAAGAGAGCAGGCAGGAGGCATTGCCAAACAATGATGTTAGAATTCCATAAATTTCCCTTTTACAGCAGGCATGGCTTTGGTAACGTGGGTCATTGGTGTCTGTGCTTCTGTGATCCTTAATGTAAAGCAGATTTTTTTTCAAGTCAACAAAAAAGACCATCTGGGTGAGCCTCATTAAAGCTGGTGCAATTTCTGGCCAAAGGATTGTCTCTGTATGTTCTCTGAGTAAAATAGCATGTAAAACCTAACAGCAGTTTTCAGTGATTTATTACCTCTAGTTTTCTATGATTTTTAATCATTAAAGAGTATGTAAAAACATATTTTATACACAATCTTTTATCTTACATTTATTTTTATATTTCTCCATAGCAATTTATTGCAATAGATACATCACCATTACTATAGACATTTATAGTGCCATTAAAATTCAATGCCACCATAAATTTATGCTCCTTAAAGTTTGACATTTGTAACAGCTTCCACAAGGGCATATTTTATACTGAAAGTGAAACTTGAAGTAGAAACTTTTCTTAAATTTAAGATCTAGTCAAGGAAAGAGATGTCTTTTATCTGCTTTTGATAAAATCAGTAACTTGGGTGAGATTGTGTTAGGCTCCACTTTTGGATTTCATTTGCTCAAGACACTTCAAAAACGTTCCAGGTAAAACAGAATATGCAAAACAGTATTATAAAGCCATTATTTAGTGGCTGACACACAAAAAAATCCTTAGATAGTATGTTATGAGCTTCATGAGTATGAATGAATATCTTGATTCTTCAGCTAGAAAAGATTAAAAATGACTATTCCGAATCTGGAATGTTTAAGATTATTTAAAGATCATTGCAGAACCAGGCAGGAATTTCTCTCTCTCTCTCTCATATTAGCTTCTTTATTAATAGAAAAAAAAAATAGACTGCTGAGTAAGTATCAGCATGGAGTTGAATGTAATGTGCAAGTGAATAGCAAGTTGATTTTCCTGTTGCTAATGTTTTTTTAATGGAAATTCAAAAGGGAAAATATGTTTTCACGGTTCAGAGTGTGTTGATGATGGTCAAAATTACCAGGAACCTTTCCCTTGCATCCCCCTTGATTCCACAACTGGGGGGATGTATCAGTTCTCTGTGGAGGCATTTTCCTTCTGAGGTCCACCAGGATCCAGCACAGACTTCAGGTGGTCCAAGCAGGGAGGCTCTGAGCATCTGAGAACAGCAATCCTGTGGGGATTGCAGCTGTTGGTCAGGAGAGTTATCAAGGAATTGTTTGCTTTCATGAGGTTTAGAGGTGTTCTTATTTTCAGCCTATTACAAATTAAATGGCAGGCATTACCATCATTTATTTTTATATATAGAAAAAGGATAAATTTAGTTATGTACAGTGAGTGTGAGAAATGTTCAAGTAGCTTATATTTGAGTGTTCAAGAGCTGCACTGGTAACACCTAAGAAAAACTGAATGAGAAACAGGAGTTCTGGAGTAATCACCCTGAATTAGCAATAAACCTGCATTACATTTACCAGGAGAAATATTTCTATATATCTAGAGATAAATTTGATAGTCAGAGGAAGGTGAGAGTGCTGCTCAAGTGAAGCAAAGGGAAAGATAGAAAAAATAAAACTGTCACTAATACAAGTCACAAGCAGATCTTATCATCTGTATTTCCTACTGTGGTTTATGAGGTGAGCCGCTCTGAAAGCAGAGATTGTGACGTGGTGATAAAGCACAGCACAAACCAACAAATGTGCTTGAAAACTCTAATATTTCAGTGTCAGGAATTTGGAGTTTGTCATCCTGCAGTTGGGCTGTGGGGTTCTTTACCCTGGGCTCAGAAAACTGGAAGCTTCACGAGGTAATGAGGAAGGAAGATCAGTCGAGTGCTCCTGGCAAAGTCAGAAGCAAAGCTGGGTTTCAGGAAAGAGGGTTTTTGACCCAAAGTTGGTGTGCAGTGCACCCGTGTCCCAGCACAGTTCACAGGGGTGCTGCTCCACTCAAAGCTCCCTTTAGAGTCAGAATTAAGGGACCTGGAGGGCTTGTAGTCATTAGTGATGCTACAGGACCTTCCACACACAGTGGCTTGTTAGTGCTGTGGTTCTGACTAGCTGATGCAATTACTTTCAGCCAACTTAAATTACCCTTCAGTTTCAACTGCAGTGAGAGATTCCGGGAGCAAAACCTGATGAGGTTAACCAGGAGGAGGTTATAGGATCACGAATTATAAATAACTACATCAGGAACAAAACTTTGCTAATGGAAGTTTTCCACTCTGCCAGACAAAAAGGTTTCACAAAGGCTGCTGGAAGTAGTTGAAAAGAAAGAGTTCATTTTGGGGGAGAAAAAAAAAAAGATGTAAATTTTCCAATTGTAAGTGTGATTATTTGTTTGTGTGAATCTTCCAAGGAGGTTTGGGGAAAGTTCCTTATTGATAGGACAGTTAAGATCAGATTTGGATATATTAAAGCTAAGATTGGATGCTTTTCAAAGGCTAATTCTGAGTGATTTCAGCCAGAACTTGCCGTACAGGAGATAAAGAATGTTGTACAACAGCATTATTCCTTTTTTGATGACAGCCTTTCCCTGTGCTCTTTCATCTTAAATCCTGGTGTGGGGCCAGGGGGTGTGACCTTTTTGGGCGAGTGCAAGGATCCCTTTTTCCTTGGCAGCAGGTGAGGGACACTGGGATTTGCCAGTGACCTCTCTTGCTTCCTGCTGTGGCCAGGACATGTGTGGTGTTTAGAAAAGATTTCTCATGGCCTCCTGTTTGTCACATGGTTTTACCTCGGTTTGAACATAACTCACCACATTAAGATGAATATGCCTATGGTTTGATTTCCATATTGCATATAGGCTATCTAATCAGTATTTATGACATGTAAGATTAATCCCACTCATGAGGAGAGGCCTTTATAATTTATTAGTGCCATCACCTTGCTTGAGTTACAAACTCTTCTTTTGATTCAAGACAGGAAAATCCATGTATTAGGAATGTTCATCATGCCTCTTATTTGTGAATTTATTACTCTTCTTAGTGGGAAAAATTTGAATGGAAAGGTATTTTTTCTGTGGTAATTATTGCATCAAGTCTTTGACCATTTCTGTGAAAACGTGGCTGATTTGGCAGAAAATAGCCTGGTCCTTTTGGAAACAGCTCAGGGTTGGAGAAACTGGAGATCTAGGTGGAATAGAAGGGAGAGAAGGAAGGGTTTGAGGTTCTTTTTGCTTTGCCTTCACCCAGCTCTGCCTGCAGGAGGGAGCCCTGGTGCCTTTGGTCTGCAGGGGTCAGAGCTACCCTGCCCTTCCCTGCACACAGATTCAACTTCTTCATGTGAACAGATACAAGGATTTTTGGAACTGGACATGCAAAGCTGACTCTATCATTTAATTTACTTAACAGTTCACATTCTTAATCACTTTAGCTTGTTTTTTGGCGTTATTTAAAAAGGACTGAAGCTGTGCAACCATCCAAAATCAATTGGATTTTTCTTTGTAGTTATTTTGGTCAGACTCTTTCACTGAAAGAACCCCCAGTATATCATCCTTTCAAGAGCTGTCTTCTTCCTTATTTTGAACTTCTGTTTTACAGCAAATCACAATTTCTGAGGAAACATCAAATGTTTGGATCTGTTTTCATTCTGCATTAGAATATTTTGTGAAGTTTAAAAATTTTAATAGCTTTGTTTTTGAGAAGTAAAATATTTGGGAGGTCCCAGTGACCTGATCTGATGTGTTTCAGGGAGATCTGCTTTCCCATGAATTTAACTGTCCTTGTTCAGGTTTACAACCTGTTTTTTTCCCTCGAACATCTTACAATTTATTTTCATTTTTCAGGCCAGTTTACACTGGATTCCAGCCTTTCAGGGAAGACATTTTGACCTATGTTGAACAGAAATACCTAGAAAAATTGTTTTATATGCCGTGCTGGGCTTTTCTGATGTCCTTTGCATTGCTGTTATGAGCCAGGAGACTTGATTCAATAGTCAGGGGGGTTCTGACCCTTGTGCTGGTTGTTTGAGCCCAGTGGGTCACATCTGGACAACGATCACTTTGTGATTGTACTAGTTTGAATCAAACCAGTGGGAGATCGCAAGTCAGAATTATAATTTAATGGAAGAAAATTGAAAGAAAGAAATAAATAAATGCAGTAATACAAGGATACTGACAAAAGTCAGAAATACAATCTGACACTCTAATGGTGGAGGCAATCCAAGTGAAGCAGTTCTGTTGACACGGGGATCCTGTAGAAAGAAAGGTCTGGAAGTCCAGCCGTAGCTCTTTCCCTCTGGGAGTCCAGTAGGCAAGTGCTGCTGTGGTGTTCAGGATTTCACCTTATATCCATGATGGAATAGTTGGTTCCTCCCTCTGGGCGGAGCATCTCACAATGGGATGGTGAGTCATGAGATAAGGCACTGATGGGCCATTAACAGGAGGTAGTCCAGGGGGGTGTTATCTCTGAGTCATGGGACCAGGCATTAATGGCCCATTAACAGCAGATAGCCCAGGGGGAGTAGGCAAGGAAAACACCACCTGTTCCAACAGCTCATGAAGATGGTAACAGAATACACTTCAACCCAGGACAGTGATCCCCCAGTGCAAAATCCTCAGCGATTTTAATGGGGCTCTTTGAAACATTTATTCATGACCCGAATGTGATTTTTCACTCTGTTCCTTGCACCTGTGGGCAGAGGGGATTGGTTGCAGGAAGCTGTGCAAACAGATCTTGCTGCAGCCACCTGCTCTTCTGAAAAGTTTTATCTGAAGCTGCTCAGTTGCCCTTTGCATATTTGTGTGAAACAGATGCTGTTTAGAAAGAGCAGTAGCTGACCGTGGTCAAGCTGATGTCTGTCTGTCAGTACATCTCTCATGTGGAAAAAAAACTGGTTTTTATGAGGCTGGAGCTTTCCTGAGGGGCAGATTTCCCCTCTTTGCACAGGATTAAGAGTGGTAAAAGCGGACTAGACAAAAGCAGATAAAATGCAGCGAAACACAGAAATCAGAAATGCAGTACCAGGGGCCATCTTGTGCCATTAGTATGCTGAGAAGGGTTTTGGTTGCATAATAACTGATGATTCATCCACGGAGAATTCCTCACCACAGCTCACTGTGATTTCTGATACACCCTCCAGCTTTTATTTCTTTGAGATCCCCATCTCAACTAAACCCCAGTTAAACACTGCACTGGTATCGTTTTTCTCCAGCCTGCCAGTTCTATTAAATCTTATTAGCGTAGGAAGTTGGGCAACAGTGATGGCATTTACCCTGAGTTAAACACAAAACTCCTCTGAGTTAAAGACAAAACTCCAGATGTTCTCCAGTGACAGCTGTGGTGTGGCTCAGGGTGGTGACAGAGGGATGGTGACAGAGGGATGGTGACACAGGGCTGTGACACAGTGATGGTGACACAGGGATGGTGACACAGGGATGGTGACAGAGGACTGGTGACACAGGGATGGTGACACAGGGCTGTGACACAGTGATGGTGACACAGGGATGGTGACACAGGGATGGTGACAGAGGACTGGTGACACAGTGATGGTGACACAGGGATGGTGACACAGGGCTGTGACACAGGGGATGGTGACACATGACAATCTCTGTACACCTTTAGCATAACCAGATGCTCTGCCAGTGGTTTAAGATCATGCCTGAACGGGGGTGGGCTCATGGGAGCATGTAAGGATTCAGCAGAACAGTTTTGGGGGCTCTGCCTGGACATGGGACTGCAGTCCCTCAGAGGCTCCTCTCACTGTCTGGGTCAGGAGCTTTGGTTCCCTGTGCAGAGCTCCTGGCAGTCATGGTTAAGTGTTTTTTTTTTTGTTTGTTTTTTTATTTTGATTTGGTTTTAAACAGCCAATGACTGTCTGAGCCATAAATAAAATTCTGCAATTGCACTTAAAGCAGAACCTCCCTTCAGGATATTCTTTCCCAGCTAAAAAATCATTTTCTTTGACACCAGAAGCGTACTGAGGCTTTTGGCACCTTGCTGTCAGTCTCACCTGCAGGAGCAAGAGGCAGAGCCCAGGGCCTGAGCTAAGGGGAGCTCTTGGGTGTCAGTCCTGGGTGGGCTCAGAGCCTTTAAAGCCTGTGCATGCCCTCCAGGTGTGTGACATGTTTTTCCATCAGTTTAGCACTGCCAGTCTCAAATGACCTCCTGACAAATGAGATCATAGCTCCAGTGCAATCAGAGGGTGTTGTTTATTCGATGTAGCCCTCATTACTCGGAGAAGACAGAATGCAGCACCAAAACCAGCTCGTGGTTTGGAATATAAATAACAACCTATGAAGGCTTCTAAATAAATAATGCAATTAATCCAGAGTGTGCTCAGGGTTTTTTTTGTTTTATTTGTTGAAAGGAACCAGAAGCAATAGTGTTATTCATTCCTAGGATAACATTACTACAGTAACTATTGTACCTTGTTGTTAGCTGTGCACAGGAGTTGTGAAGTTACTTGGAGGATGGGGGGAGATAAGAAATTTGTCCAATAATTTGTTGTTTGAATAAAACAGGTGTTTTCCTGCCTTGAGAGCCTGAGTATGGCAGAGGATCCGAGAGTTTTGTGGGGTGTGGGAGAGGCAGGCAGAGGGGGAGGAGTGCAGGGTGTGCAGTGCCTTGCTCCGCACGAAGTTGGCTCATGGTTATAATTGTTTCACCGTGGCAGTTTTTGCGGCGTGGGCTGCGGGGGTAACCATGGAAACAGAGACTCTACAAATCGAGGGCTTAAACACGGCGTGGTGAGAGCCCTTCAGACAGGCTGAGCTCGATCCTTGGAGACGTAAATCTGCACAGATCTCACGCAGGGAGGGGCGAAACTATGGCTTTGCTCTGGCCCCCAAAGCCCAGCCCGCCCTGGGTGCGCGGGGCTGCCTCACAGCTGGCCAGATGTGAAAGCTGGCAGGACTGTGGGCGCAGGGGAGGGAGCCCTGGGGGTGCAGGGAATTCATCCCCTGTACTGGAGAGCAGGCACTGGGGCTGGGGAGATAAGCCTGGCTTTGCCTCCTCGTGGGATGGTTGGGAAGAGCAGAGGATAGGGCATCCCCCCCTAGAAAAGCCAGGCTCATTGTTAGGCTAAAGAAGGTCCTGAGCAGGCACGAGGAGAGTTGAGAAGAACCCACTTAAAGTTCGTTCCTTTTTCTGCTTTTCTGGCTCGGAATTCCAGGCTTACTGGTGTGTTTTCCTGCATGTCCCAAGGTGCTTCATGTGCTAAAGCTGTGGGTGCCTGCATAGTGAAATTTGGAAGGTTTCTTACGCTAGATAAAATTATATTTAGCAGCGTAGTAGAACCCAAATCCTTGGTAGACTCTATTTCGTGAACCAGCTTGGTTTTCTAACGCTGTAGCTAGTGCTGTGCTACAAAAATATTTCCATTCTCCACTTATTTTAGTAGAATTCTAAACTGAATCCAGGCAGTTTGTTAACTACAAAGCCAGGGTAGGGGGAGAAAACCAAAAAAAACCCAAGCTTATGCTGGGGTAAGCAGGAAACTGATTGTACTGGTTAAAGAAAAGCCCCAAACCCACAACATTTGTAAGATAATAGTGACGAGTAATTCTGCATTAAAAGTTAAGAGGTGTAGGCATTTAGAGAGTTACCATGATACACTGAATTTATTAGAGTGTTTCGGGGTGCTGAGACCTATGGGAAAGGATTATTCAAACAATTTGGAAATATTAGTACACGACAGTGAAACTTTGTATTGTCAGCAACCACGGATTTTTTTTTTTTGTCAGAAAAAAAGGTTTGGTTAATTAATGTATCCCTGATTACTTTTAGAGTGCAATATGTGGTAGGTGATATGCAAGCTGGTTATTACCTTAGGTTCATTTTTATGTCAGTCTGAATTATTAAAGCAATTATAATTCACCATTCAAAGGTCTGAAGGAAGTAATATATGCTTTAAATTTCATGAAACACTTTACTAATGAAAATCCCCAGTGATGTTAGGAGTGGTATTAATGTGCAGAAGGTGAGCAGGGTTTTAGCTGGTCTGACAATAAAAATGTGATAGACTGGAAGAGTTCTTTATGAATAAATTTTAAATCAGTACATGTCTAAACCACTTTTGCATAGAACACAGTATTTTCTGTGAAATGATATGGTCTGTAGCACTTACCCATAGGATTCATTGATGTATTTCTGATTAACTCTTGGAGTGAAAACCAAAAGAACCATAAATATATCAAATTTCTGAATTGGAGTAAACTGCTTCCCTGTAGAAGGGTGGGCATTGACAGTAGTTTCCCCAAAACTAGATCTTGTTACCCTCATCTGTCTCCTTTCGGTTTCCTTCTCCTGCATTCCTTGGAAAACAGGAATTGGAAAAGTAACTGTGGCAATCTGAAGTCAATTCTGGACTAATACAGGGATTCAGAAATAAAATGGTAACAAAAATTACTGAATTTCATTCTTTGCAATACATATTTTTGCACAAGACTAAATACTGTTTCCCTAATAATTCTGACTGCTTAAGCAA
>VZTN01022696.1:39043-117845 GCA_013400515.1 Erpornis zantholeuca | reverse complement strand
CCAATCCTGCAGTGCCCAGTGTAACTCTGAAGTTCCCTGGAGCTCGTTCAGTGCTGTTCTCTGTGCTAAGATAGACATAACAAAACCTCTAACTTGATCTCCAAGGACACTCAGAACAAGAACTGCAAACCACAATCTTGGGGACAGGGGGGCAAGCTTGGGCAAATTCCATCCTTGCCTGGCTTCTGCTTGGGGAATTGATGCTGAGATCCAAGTGGGAAGCACTCGGGAGCTGTCCTTGTCCATGTTGGGATGCACTGAGGCAGGAGCCTCTGGAGCCCAGAGTGTACCTCTGAAGGCCTTTCCAATCAATCCCTCCTTTATTCCTTTATTCCTTTATTCCTTTATTCCTTTATTCCTTTATTCCTGTCTGCTCTCTGTTTCTAGGCAGCCATTTCAGGCATCACTGGGAGCTGGGGGTGCCAGGGGCTGGCATGGAGTCACTCCAAGCTCTCTCACCAGGACACTGCAGCTCCTGAGCCGAGGAGCTCAGCTCTCAGTGCTCCACCTGGCAGGGCTGGGCTCGTCCTCCACCTCACCCTGCCAGCACAGCTAATGGCTCCTCAGGAGCCCAATGGATCTTCATAAAAAATGGAAATGGTTTTGCCCCTTCATTTTAATTAACATTATGTCTACATTTCTATGATAATGGATAATTAAGTGAGTTACCTTGACATTGGAATGTTCTTGGAAATAATTTACTGTGCAATTTCATTAGGTTAAAGACATTTGTCTATTTTATTTTGAATGGAAGTTTAGTCATAAATATTTCTGAATATGATTTATACATAAACTAATCATCATTCACAGAGTCAGGGCTTTCCAAACTGCAGAATTCGTTATGTGCATTTTAAAAGTCTTTTTGTGATCATACATAGAATGTAGGTATTACTTCAAAGAAGAATTAATTTTTTTTTTCTCTGGAGTCTCCAGTCCTCTGTTATTCTTTAAACACATAAAGAGGTGCACAAGCATTCTCATGGAGAACTCCATTCTCAATGGAGTATTATTATTTTGGGGATGGAAAAGTTTGCCTTCATAAGGGATGGTCTACTGCACTTCACAGAAAAGTGTTAATCAATGAAAACTCTTCTTCAATAAAATCAGAAAGAAATGTAAAGAGGCAATTTTCCCTGTGTTTATTCAACAAAATAGTTGCCTTTTGGCCAGCTGTGGTATTCACCTGTAGCATCCTTGTTCAAGCATGAAATGAAAATGATAGAATGAAGTTTCTAGGTCTAGTGTGGGCCATGTCTTGTTCATAAATCTTCTTGCATATATATCTGTAAGGAAAGGAGGGATCCCTCAGAAAAACACTTCAGTAGCAGTTCTGCTCCCCAGCTCTTGCAGGGTCATGGCCTCAATTCACAGAAATGCTTAACTGGGTTTTGTGCAATGGAGAGACTCTAAATGCTACTGCAGAACTTCTGCATTCTGAGAGGTGCCCAGAGCTCACCTAAATAATGATAGAATTGCATATATTGTATTATTTTTAGTTACTGGGTATAATTCTATCAAAATATACACTTCATGTATCCCATGGAAGGGGCCATTAAAGACAAAATTTATTGGTAATTTCCCATATGTGAGAACTAAGAGAAGGCCACAGTTTCCTTCAAAGAGGTTGTGAAATGCACTGCAAAGAGCCCTTCTAGTATCAGATTTGTAGAAGAATTTTTGGGACATCTGCTACTTTTGTGATGAGAATTATCAACTGCATCATGGAAACAAATTACACATTTCTTTGTTTTGAAATATAGTAAATTGTCTTGCTCCAGCACTGATGGTTTGTGTACTGTGGACAGGAACAAGGGCAGGGGATGAAGAGAAATGGAAGTGAATAATACTTTGAGAATAAGAACTTTAGGCCAGTGTTTAACTCTATGATGAGATACAGTGATCTGTGAAAGAACATTTTATTGCAGAAAATACAGTAGCAGTCATAATCAAACTATTGAACAGTACAAGAATATCAGATGGCTCCTGGAAACTCTGTGGAGTATTGTTTAGTAACATTGCTCTCTCTGTAGTCAATCTCTCTGAAGCCTAATCCTGCAGCTGATTCTCTCAGGGACACTGGAAATTCAGGGCCTGGGGTTGCTTGGGCTGCATTTTGCTGATGATTGAATCATCTGTTGGATCTGTGGGAACAAGAGAGCAATTTAAGTTTCCACGCAGCAGATGAATCCATGTGTTAATATTTGAGGTGGGCCAATCTATAATAGCAACACACTTTCATTTTCCTGTGTCTCAGCTAAAATCTGGACATGTTTCCAAGCTTGCTGCTTTGTCTTCTCCCTTGTCCCATCCAGTCCCATTCCTCTCCTGCATTACCCAGTTGAAATCAAGGTAATTTGAGGATCCTTGTGGTTTGGTGATGCTGCATCCCACAGGAAGGGCTCCAGGTCTCCTGCCTGCCCAGGGAAACTCCTGTTCTCCTCCACATCTGGTGGGTTTGCAAAGCTCAGTGAGCCACCACTGCACGAAATTTGGGCTTTGTGGGATTTCTCCTGGGCTAGTCCAGGGACAGTTGTGGCCCAGCCCCTCTGTGAGCAGCAGGCAGGGCTAGGGAGGTGCTGGAAGTTCCATGTGTTGGCTGCCTGGCCCTGCAGAGGTGCCCTGGAGCTGGCAGCTGCTGCAAGGACCCCCTGACCCGAGGGGACTGATGCCTTAAATGGCTCCCTGGAAACAGAGCCTAGACTGGAATAAAGGGAGGGATTGGTTGGAAAGGCCTTCAGAGGTACACTCTGGGCTCCAGAGGCTCCTGCCTCAGTGCATCCCAACATGGACAAGGACAGCTCCCGAGTTCTTCCCACTTGGATCTCAGCATCAATTCCCCAAGCAGAAGCCAGGCAAGGATGGAATTTGCCCAAGCTTGCCCCCCTGTCCCCAAGATTGTGGTTTGCAGTTGTTGGGCCTAGGAGGGTCTGGGTGTCCTTGGAGAGCTGGAGAGGCTTTGTTGTGTGTGTGTGAGCATGAGAGAACAGCACTGAACGAGCTCCAGGGAACTGCAGAGTGACCCTGGGCAGGGCAGGGCTGGGAACATAGAAAATTTCAGACCTAAGGCATCAGGACAGCAGGAGAAAACGAGTGAGAATGGGGTGGGGGGACCCCAGTCTGGGGGGGCACAGTGCCCCAAATCAAACCCTCAGAACTAAAAATCTCATTCCTGAGAGCAGCCAGTCCTACCCACAAAGGCCATGGGGAGTTGGTCTGTGAGGATTGGAAACTGAGGATCTCCTTTTACTCATCCCTGTAAGACAGTTTATGCAGTGAGCAGAAAAACAGCACCAACTTGTGCTGGCAGCTCCCCCATCATCAGGTTTTTGCTGCAGAGGGATGCTCTGGAGAACTATTCTTGCACCTTCTGTTGTTTGTTTTCTCCCCTCACTGTCCTCTAATGAGGAAATACTCCAGGATTTGAATTTTTTCTCCTTTTAAATATTGATTCATACATTGACTTTAATAAGAGCAGAGTCTAATTAATTAATAATTAATACTAAATAATTCCTAGCCTAGCCCAAGTTATGGATATGCAATGCATCAAAAATCCACTGACACTGGCAGAGCTGTTTAACAGAGGAAAACTGAAATGAGCATTATATTTGTGGGCATAATATTTAAGTCCCTCTCTAAAATCTATCCCTGTCATCTTTCTGCCCTCTCTAAAGATTATCCTTCCATCAGTGATTTGTCATTAAGCCACCTAACTGAAACAGATAACAAGGAATTTACTTACAATTTCATGGTGGAGTCAGGGTTGCCAAACCTAAGTAGAATGGAAGATTTTTGGAAATGCAGATCCTTGGATCAGATCATTAACATGCAGGCTGAGAGGGTGAAAAAGATTGAAGATAAAACAATAGCAGGATGTTTTTTCTACTGCAACAACTTTTTTTTGTACTTTAGATACCATATAACCTGCCTGAAAAATCTAAAAATGAAAATATTTATGCAACACTAACTGCATGCCAGTCAGAATTCTCCATTTATTAACACAGACACTATTGAAAAAAATTGAATATCCTCTGAAATTTTGATATTGAAAAAATTATGTATCCTGTGCATTATACATGACTATTATAAGAGAAATTTTAATGGAAAAAATGTTTAAAGCACATTTCACAATAGCTTAAATAAGTCAGTTCTATAATTCTCTTTCATGGACATTTTCCCTATGCTGCAGCTAATATGACTTTCAGATCAATTTAAATATATTCCCAGCTTTATGTCACACTGAATAGTGTTACTCCATATAGAATATATAAAATATAAACTATTCTCCAGATCTCAGAGGGGAGTCAGCTCAGACCTTTGAGGGAAAGGATGTTGGTTTAACCTTTGTGAGCACCTGGATGACACAAAACACGGAGATGGCTGAAATGCCTGAAGTTTGTCTGCTTTTGGAAGGGAACTGTGCCTGTGCTCTTTCTTCCTCTGCATGCAAGGAGCCTCATTTTCGAGCCTGCATCCTCACTCCTGCTCCTCTTGCGAGTGTCAGTGCTGGCAGCTGACGAGATGTTTGACTCCAGCTCTGACATCAGGGTGATAGACAAGGCTGCCATGCTAACAAAGGCTTGATCACAGTCCCACACTCCTCGTACAAAAGAAGTATTTTTTTTTTCTTTCTGCCTTTCCTCTTTTTTTTGAAATAGAACACAAAGTATGAAGGCTCGTCTAAGTAGGAAAGATTCATCAAAATCTCTAATTAAATACATGACAGCTGGTGAATTAGAGCATTCTGTCTTGGCACTGCCATCCTATAATACTTCATAATCCTGAGAGTCCAAAGTATGAATTAATTATGCTTATAAGTATCCTGATAACCAGCTAAAGGGGAAAAATAATCAAAAGCCACCCTGAAAGGTCTCTGAGAACGTAGGCAGTGCTGCTAATCAGGAGTGGCTATGACCAAATCTTTCCCAGATTACCAGCCTTTGGAGAGGCTTTGCTAGAGAATATGCTGGTATTACAAGACTTATTTGGTTAAAGAAACTGCTTGTTTTTAAAGCAATGTGTTCAAGGAGCACCTTCAGAAGTGTTGTGGTTTGACCCCAGCCAACAGCTAAAGCACCACGTGGGTACTCACCCACTCCATCCCCAGTGGGATGGGGGAGAGAGGATCAGAAGGATGAAAGTTAAAAGAATAGGAGAAAATCAATGGATTTGGATGAAAATAGTTCAATAGGTAAAGCAAAAGCTGGAAAGCAAGGCAAGGAATTCACTCCCCATCCCCATGGGCAGGCAGGTTCAGCCACCCCAAGGCAGCCACACTCCACCACACTGACTTGGGAAGACCAAAATGCCTCAGGCTGCTCAGCAGTGACCAAAACATCCCTGTGTTATCATCCCTGTGTTATCATCCCTGTTTCTGGCACAAACACAAACCACAGCCCCTTACCAGCTACTGGGAGCAAATCTCTGCTCTCCCAGCTGAAACCAGCACAAAAAGGCAGGAGTTAAATACCAGTTCCTAACAACTGGCACAGTCCTCAGCCGTGCAAAGATAAACATGATAAAAGCCCCTAAAGTCACAGTTTCAGATTAGTCCTGTTGCCTTCAAAAACAAAATAAGCTTAGGGACAAATCTGTGCAGGTGCTCACGTGTTGTGAGTTTGTTTGGGTTTACTGGTGAAGAGGTTTTGGCTGCTTGGTGCTACTTTAGGGGAAAAGGAGCAGAACTGAAGTAGGAATTTTCATGCGCTTTAGAATACTCTTAAACTGAAATACTCCAGGTTTGGGGCGTGTAATTTATTAACACTGATAGCCAGAGATTAAATGTTCCACTGAAGCATTTGCTTTAAAATGGCTCCATCCATAATCCAGATCTGAAACAGATATTCCTAAGGAAAAACCTTTAAACAGCCCTGGTGGTTTGTATTCAGCTTTTTTTTCTTCAGCTTGATTTTTTTTTTTTACTGTCAAGACTTAAGGCCTTTTTCCCCTAGGGTTTTCTAACTTAAATTTTTCTCATTAAATTTTTTCTCATTAAAATCTGTCCTACAAAACGTGAAGCATATATAATTATATTTCTATTCTTCTATATTTTGTACAAATTTGCACCTGTATGATAGATCTTGCACAAGCCTCTTCCTGCCTGTTTATTCACTGGTTTTGCTGGTTTTTCAGAGGCCATGGAATTACAATGAAAACATACTTGGGTTATTGGATGTCCCCAAAATCCACGTACAGTGACTTCTTTCTGTGTGAGGGCCCTTCCTCATTTTGCTCAGTAGATGGTCAGGTGTCAGTATCACGACTGGGATGTGAGGAGATGATTAATTTCAGACAAATTTGGCCTGAAATTCCCAAGTTCACATATTCCTGAGTCAAGAGCACTCCTTGGAAGCATGTCACAGCTCTCTTTTGATATTGCTTTGCTTCATGCACTCAAAATTGCCATTTATTTTTCACAGTTGTTAACTGGCATCATTCATGAGCTGGCACCTGGTTACTGTTGTTAAGAAGCCAGACTGAAACAGTAATTCCTGCAAAATCAGGTGTTGGGTCCTTTTTGACCTAGTTAATAGATGAACTCTGTGTGGAACAAGAGAGGGGGGAAATGCCAAATATGTCTCGTGATTAAGAAGAGTTTGAGGAACCCAGGAGATTGATGGGATTCTGGTTGTAGGAAGGCCACTGCTGGTGAGAAAGGAGCCCATTCAGTGGCATGCTTGGATGGAGAAGAACCACTGAGTAGCTTTTAAGTAAAATGCTTTCTCTCTTGAAGGGTTCTGCTGTTTTCCCTAATCCATCTGCTGACCTGCCATCTTGATGTAAGAAGTGCCGGAAAAGACTGCTGATCTTGGATCAGCTACACAAGAATGACTTTCACCAAATGAGAGGCTTTCATCATTCTGGTGGGCTGAAAAATCACTTGTCACCATCCTGAGAAATGCTTGTCTCAGAACCACAGAATTTTTCAGCTTGGAAGGAGCTGTGGGAAGTTCCTAGTCCAACTTCCCAGTGCTTTCAGCTCAGCAGGCAGCCAGAGCGGTCAGGTGTGATTTATCTTTGTAAGCCCATGACAAGTGGTGGTGGTTTTGGCTTTGCTGCCACCCTCCCTGCATGCCTGAGCAGTGAGCTCATCCATCTTCCTCCCCTGTAGCCCATCTCCCACCTCCAGCCTCCATCCTGTTTCGTTGGAGATCAGTCAGAGCCTCCCTTCTTGGCCAAGTCCATGTCCTGCTGCAGCTCTGCCTGGTCCTGGCTGCCAGCATGGCCTTGGAGGGCTTTGTCCTCAAAGAGCTGCTTTGAGCTCCTTCACCCTTGGGAAATGCTTGAGATCTTCTTTAAGGAAGTGCTTTTTTTTTTGGTAATTTCCACTATTCTTGTCTCCATTTGGCTGCCCAGGCTCCTCATCTGGGCTGGGTGTTACAAAGGGTGGGAAACTGAAAATGTGCTGACACCCCATGGGAGACCCTGGCCCAGCAGAGAACAGTTGTGCCTGTGAGAGATGGGATGCCTTAAATGGCTCCCTAGAAACAGAGAGCAGACAGGAATAAAGGAATCAAGGAGGGATTGATTGGAAAGGCCTTCAGAGGTACACTCTGGGCTCCAGAGGCTCCTGCCTCAGTGCATCCCAACATGGACAAGGACAGCTCCCGAGTTCTTCCCACTTGGATCTCAGCATCAATTCCCCAAGCAGAAGCCAGGCAAGGATGGAATTTGCCCAAGCTTGCCCCCCTGTCCCCAAGATTGTGGTTTGCAGTTGTTGGGCCTAGGAGGGTCTGGGTGTCCTTGGAGAGCTGGAGAGGCTTTGTTGTGTGTGTGTGAGCATGAGAGAACAGCACTGAACGAGCTCCAGGGAACTGCAGAGTGACACTGGGCAGGGCAGGGCTGGGAACATATAAGAGTTAAAACCTAAGGCATCAGATGGGCACAGACTGTGCTCCCTGAGGCACCAGTCAGCCCAGCCAGACATGTGTCACCCCTGAGCTGGGACTAAAAACCTTCCACCACTGTAACTCTGAGCCGTGGGTCAGGACGTGTTGTGTCACAGCAGCTCCCCGAGTACACCAGAACAGGGAAAAAAACAAAAAGTGTGCACTGGAATTTTCCTAAGCTTCACACAGGATGAAGTGGAATGCAAAGGAACCTGTCGGAAACGCTCCCAGGGAGCTCCAAGTTTGCTGCCAGGTTTGGTTCCCAGTGCAGGTGCCAGCAGATGGCACTCAGGAATCTGTAATGCTCTTACCTGTGGGGCTCTCTGTGACCGAGGCAGCTCCGAGTTCACAGTGCTGGGAGCTGCCCCTTCCTCCCTCCAAGGCTTCTGTGGCTTCAGAGGGACAGAACCACTCTGGCCAGAGGTGACTGACGTGTGGCATGGTGTGGTTCATTCTTGACTGGGAAAGTGCTGAGACCTGGTCTGAATGTTCTGAACTCGTTGCTGTAAAGAGAGCTGAAGGATTGTTTGTGTATTAAAATATTGTGTTGGCTTATTGTTTGTATGTGGATTGAATAATGCTGTCCAGGGGCATAGATTGCATCATTTAATCAGTTTTCAGTTTTGATTACAGCTACCAGCAGGAGACTCAGAGTTGCCAACTGTAATTAAAATGTAAAAAAACCCAAAACCAAACCAAAGAACAGAAGAAAAAACAGTTCAGAGATAATTAAAGCTGAGAAACGTTTATTTTCCTGTGAACTTTTGTACTGCTGTGCTGAGGAAAACTGAATATTATCTGTCTTCAAGCATCCCCTTCCTTGGTTGTTTGGATCTGGGGCCAGATCATCATTTCCATCTTAGTGCAGAACTTTGTCAGTGACTAGTGCAGCTAATGTTTGATTAATTTGTATTAATATTTCTGGGATTTTTTCAGGGTTGCAGCATAACACAGGGGTTCTTTATCCTGATTCTGGTCCTGTTGCCAGCAAAGGTAAAAGTTTTGCAGTGGCCTCTTTCCAGGTGCACTGGGCTTTCCTCTCACATTGGGAGCAGAGTGATAATGCCTCTGTCTTGTACAACAAGTAGATTTACCTCCCTGGCTCCCAGTACCTTGTATTTGGGCTTTATCATCTTTAGAAGCTGATCTGCAATGAAAAGATAAGAGTCTGACCCCGTGGCTCGGGTAAAGGTCGGACGTTTATAAATGTACAGAGTGTGTCAGAGGCTTGGTCTTTCAGTGAATAGAAACCTTTTATTAGGAACCCTGAGCTTATTCTTAGGCTGGTTGTATATGGTTTTGCACAATCTTGTTTGGCTTAAATAGCTCTGCCTCTTCTCTGGTCTGCACTTTTTTTCAGTATTTTTCAGGTTTATCTCAACAGACAGGGTCCCTCTGTGTTTCTCTTGCTAAACTCATTTGTGATCTCGTGAGGAAGACCTCCTGATGATTATAGATGATAATGATATTATTCCCAGCCCCTCTTTTTCTAATGTTTTCACTTAGAAATAGCACAAGCCCCTCTGAAAGGACATGTATTGGTAATCCCTTGATGGGGACCTTGTTACTTCAGCCCCTGTTACTTCCTACTGTGCTGCATAAATCTGGAGCAAAATTCATCTGTGGGGGTAACTTCTCTTGAGCACTTCTCTTCCTGATGGACCTGCCTTTTTTCTGTGTTTGGTCTGAAGATGGAAAAAGTCTTTAAAGTTACTGATGTGCCTGAATGAACTCCTGAGCTCCAGTCTTAGTCAGGAAGTACCTGTATGTTTGAGACTTTCCACCAGATGAAGCAGGACTGGAAGGCCCAGTCCAGATGAGCAGGACTGGAAAGTCTGGGCAGGCTAAACCTGAGGATCTGAACCATTTTTGCTTGCCTGTACTAGAGAGAAATGAATAGATTGATGTTTTTTTAATGTAGATGATGATTTGCTTGAAATATTCTGAACTGTCAGCTTGGCAGGATCTTCATACACTTTTGTTAGCTAATCAAAGACAGATTGCAGGCAGGAGCCATGTCTAAATTTATTAAGAAAATTAATAGACCATTTAAATTTTACTAGAATTAGGCTAAGATACAATAAGCATTTGCACCAGCAGATCCTCATTAGCTGTACCATTGACCTGGTGCCTGGTGTGTAATGGGGAATTGACATCTAGATTTGGGGACAATGGTGCTGCTAATGCAAGTTTGAATCATTAGGGGGGGAAAAAAGACTAATTTTATACATGTGTCAGATTTTACTTTTCATATTAGTTTCACTGTATGAAATTATGGGCTATTATGGACTGCCAAGCAGAGGTTTCAAGGTTTTTTTGGCCTAATCCAGGAGTGTTGCTTGCTCTCTATTCTGTAAATCTCTGTACACTCTGGCTATGAGGGGGAGTTTTATATATTTATTTATTTACATAATATTTTTAGAGAGTGATCAACTTGCTGAGTGTTCAGACCCTAATTGTATATTTTCCTAAGTATATCAGTGTTTCTGGGTTAGATTAACATGAAAACAGATCCTTGCAAAGTTTCAGCACCTTTAAATTGGGTTGTAGCACATTGAAGCCTTCTTGATAATCTGTCCCCACCTTACATCGATATTTTTAAATCTTATGAAAATTACTCACTTTTTCTTTATTAAGTGACTTTTTCAAACTTCCTTAAAGCTTCTGGTTGGGTAAGATACTTCCTTGAGGTGAGTGTTCACTTTCCAAGAAGCTGCCTCAGCAAGCCTTAGTCAGAACAGTTGTGTGCAGTGGGAATCAGTTCCCCAGAGAGGATTGTTCAGCACTTTAAAGAAGATTGTGTAATTGAAGCCCAATTCAGTAACACTGAATTTATGAATTGTGCTTTATAAATAACTTTAGGAATGGCATTGGTGATTTGTTCTGTGGTCTAGGGACAAGAATGAGGATGGAGAGTGCTCTCAGTGCAGCTTGTGCTTTTAGCTGCACATGGCCAAACCAACATGCATTGAAAAAAATATTCCTCTGCCCTTTTAGATGATGTTGCATCTAAGGGGTATTGCCAATAAGCAGCACTTATTGTTCTGAGAAGTTTCTCTGCCTGTTGTCCAAATACACTTCATTTCCAGCCCATCAGCACCAGCTTCAGCCCCATTGACATGTTAAGGATCTCGTGATGCAGGCAGCAACCAAAAAGATTTCACTTAGGGAACATGAGCCCTTTGAGCATCAAAGCTCTGCTGCCTTCTGGCCAGGGCTCCTTGTGCTGCTGGCTCGGGTCAGTGGCTGTCTGATTCCCTGGGGAACTGGGATTAGGGGAGAGTTTAATGAAGTGTGTGGATTTGAGATGGTTCCTGTGCCCAGCAGCGCTGGTGGCAGCAGTGGGTAACTGTAGAAAGGAGGCTGCCCTGGTTCTCCAGGGCTTTTCCACAAACCACTCATGTCTACTGATTGATGATCAGAAACCAGAAGGTTTTATTATTAATATCGAGAGAACAGAACAGATCTTTCTCCCTCCTGCCACATTAGGTTGGAGAGATCATCTGTGTCTGTGTGTGTCTGACTGTGTCTGTGTGTGTGTGTGTGTGTCTGTGTCTGTGTCTGTGTGTCTGACTGTGTCTGTGTGCGTATGTGTGTGTGTCTGACTGTGTCTGTGTGTCTGACTGGGTCCCAGCCAGGAATGCACAACAAGACAGAGAGGAAGACATTTCCTTGGTCAAGGAAAGCATATTCACATTCTTTCATCCAAGCTTTCTCCTGGGAAGCTACAGAACTCCCTCATCCAAGCTTTCTCCTGGGAAGCTACAGAACTCCCCTTAGCAATGGATTTCAGGACAAGTTAAAAACAACTTGCATTTCTCTAGCCTTTCTCTGAAATTTCTCAAAAACTCACTGCCAAGTCACCACCACAGGTAGCTCCTGCTGTGGAAGGGGTGGTTCCTCACCTGAGGCTGATGGAGCAGATGGCTTTTCTGGTGTGGGGGGGCAGCTTTGCCTTCCTGTGGATCTGCTGGGATCCTGCACTAGTGCTCTGTGGCTCAAAGTGCAAGCCATGCAGCTGAACTGTTTTGGGCTTGGGCCGTCTGGCTTCGATATCCCTTCCTTTCTTTGTGGAATCCCAGTGCATTTGGTGCCCTGGCAGGAGCTGGAGGCCAACAGGAAGCGATACAGTTGATTGTGCTGCCAGCAGCTCAGGACACACATTTCACAGCAAGCCAGTGTTTATCTGCCAGCTCTGATGCAATATTTAGAGTTCTATCAGAGTGGCAGAGCAAAACTTAGATGAGTGAATGTCACTCTTCTCCCTGGTCTGCAGCATTCAAGGTTTCTTATCTTCCTCTCTTGCTGCTCTGCACACACAGCCCTTATACTCTATTCCCTTCACACTCTCCTGCCAATTCACACATGCTGTACTCCTTGCTGCCAGTTGTGTGCCCAGCTCCCTGCTCAGCAGAGCCAGCTCTGTCCCTCAGGCAGCAGTTTTTCCAGCAGTTCAGTTCACCAGGCTAAGGCAGCCTGCAAGCCCTGCCAGTGCTTGCCATCCTTTTATTCCAGAAAGGACATCAGTCCCTTCAGTACCAGTAGGTAAAAGCAGATATTGAGTGAACTGAATCATTTTCCTTCTATTTCAGAGCTATTAGAGATACTCCCACAGGTGCTGGCAGCTGCTTTACAACTGCTGGGAGAGATTGTAAAGGAAAGGAGTGAATGTTGTTTGTTTTTATGTAAGTTTGACCTACTTATTCTATATGCCTCATTTTCTTTCTTATGATGTTCAGGCCAATAAACAGTGATCCCAGACACTGACCAATCTTTACAGCTGGTACAGAGCAATAAGGCTTTGAAAGCTTCAGCTTCTCATCCTGAGCAGGAGCAATCATTCTGTTTTTCCTTCCTATTGAAGACTGAGGTAACTCTTCTGTTGCAGGCAGAGCTGACAGCTCAGGAATTTATAATTCCAGTGATTATTCCAAAACTTCTAAGTTCTGCTACTTGTAGAGAAACAAAAGCTGGGCTAACAGTGAATGTATAGTATGGAAATGTGCCCTTCCTGTTTTGTTCCCCTTGGGTTTTGCTCACAGGAGAAAGTGTGGAACTCGCTGAGGCAGGGATCTCTAATCTTACTGAGCAATCATGCTGGTGCTAGAAGGATGTTAATGATGTTTTACCACCTAAGAGGGTGATGAAAGGAGAGCATTCGAACACCTGAGCATGTATAATTTAAATGTAATAAAATCACAATATGAGTTCTAAGTAGAAAAATTAGCATCGCTAATTATCGCTTGCTGATTATTGCTGTAAGCTGTTCTTCAATCTTTTTATTTATTTATTTATTTATTTATTTATTTATTTANTGTTCTTCAATCTTTTTATTTATCTTTTTATTTATTTATTTATTTATTTATTTATTTATTTATTTATTTATTTATTTATTTGAAATCCACGCTGTTAATGGATCCAGACATCAGGATAAATACCTGACACCAGATGTACTCCACTTTCTGGCTGTCACCACCTTGAGCTCTGTCTCTGCCGGGGATGTGTGGCACAGGCTCCCTGAGAGGGACAGGCAGTGCAGAGGTGGCAATCCCAGAGCGCTCCTCAGAAAGGGAACCCAGCCTGCTTTGCTTCATTAGCCTCTCATCAAAAGTGCAACATGGAACGGACCAAACCACCTCAAACAGTGCAGAAGGGGTGAGAGATGAGAGTGCTCACACATCACATGCTACTCGTGTGCTGTTGAAGACAAAAGTTATTTATAACATGAGTACAGACCCCTCCTCTGCTGCTGCAGGAAGGCCTCAAGGTTACCGAGCGCATGTGTGACATAAATGCAGCAGAGCATTTTAATTAGATCCTTTCACCAGAACTCCTGACCTTCTGTGTAGCACATTAATGTATTTTACTAATTATAAATGCAATTAAAAAGTACTGAAATAAAATTAGGCGGATCTATCTAATTTACATTAAGCACTTTCAAATTATGCAGATTTTCAAAGTCTTTTTCTTTCTTTCTTTCTTTCTTTTTTTTTTTTTTCCTTACAATTTGTGTTTCAGGAAAAAATTGTCTGCATTAAAACAGCTGGAAAACAACCTTGTAGCAAAACAAATTTCTTTTCTGTGATTATTCACAGTGTGTGAGTTAATTTTGCAGGCAGTAATATGCTTAGCTGTCGTTAGGGCAGTGACTCACACAACAGAGCCCATATGTGCACTGGGTGCAGAGCTGGCTCCTGCACTGGCTGGGTGCTTCTCCAGCTTTTTCTCTTGGGAATCAGGTTCAGAGGCTAAGTTGGAAAAAATACTGATATCATGGTCAAAAATAGAGGTTTATAAACAACGAATAAACAGCAAAGCCCGTATGTGAGCAACACAGGAGAAACATCTGGTGTGCTCTGTCATTAAACCAGGCTGGCTCTTATCTCTGCTGCCTACATATTTTCTCATAGACTTTTGGAGTTTTAGACACGAAAGTAGAGAAATAACAACATTTCATTATTATTTTTGTCAAGTATCTAAATGGCAGCAGGCTCTGAGCAGCAAACAGAACACAATCCCTACCCTGGAGAGCTTCTGATCTAATTTTAGATGGTCTGCAGAAACAGAGGCAGCTCTGAGTACTGAACATAGATAGAACCAAGCTGAAAGGAGGGAAATTTGTAGAGCTACCCAGGCATTTTATTTCATGTTGTTTATTCTTAAACCCTTTCCATAATAGAAAATGAATTTCTTACACATGAGTGTTTTTTAATGAAAATTCTCTAGTTTTTCACTTAAAAAAGGAAGCAAAAGTGCCCCATTTTTATTTTTTTGGTCCTGTTTTATTCCTTCCCTAAAGAAGTAATGGAAAAGAGTAGTGGAGAGCAGAGGAAGAAAAACTGAAATATGAAGAGATTAGGGTAAATGAGCAAATTCAGTGTTCATCTAACGCCAAGTGTCATGCATTAGGACCACACTATTTTCCTGCTATTTTTTTCTGTGTGTTTATTGAGTTTTGAGTCTCTCCCGCCCAGCACTGAAAGTAGAAAATCAAGAATAAAGCTTTGCTCATTATGGGTGCCCATTTCTAAACATCTCTAAGGTGGTGGCACAGGGAGCACTGTGATGGTGCTTCCTCGGTGATTTTCTGTTGGACCTACGAGAGACTAAGGATTCAGAGGAAGAGGAAGGCATGTGAACTGGCTTGCTGGTGAAATTAGAAATGTAAGAATTCATCCCCCCTGCCCCAAAGATCTTACTGCTGGACAGATCTGGTGTTTCCTCACACTTTTCTGGCAGCAGCAAGCACTGTGCTGCACAAACCAGCGCTGAGTTCTTGGGGCCTTTGCACCTTCTCCTCTCTTTCCAGGAGAGGAATATGCTGATTTCCAAGTGGAAATTTGGTCCCTAAAATTCTGAGCTTCTCCCCTTGGTATAGCAACATATGTGGAGCATTAATTTTGTATGTAAGAGCTCTTTTGAAGTGAAGTAAGTACTTCAGCTTGGAGAGCTGCCCTATTTAAATCCAGGTGTTTTAATTGATGCCCGTGTTATAAATCAAGGTTTCTGCATGGGTGAGGGCAGAAAGGAATAGCTCCAACTTTAAATCACCCTCTGAGAGATGTGTCCTGTACACTGAGACAATGAGCATGTGGGATCAGAGCTCTTGCCTCTCAGAAAGGATCTTATTTTGGGGAAAGCAGCTGCTCCTGTTCCAGAACAGGGCCACTGCAAGACCTTGACAGAACATTCCTGCTCTGGCTGCTGAGACCAGAACTCACCAGGGATCAGAAAATGGCAAGAAAGTACCAGAAGATCCCAAATCCTGCTTAGTTCAGATGGATCTTTAGGCTGGAAGTGCATCTTAACTTGGACTCAGCCACTTCTCTCAGCAGCACCCCATCCTCAGGTAAAAATACCATACCATGGCCAGGCCATCCTCACCCCATGGCTACTACAAACCATTGATATCCTACAGAAATATTCACTGGCACCATTTTTCTGTTTGAAACATGAGCTCAAGACAGAGTTTTGGTGTCCTTTAGGGGCAGGTTTATAAATGGAAGCAGGAATTGCCAGGGGTCTTTGCAAATTCAGTGTTTAGGATGTGTACAGGCAAGGACCTGGAATATTTGAAATGTTTTGCTCTGAGCTTTCTCCTTCCTCAACCCCAAATATATGTAGTGACACATCACAGTTAAAAAGCAAAAACTTTGGAAATTTATATATTCCCTTAAAAAATACATAGTGTTGCACAAACCAAATTTAAGTGAAAGCTTTTCTCATCTTTTAACCATGCTGGTGTCTGCTGTCAGATGTGATTGTTCAGAACAAGCAATCCAGCAATGAATTATCAATAAAGTTTACATGGTTCTTAATTTATTTTTTAAAGTTTACTTTAACATTTGATGGTGCACAGTTCAGAGCATGGTTATTTTAAATGTGACATTTGACAAGAGTGAGATTTAATTGTTCCATCAAGAGGGAATATAGGGTAGAACTCCAGACTGGCACAGCCTTGGTAGGAGCCCCCAGTTGCCCTCCATGGCCAAGCTGTGGTGGTGTCTTCCAGCACTTCTGCTTAGGAAATTAAATCCTGCCAAAGTTCTGTGTTTGACTCTTGGTGTGCTCCACTGGCATGAGATGGATTTAGGCTTTGGGTTCAGTCCTCTGCTGAACAGAAATCTCTTTGACCATGAAATTCTTCATGGAGAAAGGGATTAATCACATTTTAATATTAGGGGAAGCAAAGTTTAAACTATTTATTCGAGTGTGTGGCTGAAGAAATAGAGTAAGAATAGGATATTTAAATTTGCCCTCTTTTGATTATGTTTTGCTTAGATATAATCATTCTTGCTCTTCATAGGCATTTTGGTTAAAGTTTATCATAGGGCCTTGTTCAAAAAATGGTTTTGGGGTTTTTTCAACCCATGAGAATGTTTGCAAAAGAGTATTTGTAAGGGATAAGTGTGTGAGCCTTTGAAAGCCTACATTCCTTTAGGAAATATGGGTCACTGTGTGAGCAGGATGGGCAGGAGCCATGTGTGCCAAATTACACTAACAAAGAGCTGAGAAGAAAAACAAAAGATGAGGCTTAAATAACCTACCTCAAGTATTTAAAAGCCAGTTATCTGTTTTCTGCTTGAAATGTCATGTGCAAGAACATGTAAGGCACCCACCAGCGAGCCGGAGTGTGCAGGCTCTGCAGTGAAATATGACAGGCAAAGTGCTCGGGGTAATAACTCACCCAGCCTTGATAATAGAGTCTTTCACTGAGAGAAGGAGTGTGCTGGCTAAGACACTGGGGTTATCCTTCTGGGTGGCTCACAAGAGAGCTGTGTGATCATTAACTCCTGCTGCCTGGGGGGAGAGGGGTGGGTGCTGAGAGTGTGGCAGCTCTGCAGTGTCTGGCAGGGACTGACACTCAGGCAGGCTTGGAACCCCGGGTGAGGGAGCCTGTGGCCCCTAGATGGGAAGTTTTTATTCTTTATCAAATGTCCCATACCAAGAATGGAGGAGTCAGACCTCTTTGCTCTATTTCTGGGGCNCTGGGGGGAGAGGGGTGGGTGCTGAGAGTGTGGCAGCTCTGCAGTGTCTGGCAGGGACTGACACTCAGGCAGGCTTGGAACCCCGGGTGAGGGAGCCTGTGGCCCCTAGATGGGAAGTTTTTATTCTTTATCAAATGTCCCATACCAAGAATGGAGGAGTCAGACCTCTTTGCTCAGTTTCTGGGACTGTTTATTATTTTCTTATATCAAATCCACAGCACAGCCTAGCCTGGCTTGTTGCTGTGGGATCTGTGGTGCAAAAAGGCACAAAATATCCTGTACAGTGTGTTTTTTAAGACTTTTTACCCAATAATCAACTACTACGTATAATATTTTCAATTCTGTGCCAATAACTATCAATTCTTTCCAACATGTTTCTTCTACCTCAAACCTGTCCTGCCAATCACCCAGTGCTACCTCACTGCAGGGAGGGGAAGGAGAAGGCAGGGAGGCAAGGGACAACACCCAAAACACCTCCATGTTGTCTTCATTCACCTCCATAATACAAAACCCAGCGCTATAAATTTTCACCCTGCGATAAACTGAACTGCAATCTATTTCACACCTGCGATACTTTCGATTAATCCATGAGTGAAGGAAGCTTTTCCCAGGGGCTCACATCAAAAGCTGTGTTCCCCTGGGGTGCCTGGGGGGGGTCTCAGACCCCTCAAAGCAGCAGGAGGTTGTGATGATGTGGCTCTAGTTTTCCAGGGCCTTTTCACAAACTATTCATGTTCATAGATTTTTTTCAGAAGGTTTATTTATTAATATTAAGAAAACAGAACAAATCTTTTTCTTTTTAGCTGCAGGTTCAGCTGCAGGGATTTGTCTCTGTGTGTGTCTCTCACTGTGTCCCAGTCAGGAATTTACAACAAGACAGGGAAGAAGACATTTCATTGGTCAAGGCAATCACCTTACCATAAACATTTCTCTTATTTACATTCTTTCATCAAAGCTTTCTCCTGGGAAGCTACAAAAAGTTCCCTTAGAAATGGATTTCAGGACAGGTTAACAAGAACTTGCATTTCTCTAGCCTCTCTCTGAAATTTCTCAAAAACCCACCAACAAGTCACCACCACAACAGGAGAAGTTTTCCAGCTCTCCTGACTCCAACCCCCAGGGATGTTCCAACACTTGGGGATCCAGCAGCAGCCACCAGAAACTGACACAAGTTAATTTCAATTAAGCCCCACCGATTTACACAAAGGAAGACAAGGCCCATTATGTCTTCCTGCCTGCTCTGGCAACGAATCCAAGTATGTGATTAAGAATGTAAGAACACTCATTACAGTTAATGCCTTGTGCTTAAAGCCAGGAGCTTAAAGTTAAGCAGGTATTTAGGTGCCTGGTGGGCAGAGCTGCCTGGTGCCTGCTGAGGTGTCCTGACAGCAAGGGCTGGGAAAGGCATCTTCATTTTTGGGAGCACTTTCCTCTTGGTCAGCACGTGGCCAGCTGGATTGGCTGTTGTTTGCAGTATTTCCTTCTGCATCAAACTTGTCCTATGGGTGCAAGAATAAGGAGAGAAGTATGGAAAAATTTCCTTAATGATGACCTTTCTCACTGAATATGATTTGTTTTAATCCAAAGCAGAAGTCTGAAATTCTCTTCCAGACCCTGCCTTGGAGTCTCAGTAAGACCTTTCACAGGTGATATCATCTTTTAGCTCATGTAATCCCATGGGTATAATGTTTATGGATATTTTTTTAAGGAAGACAGAGCTAACATGTTAATTTTGTCACCATATACAGGAATATATGGTGCACTGAGTCCCAGGATACATTTGTCCTCTCTCTGCGTGCTTTTAAAAGCAGGGCCCAGCTCTCAGTGCTCCGTGTGCCAGGCAGCCACAACCAAGGCACCTCCCACGACTCACAGAAATCCATGTTCCTGTGAGGATGGACTTGGCTCACCTGAACTCCATTTCCCTGTACCACTCCTGCTGGGAGAAGCCAAAGTCACTTGTTTGGTGTGTCCTTAGGGACTGCAGCCAACATCCTTGTGACAAAACCCAACATCTGCAGGGTATGGTGCACTTTTCCACCTGCACTTTTCCACCTGGAGCTTGCAAACAAAACAAATGGCAGAGAACTCACCTCTCCAAAGGTGGAGTTTCACAAAGAGTTACTCTTGCACATTATTTTCCCATTATCTTTCATCAGTTATACCTTGCTGCATTCCCTGCCTTTACAAGCCCAGCTCAGGATAAAGATAAGGTGTTTGTCTTCAGGAAAACATTAAAAAAAAACCCCAAACCCTCCAGCTCTTCCCTGCTCACTAATCCAAGCGGAATTTACCCTCTCATTTCTGTGACAGCCTCACTTTGCCAGACACAGACACTTAGCAGGTGTTTTCATCATGACATTAATAATAAGAATTGACACGTTCTAAATGAGGAATCCCTTGTGGTGCCTGGTAGCACTGATGGATATTTGGGGAAATTGACAGTTCCTGCAAAATGTTTTTGCCATGGCCAGCACTTCTCTGACAGATTTTTAATGGCTCTCACAGACCCCTCACTAACTTGAACTCTCTTGCAGATGAAGTGGAAAGTGGTGAAATGTGCTGCTTTCACACTTTTGAAAGTTAGTGAAGAAACGTGCAACAGCTGTGAGATTTGCTTCTATATCACAATCCTTTTATTTATTTATTTATTCTTTTCCCCTGGAAATACTTTTTTCCTCTAGCAGCACCCAAAGATTGGAATGAGTTAGCTAAGGGGAGGAGTGTTTGTTATGGTACACCAGCACCCAGGCATATAACTCCCATTAACCTTAATGGGAGGAACAGAGCTCATCCTCCTCATTTAGATGGAAATATTCCCCTGCTCACCAGGGATCAGTGGCACTCTGGGTTACCTGCTTCCAGCAGCTCCTTCAGTAGGGGACTCGGTGCCACCACCTTGCAAGCCTTGGAGCACAGGACAGGGAGAACAGATAGGACAGGGCTGTGAGGAGAGGGGTCAAATAAAACCACGAGCAAAAAATAAAGGGAGAGAGAAAACGTTGTAAAGGTTGTTAGGTAACTCATGCTGGAAGTTGCAGTGAAATGTGATTGCAATTAAATGGCCAGCACTCCGTGCAGCTCAGTGTGATCCTGCAGAAAATCAATGCAAAGATAAGAGTGCATGGTGTGCTTCTGAGAATTCTTACGTGGAAAATAATTTTACAGGAAGAAGGTGTTAACTATTCTTTTTTTTTCAAACTTTCCCATAAAGAGTAGACCAAGATAGTGATCTTTCTATGTTCTTATTTTTGGCTCCTCCCTCCCCAAGTTAATCATTGCATCCATAAACCCAAGCTACTCAGGGTGGCGTTATCAGAAAAGCCTAAGTGGAAGAGATGCTCATCTCTTTTTGAAAGTCAATTAAGCTTATGTGCCTAAATCCAGTGTTTATGTTTGAATCCCTCTTGATGGCTTTATTGAAAAAGATCTCCAGTTGCCTTTTTAAGTGATAGGAGGATTATGACTAAGTATAGCAAAAGCTCAGTTCTATGCTGACATCTCTTATCTCTCACTGATGAAAATAACATGCATCCTCTGCCTCACAAGAATTCTATAATTAAGGAAGGGCACCAGAGAGGACCTGGCAAAGCTGTGGAAGGAATGACTTTATGGGGGAAAATTGTTAAACTTTTTATTTATGATTTGAGGCTGCCCAGAGCAGGTAATAAAAGACATAGAGGCTAAACTCTAAATAAATATTGTGCTGCCATGGGTACGATTTCCAATATTGCAATCTGCTTCATTAATGCTAAAATAAGAACCCCTGCCCTCAGGTAGAATACAGCAATCTCAAAGCTAGCACAGCACAAGCAGTACTGGTTTCCAAACATCTCTCACAGCCAGAAAATTACAACAGAGCTACAGACAGGATTCAGGAAAACTGTTTCCAATAGTTTATTTTTTCATGCTTGGGAATAATCGTTTTTTTTCAGCTAATCATGACTCTCTCATCATAAGACTTGGCAGTTCTAAGCATGCACCAGCACCTCTCAGGAGACAGCTTTGTCTACTGCTTCCACAAATAATTCCTACTCTTTCCAGCACTAGGGCATAGTATGCAGGGATTGCATGGATAAGGATAGAGTTGTCCTCATCTCTAAATTAAAGCAACAGTGATATTCAGGAGAAAAATGGAACTCAGTCATATTGGCCAAATTGTCTCTTTCCAGCTCAATAGAAGTTTGTGGTAAAAAGTGAAAAAGAAAAGAAAAAACAACCACAAAAAACCTATCAAAACCCACTTCCCAAAACTTTTATTGTTGCTTTTTGGTTTTGGGCATCTTTTAGCTTCCTTAGAAGCTGAATATTGTGATGCATGTCTCTATCTGGGCACATTTTTCAATTATATGAGCACCTGATATGTAAGAGAGTGAGTTGTCAGTTTGGCCACACAAGGACCAGCACTAATCTCTCAAATCCTGAGACTAAGATTTCATGAAAGGGTGATTCTTCCTCAGAAAATGAGTCCAGAAGCGCACCCAGGGACCCTACAGCTCGTGCCTCCTCCACAAGGGTGTCTGCAAGGCTGAGCAGCAGCCACAAGCCTCTACATGGAAATTTCCAATTCTGCATTCCAACTTGAAGAGTTAACAGGAGTTGTGCCCTGCAGTGTAGAAAGGAGGCAGCCCTGGTTTGCCAGGGCCTTCCCACAAACCACTCATGTCCATTGGTTGATGATCAGAAATCAGAAGGGTTTATTATTGATATCAAGAGAACAGATCTTTCTCCCTCCAGCCATGTTAGGTTGGAGAAATCATCTCTGTGTGTGTGTGTGTGTCTGACTGTGTCTGTGTGTGTGTGTCTGACTGTGTCTGTGTGTGTGTGTGTGTCTGTGTGTCTGACTGTGTCTGTGTTTCTGACTGTGTCCCAGCCAGGTGTCCACAAGAAGACAAGAGAGGAGAACTTCCATTGGTTAAGGCAATCACCTTACCATAAACATTTCTCTTATTTACATTCTTTCATCCAAGCTTTCTCCTGGGAAGCTACAGAACTCCCCTCAGCAGTGGATTTTAGGGCAAGTTAAAAACTTGCATTTCTCCAGCCTTTCTCTGAAATCTCCCAAAAACCCTCTACCAAGTTACCACCACACTGTAGGTTACAGTGGCACTTCACAGCCCTTTGTGGTGAGCTTGTCTCATTCCCCAAGAGGTTCCCAACGTGCTGGGATCCTGCACACACCATTCCTGGTTATCCCACTCTTTCCCTCCTCTCGCTGCTAACACAGATCAGAGCATGTGGAAGAGCTCGACATCGACCCAGTTTATCAGGCTGCCACTCAGGGCTGTGCCAGGATGGTTTCTTTGGGATCAGTTCCTCCTCACAGTTGTGCAAACAGGTCTCTGGGTTTGTTCTGGTTGCAAACAAACCCTTTATTGGTGCCAGGCAGAGGGAGACCTGCCCGCAGCTCCACGTGCCAGGGGTACACATCTCATGGATAGCCAACCCTCAGCCCAGACTGCTCAGAAAGTCCCCAGTGCAGAGGTCAGGAAGCAGAGGCTGCTGGAGGGATTCAGGGTTTAACAGCAAGGTAAATATCCTCTCTGTGAGCAGATTGAGGAGAGAATGCCATCGGTGCCCTGGAGTTGGCTCCTGGCGCAGTAACCACTGCAGGGACCAGATCATCACAGAGAGGATTCCAGCATTTGGGCTTTTCCACCTTGAAGTTGCTGGGTCTTTTCTATGAGCTCTGCAGGCTGGTTATTCTGTTTTAAAACTGCACTAGAAGTGCCAGTTGCCAGTGTGTAATCACATCTGAATGCTTAAATTTCCACTTCAGTGGTGGTATCTTGGGATCTTATTTGGAAGTGGTGATTTTAGTTCTAATAAATCCTCCTGTGGATGGTCACTGGGATTTTATTTTACTGAGAAATGGAATATAGAAATATGTGCAGAAAGGCATTTTTCAAATACTTTTAGTTCCCCTTCAGAATGTTTTCCAGTGCCCTGTTTATCAGGGCTGGTTTGTGCTTTTCCTCCAGTTATAAATAACTGCTAAAGACTGATGTGTTTACTTTGTTTAACCATGGCCATGATGGGTCGAGGACACATTAAATCATCCTCAGGCTCTTGTTTGCAGCCAATTCTGAAATAACCAGAGTAGTGACATAAAATTACTTCATACTGCAGAGATTTTTATATTGGCTTAAGCCTCTAAAGTCTCCAGTGTTTTACAACAACACAGTTTAATGGTGAAACTGTGACAGCAAAGAGGAAAGTCCATGTGGAATTGTCTAACAAACAACTCAAGGTTTGTTTAAGTTTTGGAGATATGAAAAAGGGATATTATTTTCTTCAGAGGTTTTCCTTGATGAGTTTACAGATCTTGATGTTGGTTGTTCAGATTTAGAGTTTCTTCATATTTTGGAAATAGTGATGATGGACAGGGACACTCTTATTGTGATGAGATTAAAAGGGGAAAATGTTCCTTCATGGCAATTTCTGCAAACACACTCTCTTATGTGTGTACATTTGTGCTTCTTCTCTGAAAACACCATTTGCAGGTGCTAATGTTACTTTAATAGTTTGATCTGGTTTTGGTTTGGAGTTACCTGCAAGCAAACTTCTCTGTTCATCATTGTCTGCTGTCATCAAAAAGAAGAGTGACAGTGAAAATCAGACTTGTGCACACAAAATTAATATATCTCCTTTCACTGTCAGTGGTACATCAGCCCAGTACCTGCAACATCTCCTTCTACTAATATATGAGTGAGATTGTATCTTTGGTTCATTGTCTGCAATTAGCAAAGCCTTAACAACGTGTGTCTGGCAATTATATCTCTATTTGTTTGTATTAGGAAATGAATGGCACCCAAATTGTGTTCCAGGACTGCTTGGTGCTCCCTCTGAAGGTATTTACAGAAATCAGCCTCTAATTCTCACTTCACTTCTTTCTCAGATGTCTGAGAAACAAGATAGGCTTTCTCCTGAGGGTTTAAAAGTCTGACTCCAGTGAAATCCTGCTTGAGAATGAGCTGCAGGGTTTGGGACCATTTCTGGAATACCATCAGGTAACACTGCAGTCAACAATTTATAGGCCAGGAATCTTCCCTGGAGGAAGGAGGCAGTGCAGGGGTTGGAGAGTCACCATACAAGAGTCTGGAAAGAGGGAAAGGTGCTATCTTGAAAATCTTTTTGTTTGCATAGAATTCATTGGAATTATCTTTCTTGCAGTGGTTTCAATCTGTTTTAAGAGATGTAATTAAAACTATACAGATCCTATTTATTAATGCCAGTGGGAACAGGAGATAGTGCAGCTGAAACTATTGGAAGTTACCCAAAAGGAAATTAAGGCTATGGGCTGATGGTACACTGAAAACAAACCTATTTTGGAAGGGTTCTGCAGGCATCAGAGACTTTACACATCCTACTTCCTCCTAAAGGTAGATAATAGTGTTACATTCCTGCTGATCTGCTGTAAAATTTTGGTATCCTGCACTTGGAGGAAACACAAACAAATATTCAGGTTCTTACTGAGTATAATTCCTTGGTTTCCCTTCTTGGGCATGAACATATTCAGTACCCACAAATCTGCATAGCTGAACCTCAAAATTTTCTGTAAAACTGCATTTTACAATGCTCTTTTGTTTTGTTTTGCACAGATGTTTTGGATCCTGTAAATTCCCTTGACTTGCTTATTAAGCTTTGCCTTTGGTTTTGAAGGTGATTCAGGAAAAAACATGGTCCTTATTTCTTTGTAAGATGGGATTTCAATTCAGCCTCTTTTACCAAAATTATCCATTAACTACTACAGATCTAAGTAAAGAAGGTGAAAATTACAGCTGTTCAGAGGATGGATATGGGGCATTTTATGTGTAGTCTGAAAACTATTTGCATAATATTTTGAAATGCAGTTTGGGGAGATAAGCACTTGGATTGTCATGAATAAACCAGCCTGAGAAATGTGAGACAGTGAGTGCTGGGGAAGTGGCAAGTGCAAAGGACAGGAATTCTGATCCTTAGTGAACCTATCTGGGTTTGAACCCAGAGCAGGTTTTTCTCTTCATACCAACAAATGTTTAGTGCAAAGAATAGGGAAGGCAACAGACAAGGGATGAAAATTCCAGAAATGCAAATTATTACTATGGAACAAAGTAAAGATGTAAAGTCTGGGTAAAACTAAAAATTGTTCAGAAAATTTAAAATAGGTGGTCCCTTTAACTAGCAGGTTCTTGATCTGAGTACAATTTATCTGCAGACATAGAAATAAGTTTTTCAGAAACAGTCAGCATTTATGAACTGTCTAAATGGATTAGAACATTTTATCCAACACCTTGTCTTTATCCAATGCCAGAAACTGATTACTTTTAATGCTGTTCATAATAATACATTTTATAGTCAGATGCTTCAGAGACACATAAGGAAAATCTTACAAGAAAACAGAACTGATTGGGCAGGGCTCAAATTTGGCTGGGCTGTAGCTAAGGAAGGTTACTCCTAATATCTGTAAATTCAACCCCTAATTCTAAGAGCTTTCCCTCTAGAGAACCATCCCTTCCCTCTCTGACTTCATGGGAGGATGCTTGTCTGTCTCAATTGCTGCTTCTGCAGGAGCTACAAGTAAACACCTCTCAAGCTGACTGAATCCTGAATATTTCAATGTGTTATTCACGAGCACAAACCCCTTCCACCCCTGGTTATAATGTTTGCTTCTGCCTCTGGGCTGTAGAGGTGGGCAAAAGTGGGTGAATGTGAGTGGGAGCTGCTCACAGATTCACAATAATATATTTGTGTTGCGAGGCCCAGGGCGAGATCTTGGGGAGAGCTGGGATTTTCCAGAGCCTGCCTTCTCCACAGCTCCATGGATATCCAAATAGGAACTAATTTTCTTTCAAATAGCCATAATTCCCATTCTGTGCTTGCATGCCCTTCAGGGAGAGGACAACTACAAAGCTAAAGAAAGAGCTCAGCTTTTACAGACCCTGTGGTGTCAGGAGGATAGGCACAGGCAGCTCATGTTGTATTAATAATAATGAGGATGAGGAGAGGCAGCGTGGATCTAACAACAACATGCAGGAATTTTGCAAAAGCAACATTGTGAAGATTTACAGTTGCACCAGTTGTAATTCCATGTGAATTCTTTATATCCAGAGTGAGTTAGAGCATAAAGTGTTCATCTTGCTCAAAGTTTCAAAGCTCTGTGTAAAAATTCTCCAGGAAAATAAATAGATGCAAATTATTTTTCAGAAAAATGAAAAAAAAAGTTTAGTTTGGTGAAGCAGTGTTTGTAGTGATAGCAGCATCCTAGCTGAGTTGGTCTGTAGGACTTGGCTAAGGTGTGATTCCTGGGCTGGGCTGCAGTGGCTGCCGTGCCCTTCCCTGCAGATTGTTTCTGAAATCTCAGAGTAAAAATTGCAACCTGTGTGACTTCATTCAGAACAGCAGAGTTCTGACTGGCAAGTGATGCCAGAGTCTGTGTTTTGTATGTTGGTTACTGTGGTTTATTATACCTTCTGTTGTTTCCAGTGCTTTTTATTTATTTTATTTTTTTTCAGTTAGGTAAATTTGATAAAATATACCATCATGTGACAATAAGAGAACTAAACTGGGAAATAATTCACCGTGTGGTATTGATAAATGCCTGGTGCTGTAATAGCATTATGTCATCAATCACCTGGGCTCCTGTTTGATGGCATCATATAACCTAATTCAGGATGAACGTCCTTTGCTTTAACCTTGGTTGTATTTGCAGCTTACTCTAGAGGAAAGTAATAATCCTTCATTAACTGGTAGGTGTGAAACATTCTCTATCAAGAGGGTAGAGGAGGAGGCAAATGAAAATTGGTTTCAGAATGTGTCCTGAGTCAAAATCAGTCTTTTTTCTGCAGACTCATAAACTGCATAAATTATTATTATTACACATTTTGAAGGGTGTGTAAGTGAATGAATCTTTGTGTTTTGCAGCTTTGCTCTGTTCCTCTTTGTTGCTGTCCTCCATCTGTATTCAAATGTACATATAAAAAATTCAAGGACACATCAAGTCTTTGATCCTGCTACAGCTTTAATTCTTATGAGCCTATATAACACTGTGCTTTACATTATGCATTAAGGTACTTGTAATTAGGAGCTTGTGGTAATGACCCATTCTCAGGCAAAGTAGCGCTGTTCCTTGTTTTCCATTAACTGCATTGAGGGTTTATTTGCTGAAAATTGAGTTTAATTTGATTAGCAGGAATTGTGAAACATTTGCAACACAAGGTATATTAGCATAGCACTTTGTTTGTAATGAGAGCCAAAAAGCAGTTAGGGGAAGAGCTAATTACTGAAGATTTTCCTTTTAATAAGGAAGGTCTAGCTAAATTTTAGTACTCTGCTCTCAAAATCCCTTAAGCTTTAACTGGTGGCTAAAAGAAATACAAAATGCTCTGCAAAAGTTCAGCAGATGTTTTCTGAAAGTCACCATTGGGAAAGGCCAGCAGTTTACTAAAGCAAGAATTCATTCAATCTGAAAAATTTGCCAGCACCAGCAGGTTTTTTCCATATCTTTATTAATCTGATAGAGGTTGAAGTTTGCTACAGAGCAAAGATAGCAGAGCAGAGGAGGGACCCCCTATGTCTTTGTTTCCCCCAGACAGGGTGGTTTGTTCTGTAGCAAAAACCTGTTCTCCGTTCTCACCAGACTGGAATCTCTTGGAAGCCCATCCCAAAATCCCATGAAAGCACTACTAATTCTAGTAACTCATTGGGAAGGTTTTCCCACTGATTTTAACTAGGGATCAGTGGTTTTGTCCTGTGTGTTGAGTAACTTTCTGTCTGCCCAGGGTGTTTAGACTCCTCCTGTTCAGATGAAGGGATGATGAATTTATTGTCACCAAGTTCCTCTTGCTCATCTGTGATTTCCTTGGAAGCAGCCTTTGGGTTGTTCAGAATCTTATGAAAGTCTAGGTGAAACATATTTTCAGTCAAATAAGACAGTCAACAACCAGGTCAGGAAAAGAAAGATACCTTAGTACCAGACAATATTTAAACAATATCTATAAAGCTTGAATCAAATCACTTATTGATCAAATCATATCTGTAGGGTCCAGAAGGAAGGCACAGATAATTTGTTCATGGATCAAAATGTTTTATTCTTCATGTTTTCTTTTTCAAGAACAAGCACTCATCTCTCCAGGAAATAATTTTCCCTCTTGTACCCTTAATTCTTCTGTACTTCTGTTATTTGCATAAGGTGGCAATCAGGAGGTGTTCCTTAAATAGGGTTGCTTATCATCCTGGAAGTGTTCCAAGGTAAAGTAGCCACTTTATTAAATACACAGTGGCTTTTCTTCTCCATGTCCTCTCTGCCTGCTCCAAACCAAACATTCTTGCTCAGCTGTAGTTTCTTTTTTATTCCTTTATGTTTAACCTAATTCATTTTATCTGTAATGATGATGTCATCAAATAACCACATATTTGTCAAAGGGGGATGCAATTGAGGTGGTAGCTGACTTTAACCTAAAGATGTGGATATTTCTGCACCTCTTGTGAAGCCCCCAGAAATGCTTGGAGCAGAGGAGGGCAGCCCTCAGCTGCTGCACAGTGCTGGAAATTCAGGCCAAGATATTTCCTGCTTAACAAGGAATCCTGGTTTGTTTCTGCTCAAAACAAATTCAGGTTCTGAGAGCTGGTGCTCAGTTAATAAATTTAGCCTGAAATTGTGGTTGATGCCAGTTATTAGCATAATTTCATTAGTAACTTATTGTGCTAAGTAAGTTTTCCTAGTAAAAATTTGCTTTATATTTCTTTGTTTGGAGTTTTGGTGTTGTAGTAACATTCCCTTATTACCTCAGTTTACATTACCATTATACCCTTATTTTTTCTCTTCCTTTAGCAATGGTTGCTTTGCTCAGCCTGCCTCCAGATTCTTTTTTGTCTTCTGCTTAATTATCCTGGTTTGACTGGATAGAAATTGCAATTACAGTTAGCCAAATATGAAAAAGACATTTCCACTCATCTTCTAACTTTAGTATTTGCTTGAAGTTTTGAACAAATTTAATCAGAGTTCATTTGCACCTGCTTTGTGTTTGCTTTTCCCAAATACTCTGGCAGATGAGTTTATTGGTATTCAATAAGCATGCTGGCATCAAGTTTTCAACAAATACTTCAGAATATTTGCAGAAAAAGAAATTTCAACTTTGATTATCCATAGAGGGCTGTTAATAACACTTATTTTATAGTGAGGCAGAGTTATGTAACTGTATATTTACCCAAGACTGCTCACAAACAAACTTCAACTCAGCTAAGGAATTAATCACACAACACATTGAGAGATTTGTTTCAGCAACTCAATTAGGGAGCTTGCAATGCTTCTCAACATCTTGCTGCTGCTTTTCTCTGCAATGACCATCAAAGAAAATATGGGTTTAGACTTATTTAATCACCTTCACATTGACCCAACAGCTGAAGTGACAACACAGCTCTGCCTTATTACTTGTAACTTGTGAATTTGCCCACATGGGCTGTGGTCTATGGAGGTGAGCATCTTCTGCTAGACAAAATGTAAACAGAGCACCGTGATCAGCAAATTGGGAGAGGTTGGGCTTGTGAATTCTTCTCTCTCTTTTCCTCCACAGCGAATTTTGCATTTGCCAGCTGCCCTTAGGCTTCACCCACGGGTGGGAGAGGAGGGGACTGGGAGTCCCCAAGGAGTGTTCCCTGCTCGGGGGGGTCTGTGCAGTGTAATTTGGGTTACACCAGCTCTGTGCAGTGTAATTTGGGTTACACCAGCTCTGTGCAGTGTAATTTGGGTTACACCAGCCCCATGCAGTGTAATTTGGGTTACACCAGCTCTGTGCAGGGCTCAGCCCCAGCCCTGGGAAGGTCCCACTGCACCTCCCTGACCTTTGTGGCTCACTGAAGAGGTTTCTTGCTGCAGACTCTTTAGGAAGGGCAGCCACGCTCCCTTTGGGAAGCTGCAGGAACATTCCATGGGGCAGATCAGCACAACCCCCAGCAAGGAGTGGGATTAACCTCACTCCTCACTGTGTCTGCAGTTCCCTTTTTAGCTCTGTGCAGTTTTGTCTCAGTTCTCACAAACCACAGCTCTCAGTGAGCAAGTGAGAAAAGTACCAAGGCTCCAGCAGCATCTGCCTCAGAAGAGTGATTTCTCCTGCTAGAACTATGCCAGCTGGGCCTTTCCCTCTCTCATCTGTACTATTTAGGACACCAGAGTGAAGGATTTTAGCATGCATTTGTTTCTCAGCCTTCTTGCCTCATGGCTTGTGGAGAACTCGTGGTCTGTTAATTGCTGTACTTCCCCTTTACTGTTATTTGTCATCCCTACGTGGAGTGGTTTTGCTGGAATCTGATATTTTCAGTGTCTTGGGTTTGGTTTTCCAGTCTTTTGGTTGTTGATGCCACCACGGTTCACACTGAAATTAATGTAAGTTTTCTTTTTTCTCCGGGTGTTTACAAACTAATCCAAACGCAGCCCAGCAGGATTCTGGTCTCAACTGAAATTAACTGTCATGCATAGGATTTGTTTATCTCTTCACATCCTTCTGTCACAGATGTTTGTCCTTTGGCTTGTTCCTTTTTCTAATTATTTCTTGATTATATTTTGAAACACCTTCTGTCTAACCAATTTCCCCCCAAATCAAATAGTGCATTTCTTTCCCCTTCACCTACAGCGATTCCCCCAAACTCAATGCTATTTACTTCTGGTGGAAAGTGACCTTTATAGGAATCTGTTTCAGATAAGAGCTGCATCTTGATGCTGTGTTGGTGCTTATTCTTCTTGAGTTATAAATCCACACGTGCTGTGCCATGTGCTGTTCCCAGTGATGCACGGTGTAAGATGAGAAGGGTATAGCTCATTTTCCATGGTCATGCCCCAGAACTTCTTTCTTGGGTCACCACCAAGTCACAGGTAGCTGATGGAAAATTCAGAGCGATACAAACAGAGCAACCCTGACCAAAACAATGTGACAGGCCACCAACAGCTCCCAGAGCATATAATTTCCTTATTTCCTAGCCAGCTTGTGGGAAGCAAATGCATGAAAAGATATGAATTTCCCCAAATGACATCTCAGACAAGCATGGAAGGAAACCGAAATTGGGCTGCTGGAGCTGTTTGCAACTCCAGCTTCTGTCTGAACAGACTCTGCTGCCACCCATGCTAAAGGCAGTGCTGAGGCACAGCTTCCAGGCTGTGTGTGCTGCTGGAATCCTCTGCACTGCTCACTCTCACAGGAGGCTGTGTCAGGAGCCTGTCCCTCAGCAGGGCAGGGGCTGCAGACCTGCTCCACGGGACGGACACACAATGGGAACTGCAGAATACACCAGGGGCAGATGGACAGAGCTTGGTTTTTTAAATGACCAGTGCAAAATGGGTTATACCACCTCTGTTTGCTGCTGCTGCACTTGCTCTTTCATCCTGAGCCCTGGGCAGCCTCTTGCAAAGTCAGGAGAGATTAATGAAGAGAAACAGAAAGTGTGGAGGAGATAGCACGGGCACCTCTGCACAGTAATTATAAGAGCAGTGTGACAACTCATTGATATGCAAGTGGAACTGCTGAAAATGGTGTGAACTCTACAGACAAAAAGAAGATAATTTGGCAGCATTAGGAAGAAGGCTAGTGCAGGGCTGATGGCAGAGAAAAGTGCTTTATTTGATTCTTCAGTTCCCTGGGTCGTTCAGAGCAGTGTGGGACTTTTCTGCCTGGTTCAGGTGCTTTGCTGGGTTGCTGTGGCTGCATTCCCTCCTCACACACACAGAGTTATCTCTGACCAGAGCTGCTGAGCAATACCATGAGGTGCCTCTGGCTTCAGGACTGATGCTCATGGTGACCCACGAGGGTAAAATAATTTCTGCCTCCAGCTCAGCAGCAGCTGGGTCTCCTCTTGCTCTGCAGTTGAGATGCTCTGGGATGCTCTTCTACCTGATTGCCCTCTAAATTAGTTATGTGAAACAAGCTGGGTTTGAGAGTGATGCCTTAGGTTTTAACTTCTGTATTTTTCCAATTCTGCACTGCCCAGTGTAGCTCTGAAGTTTCCTGGAGCTCGTTCAGTGCTGTTCTCTGTGCTAAGATAGACATAACAAAACCTCTAACTTGCTCTCCAAGGACACTCAGAACAAGAACTGCAAACCACAGTCTTGGGGACAGGGGAGCAAGCTTGGGCAAATTCCATCCTTGCCTGGCTTCTGATTGGGGAATTGATGCTGAGATCCAAGTGGGAAGAACTCGGGAGCTGTCCTTGTCCATGTTGGGATGCACTGAGGCAGGAGCCTCTGGAGCCCAGAGTGTACCTCTGAAGGCCTTTCCAATCAATCCCTCCTTTATTCCTTTATTCCTTTATTCCTGTCTGCTCTCTGTTCCTAGGGAGCCATTTAAGGCACCCAGAGGGGAAAGCATATAACACATGTATAGGGGAGGTGCTTGAGTCCTTTTGGGGATGGGCCAAGGTGGGACCCTGAATATTCTACAGCTCTGCTTTGGATGGTGTTAAAAAAGTGAGAGGCTGAGTTAAAGCAGGTTTGCATTTCACGACAAATTTATGTGTAATCAATGGAATTGTTCAGGCAATCAAAGCTTATGCCCACCATGTTTAAATCACAATTACAATAGGGAAGTTTTCTGATTAGCACAATTAAGACAATTTTTTTAATGTCATTATGTCATTCTTCTAAATTAACTTTTTTTTTCCTCCATTTGCATTAGGAATCAAGTCTGTTAGCATCATTTAGATAGACATTATTTTGGTAATGATGAAAGTTTTCTGATTTTTTTTCTTTCCTGTATTATGAGCCTTCTTACAAAGGTTTCTTTCCACTGGCAAGTAACATGTGAAGTGTGAGAACAGGAGAATAATAGAAGATACAGCTTCCTTCCTTTCCAACAACAGGATAATGGCTATCAAGGATCCTCTCCTTGAAAGGAGAAATGGAATATGTCTCTTCACAAGAAAGAATATAAAAAAATCAATAATACATGTTTTCAGCTAGTCAGACTTTCCTAGTATCATTTCCAGGGGGGAAATTAGGGAAAATGTTTTAATTATTTTCAATTCTCTTTGCACAGAAAAACAACTGTGGAGAAAAATGTGAAGTGTTTCTCTGACAATTGGTTTTCTGTAGTGTACAGAGCAGTAAAAATAGATTAATTGTGTAATACTTTCCAGGAAATACATCTTTCAAATCTCCGAGGTAGGGAGGGACGTGTTGGTTTGTTTTTTGGTTTTTTTTTAACTAAATAGCTGGAATTTGTATTAGGCTCTAAATGCAGACAGAATTCCAATTGAATCAGTTTCTTGCAGAAGTTTTATCCCACATTTCTCTAGAGAAAATTCTTGGTCACCAGAATGCAGAGGATGCCTCACCTCTTGTACTATCCCTTGTCATGTCTTGGGGTGGCCATTAATATTGCCTCAAGTTTTTAATCAGAATCAAAGCCTAATTTTTGCTTTAAGTGTGTCTCAGGTGATTGGTTGCACCTCTTTTATGTGTGACTTGGTGTCCTTTGCACATCATCAACAGAGAGTTTCCCTTCAGAGCAGAATGGGAAAGTCTGGAGTCTCCAAGGAGGAGTAAGGACCCTCAGAGGAGTGAGGACAAATTCAGGACTAACAAATCTGAATATTATTTGAAAGGCTGTGTAGGAGGCTCCTAGCTTTGCTGCATAGGTTGGACTCTGGATCACTTGCTCCAAATTGAACCTAGAATTGCAACATACACTTTTTCCTCTTGATTTTGGACTTACATGGAAAAATTGGCTTCTTCACACGAATTCAAGATATTTGCACCTCTTTTTTTTTGCAAATAGAGAACACAGATCTCAAAAACTAAGACTGGAGATGGTAACTGATTGCCTTGTCTAACCTTTTCAGCTTGACTGGATCTCCTGCTAGCTTCTTGCTTGCTTTGATTTTATCATCTCTGTCAGGGTCCTTAGCAGACCTTCTGAAGATCTGATGCTATTGTATGAAGATCTATGGCAATAATTTATCTCCTGACTGTTGCTATAGTTATCTAAGTTATAATTCAGTGTCCCACAGTAGGCTGGGGGCCATCAGGTTTACAAAAATAAGTACCAGGAACAATTTCCCTTTGATACACAAAAACCTTGTTTTTTTTTTTCTTCTGCGGCTCATTTGGTTGTATTGCATTGAACCTCCAGAGATCTGGGGGCTGGCACAGAGTGCAGAACTCCTTTTTCCTCTGCCCCTCTCATGGTGTAACTCTGAGAGTGCTTTAGCAGTCACTGTCCAGCGTGTCAAAGAGCAAACCCAGCGGTGTCTCAGAGAATACTGAAATACTGTTTGTGTATTCACTGCTGCCACTTCAGATCTGAGAGATTCGCCTCTGACAAGTTCATATGAAAATTTAAAAAGGCTGGGGGGCCTCCATCATTGGCAAGAAATACTTTTACATTATTTCATTTATTATCAAGGTGTTACTGAGTCACAGGATAATTGGTGTGAAAACAATAACTTGTGAAAACAATAACTGAAAATGTCATTGCTTTAGATTGGGATTTTTCTGTATGTCTGAGAAGGCTTGGGGTTGCTGTTCTGCCCACTGTACCAGAATTTTATGCAACAAGTATATCTACTTTTTTTTTTTTTAATATAGTTTTCTAGGGGAAATAATATAAGCAGTAGAACTGCTGAAATGTCAGAAAAGTCATAGTGCCAACACTCCTGGAATGGCAAAAGTTGCTGCATTCTGCAAAATGCAATTACTCCTGATGAACTGATGAACATTTTGGAGTAATATATGGAAAACATAGGTTTAAATATATATTTAAAATTGCTTTAGGATTAGTAACTATATGAAAGACCTTTGAGAATTAATCCAGATGTTCCAAATCAGAACTCTAAAAGGCACTTGAAGTGTTGGAATTGTTAACATTCAATACCTGACTTTTCTTTAGAATGTGTCCAAAGGAACAGATTCATTTAATCAAAGCCTATGTGAATAATTACACTTGGAAATTTGATTGATTACAGAAAACAACCCCAGTAGGTTTGAGCAGGCTCAGGTTGGTGCAGGAGCTGGGCTGGGGAAGGTGAGGTTTGCAGAGGGCTCTGTGCAGGCACCATTCTCCTTTCTGGGGAGGAAATCTGTCACTTTTTATGTCTTTCACAGCCCAAGTTCAAAACTTGACAGCAGTAACCTTCCAACTGCACCTACATGAATTGGATGTTATGTCTTCAATGAAAGACAATCCCGTGTGAGATTCTTTTGGTTACATTTCAAAGATTTATTCAAACTATATGAGGTTTTCTAAGAACGAAGCATAAAAGATCATTTTTTTCCAGGCCCTGGTTCAATAAAACCCGGAGGCTTAAGCGTGTCATTGTGAGCCTGTGACTGGACCCTTGCACAGAAATGAAATCTTAACATAATCTTTACAACAGGCACATTCTTATGACTTTTCTAAAGAATGCCTTCAGAGAGGCAATTAAAGAGAGATATTTTTCATGAATTAAGTCAAATCTCCTGCACAAAAGTGGCAGGAGATTCGTGCATGAGGTTTCTTTTGCCTGTCAGTAGTCTGTCCCCAGAATGTTACAGAATAAATGTGGCTCAAAAGTTATACAGTGTGTGTTCTGTTTGTAAGCTTCATAATGAAGATATTTGCCTCTTCATTAGTTGGTATTTTCAGTTTCCCCAGAAGTTCAGCAGGATGTGAAGGGCATGAAAGAGTCTTTGTCAGAACATATGAAACAGATCATGAGTGTGAAGTATCTGAACTAACCTTTCTTAAAGCAGCATTACTGCAGGTCAGCAAAGTTCAAGGATTCTTCAGATCAATCTTTTTCTGTTCATGTGCAAGGGAAATTTAGGACAGGGCTTATTGTCGTGAATAAGAAATATTCCTGGAATCTAAGCTGCCAGAATCTCCAAAGTGCACACTGTAAACATTTCACTGCCTCAGTGACAGCTAAGTGAGGATGCCTTGCTCATTATCCATAAAGAATATGTGGCACAGATGAGCCCAGAATGTAAATTTCTAAGGAAATGGAGAAAAAATAATTCATTTTTCATGCAGAAATGTGAGGTTTTTTTCTGTTTCATGCTGAAAGGTTCATGGAAAATTAATTAGTAGAAATCTAACAAATGTGTTGCGTCGGTAATGCTGTAAAAGTACTTTCCAACACCAAAGGAAATAAGGGGGGCTGCAATCACTGAGGTTAAATGGAAAAAAGGAGGAGCAAATGGGCCCTCAATAGCTGCTCTTCGTTATAGAATTTTAAAATAAATGACATAAATTAGCAGAAATATAAAGAGGGAGATGTAGTTTGCTGCGATGTGGTGTGAAATGCAATAACTGTGTTAAAATTCACCAGAGCTTCTGCAGATTTGCTAGCATTTTGCAATGTGTTTTCTGAAGGGAAAGCAGATAGTTGCACTCAGTGCATCTTTGTGAGCACTGTCACAGTTAAATGTCTGTGTGCACTTACCAAAACTGCAGCCATTTCAATGACACATTGAATTTTCAGGGAAGATGAGGGATTTACTGCAGTGCAGGGAGAAACCTGTTTGTTCCCTGGCAGGTGAGGTGGGGCAGGCACGATTTAAGTGTCCCAAAACAAGGAGAGGCTGGTTGGTATTTCTGGAGTCATATCCATTATTTACATTTACTAGGCTGCCAGGGTATTTGCAGCAATGTCAGAGTAACCTCCATGAATTCTTGATTGGGAAATAAAAAATTAACAGTATGGACTGATGGGAGCACTGGTGGATAGAGACAAGTGGTTTTAGAGCAGGCAGGGTGTAGGCAGGCTGGCAACACAAACACAGAGCCAGCATCTCAGGGCAGCTTTTAATGCTGTAGGATTAATTCCCTGCCAGCCCTGCCCTTCACACCTACCCACAGAGCTGTGGCTGGAGAGCAGTTTGCTTTGTTGCTTGGATTTCTAGATTTGCTGGGTTGTCTTAACTTCCCTCAGCCATGGGAGCAAGATTCAGAGCAGTGCCTGAGCCATGGATTCCCTCTGGCAGGTGATGCCAGATTATCTTTTGGCAGCCCCAGGAGATGCTGGTCCCCTTTGGGGCAGGGGATCTTTCCCTGAGCCTGGCTCTGGGGATGAGGCTCCAGAGGAAATCAGCAGAAAAGGTCCCTGCTGAGGTGACAAACAGCCTGGAGTCAGGGAAACCAGGGGACAGCCTCACTTCTGTAGCCTGTGGAATAAGGGTGATGGTTATTCAGAAGTACCAAAGTGAAGCCCAGAACCTTGTATGGTTTGTTTCTCAGTAGCAGCTGCAGAAGGCATGGCCTGTGATGCCAAGGCTTGTGCTAAAACCAGTTTTAGGAACTATTTGTGTCAGACTGGGGGCCTCATCCTTGGCTGCTCTGATACAGGGTTTGGGTTAATTTTTTGGCAGCTCCTGAAACATCACCTGTAAACTCCTCTCTCCTTGAAAGCAGGCACCTCCCTCAGAGCTAAATACATTTCAGGGCATTAAAGGGAGCCAGCCTGCACACACAGGTTACATACAGTGCTGTGCTGTTCCAGTTGTGTGCTCCTCACCCACTCTGGCTCTAACTTGGTGCATTTTGTGGGGCTCCAGTGATGCTTTTGTGTTCTTTTTATTTTGAAACAGCAACTTCCACTAAAATCTCCTTTAAGTGAAACCGAATTTGCTTTCATTTTATATTGACATGGTTTCTCTTTCCAGAATTTGGTTGCTGGTGATTTTTTGCTCCATCTTGAACTGATGGAGCTCTGTAATGTTCCCTTGGTCTAAACAGAAGGACCTGGCTCAATGTTCATAATCAGGAGGCTTTCATCTGCTTTGCAAGGGGTTTTAAACCAGACCTGGTTTAGTATTAGAGCCTTCTGATCAAGACTGTTTAAGGGGTGCATTGTAATTTGAAAGCATTTGCTTGGACTTCTTAATTATTTTTAATCATTCCCTGTACATAAATCCTGGAGGAGAGAGCTTAAAGAAAAGCTGATTTATTTTTGAATATTTTTTGCACAGGCAAGATTCCAAAAGACAAAGTTATTTCTGCAGGACCCGTGAGGGACACCACTTGTTACTGCATTTCATTACATTGCTTAGATTTAAATTCTGAAATGTGCAGAATATTATCTGTACATTATCCTGCTTTTAAACCACACCTTTAAAGTCAGAGGATCCTCTCCTGAAGAGAATAGGTGTTGTTTATTGACAGTTTCTGCTTCTTAATTTAAGGATTTTAGTAGTGCCCATATTTCATGTATTTTACATAATTTATTGCACTATTTTCTTCCTGCCATAGCAAATTATAAACAACTCTTGCTGTGATCTTTCACTCCAAGGATTAAGTCTCTTTTCATATTCATAAATGTTAGGAATTCTAATAGCTGGTGTGCCCATGAGCTCTGGGTGATGGTCAGAAGGGGAAGGGGAGGCTGTGAGGGTGGCTCCTGCAGCACTCAGGAAGTGCCACTCTGCTGAGGGAGGGTTTACAGGGGAAATTTCAAATTGATTTGTCCCAGTTCAGAGGTTTGCAGCAATAAACACAGCCAAGGGACAGGTATAACCCTGCTAATGCTGAGAAATCAGGAGTAAAGGATTTGAATAACTTGCATCTGGGTTTGAGACTGAGTGATGCATCTCTTATTCTGTATGCCTATCAGTACTGAATGAACAGCTGTAGCTTAGAAACAGATGAGTCTTTCTCTTAGGAAATACTTCTGTTAAGGGCCTTTTACAGCTCTGTCACAGTTTAAATGGACTTTCAAGCTGTGCTGATGTTAAGTCCCCCATTTGGGGCCAGGGTGATGGAAGAATTGCTATCCATTTCCAGCTACAGTGACTGTCTTGTTGTCAGAAGTTACATATTTTAACATATGACTCAAAATTCTGAATTTTCTGACACATGGCACTTATGTAGCTAACTCTTAGGGCACTGATGCCTTTTGTGTAATCCATTTTTGCACTAATAGCCCCCAAATACAGTGAAATTCATTTAAAGGAAATACTTAGGTAGTTAAAACTGAAAAATACTCACCACAAATCATAAACTTCCCTACAGGTAAAGGGGCTGTGCATTCCTTTATCCTGGCGAAGTATCTCACTGCTCTCATCCTACTGATCTATTCCCAGCCCCCCTTTTAATGTTTTAAATGTGTTGCTGCTCTGAGGTTATTAAGAAGGAAGTGTTTATTTCAGTTTAGACATCAAACTCCCTCAGTCCTCCTCCCTCCCAGTCATGAGGCTGCTGCTTTCCCTGCTGACTGGAATCTTTGGGAATGATGATGTCTTCCTCCTGTGCAGTTTACCACGAGAATCTCACACCAGGGTAGCAGAGCTGTGGATGTGCACCATCAGCTCTGAGCCATCCCACCAAAGAGATGGAAAAATACTTGATTATTTCTACCTCGGTGTAAGAGAGCGACCTGAACTGGAGTTATACTCAAGCTGTGAATGTCAGGGATAAATAGGCAGCTTACAAATGGCATTGAAAATGGTCTGTGCTGCTGAGAGGAAAAAAAAGATTTGGTTTCTCATTGTTCTGCTGGCTTCGGGCTGATTTTTTAAAAAAAAGAAAAGTGGCGTGTTTTGATGATGATTATACAGAGTAATGGCTTTGGAAAGTGCAGGAGCTCTTTTCTTCAAATGTTTGCATTTTAGACTGAATTTCTTAGACTGGGCCGTTTGGTGTGGCTGGTTTTGCCTCAGCTCCTGCAGGGATGTGTCGCAGTAGAGTCCAAAAGGTGACAAAATGCAGCATGAACTTCTTCAGAGAAAAGCCATTTATTAAGAAAAATCCTCCATTTTTATAACCCAGCTCACTAAAGGCAAGACACACAGGACACAGGCATTGGTCCTAGCATGAACACCTCTCTCACACCATTGCTCAATCACACAGAAACTTGTTAGGATAACAAAAGTAAAAACACCTTTGGTGAGACAGAGACTTCCCAAAACATTTCCAATTGTCTACAATAACTTCCTTCAGTTTCCCATCCTCTGGCTCTGAGCAGGTTTGCTTCTGTGACTCTCACAGCTCTGCTCTGGCTGTGGTAAAATTCCACAACCAGAGCAGAGAGCTGAGAAATTTCCCTTTGCAGAGCCCCCAGGGAGGAGCAGGAGCAGCTCTGTCCTGGTGCAGCACATTAATGTGTCAACATCTGCTCGCTACAGCAGAGGTACAAGGACCTTGGCATATCATCATTAATTTCCCCAAAACAAACCATCCAGAACTAGTGCTGGTAGAAACAATTTGAAGAACATCAGCACGTAGTCAAACCTGTTCAGTCTTTGACATTGATCGAGGGCTTGTTGCTTTTGTGCCCAAAACTCATCCGGGCTGTGAAGGCAGGGCCGTGCTTTGCCCCAGGGCTGTGGACATGCTCCTCCTGCCAGGAGGCTCATCCCTGGGAGGGCTGGGAATCAGCATCCGGACCTGAGAGGACCTTGGCTGACTTCACAGGCTGCATGTTCATCAGAATGCATGGGGGGCACTGGCGAAGAGCTCTGTCTTCATTTCTGTGCCTCACGGCCTCGGAGCACGGGTGGATAAATGATGGAGGGGGAACATGTGCCCCTGGGATATGGGAATTTGTGCCTGCACCAGGCCAGACCTTCAGCCCCTGGCAGCTGGTGACAGCACAGCCATGCCTGTGGCTGTCACTTCAGGACCTGGCCAGCACTTTGTGCTGCTTCCCATTTCTGTCCCTGAACCCACACCCGGCTCCAAACAGCACCCCGAAAACTGGGAGCGTGCAGTGCTGTTCTCAGGGGGACACTGTGCTCACAGAAGGATTTATCTGGGAGGGGATCTCTGCTGGTCAGAGCAGCCAGGGAGGGCTGAGAGACCACTGTTGCCCATGGCTAGTGGCCCCTGGGGGTGGCTGTTGGGGACTGAAGTGCCCTGGGCCACCACCCTGCCCAGTGTGACTGCCCAGCTCCTGCCAGAGCTGCCCCAGCTGCTCCCACACACATCTGGGACTCTGAGGTGCCCTGAGCATGAGGGGCAGAAAGATCTCCTTTGTGCATTTAAACTCCTTCCCAGAAAGCTGTTTAAATGAAGGGAAATCCTTCCTTAGGTTTGGCAACAGCTCAGATTTAAGGAAGTTATAGAAGTACAATTGAAGTGCTTTGTCCTGCAAGCTCTAATGATGGCAAATCAGGTATATTTGTATAAAAATAAATTATTTATTAAGGTAAATGAACAGAGAAAAGATAACAGATGGAAGATCTCAATCAGAATTACCACACTGCATAAAACTAAAAAATATATAGTAGCTTATGGCACCATAAAACAGTGCATGATATCAAGGTACCCATATTAAAGCTGGCAAAAGAAATGGTATTGATTAGGAGTTGAATGTAACTTACCACCAAAATAGCAATAATGTACAGATTCCTTCCCTTAACCCCAGGGTAGTAACCATGGAGTAGGCACCCTCCTCATGGGAGAAACTCCACACATTTCTAGGAAAACAGATGGAAAATTTCTACTTTGGGAAAGTTTGGTGTGGCTTTTATGGTTGCAAAGTGGATGGCTGTGAGTCAGAAACCCAGCTTGCCTTGTCAGACCTCCCTTCAAACCAAGATGTTGGCACCTGGGAGGTGCCAGCCCAGGAACTCCCTACAGAGAGAGCTTGTCCTGTTTGAATTACCTGAGTGGTTGACAAAGAGCAGAGGAGATTTTATGGGGGTAAGGTGTCCTGCTGCTCCTGTTTATGGTGCTGGCTGCTGGCAGCATCCCCTCCCATGACCTGGGAGATGTCTCAGCTCTGGCAGTGCCATTATGCAGTGCTGGGGTTCTCCTGTCCCCCAGCAGAGGTGATGAGATCCCGAGGAAGCTGAGGCTCCAGAGGTGTCCCCTGCCGTGGTCACTGGCCCTTCTGTGGCCAGCACTTGCCCCAGGGAGCCCAGGGCAGAGGGCAGCAGACAAAACTCATTAAAGTGCTGGAAGATTCCAGAAGCGTGGGCTGCCTGGGCGCTGTGGGTCACTGTTAATGGAGTTAGTGGGTTAAGTTCATCATCGTGTGTGCCCTGGTGCTCGGGAGGCTGATGGTGTGTGAACGCCTGCCTGCCGCACACGAGGGATGGGGAGGCAATTTTCGGGGCTAATGATTCTGCTGACCTGATGTCCTCATGCAGCTGCTTTCTATTACTGTCACTTAACTGGGACAGGGAGGCTCAGGGGACTGACTTTCTATAATGAGCTGGCTGTGCAATTATGGCACTTACTGCAGGACACCGGGGCTAAATCTATCTCATTTTTTGCCTCATCATCTATTTTTATATTATTCTGGCATAATGTGGGCATTCCGAAAAATGTGAGTTTATTGCTCCTGGGTGAAATGGATAGTGCTAATAGTGCTGCTGGGTGTTGTGAGGCAGGCACAGCCAGGGAATTGCTTCATTGCTGCCTTTCCACTCTGTCCTCTTGCCTCGGTGCTCTGGAGCCTTACAGAATTATTGACATGTGAAAAAAAAATCACCAGGGATCTTTCTGTTTATATTTATATTCCAGTTGTTTGGGTTTTTTTTCTTGCTAAATAAAGCAGGGACCATTAATATCGTTTTTACTAGAATCTATGGAAAGGCTATAGTGGCTCAACAGTTTACTTGAAAATGCTTTGTTTACCTTGAATTTCAGATTTAGTTTATTGCAGTTGCACTCTGGATCATGAACTTCTACCATATAATAACTGTGAAATCCTACTTTTGTTGACTTATAGAAATTGCAAAGATTATCCTAGGCAGCAGTGCAGGAGTGCATGTGGACATTTTGCTAAAGGTATGGATAAAGTAGGTTCAGGTCAGCAAAAGGACAGCAAAAAAAAAGACCCTAAGTTTTATTGCATACAAAACCTGTATATTTTTTGTGGTTAACTTTATGTTCTCTCCCATTACCTCCTTATAAAAGTAAGGGAATTTATTCCCAATATTAAAGAGGAGACATTGGGCAAATTCCCTGCAGTTCAGGTTGCTTGGTAAGAGTTCCAATTTCAAAGAGGAAGTCATGTTATTTTCCAACTGCTTGGTGCCAGACACACAAATACACAGAATCCTTCATGAAAATCATTGTACAAGTTAGTTAGAACAAGTGCTTCAGGGATTGTTTCCCTTTTATTTATTTATTTTGCAGAGTTTATTCAGGTTACACTACAGAAGTTTTTAAAAAGATGGCATGGCTGAGACTTCTTATATTAAGTGATCTATCCATGATAGCTACTCCATATTTTGTAGACTGATTTATAGAGCAAATTTAGAGCTTGAAAATCTTAAACAGCCAATGTTAACTGAGCATCACAAATATTATTAGGAAGTAGTTAAGGGCAGATATATTTTTCACCAACTGCTAAAATCATTGCCTGCATACTTACTGAGTTAACAGAAATTTGGAGTAACCTAATGCTGTTATCCATAGCAGTAAATAAACTGAGCAAAATTTAATTAAAGATACATATCTATGAAATATGAGTCTTGATTCCCCCTGTTCTCCCTTCAGCATATTCCATTCATGTATGTCTTTAATAGATTGGATTTTTTTAGTGGGCAGTCATGTGTAACAGCCATAGGTTGTTATGTTTAGCCTTCTGGAAGCCCTGGAGAGCTGATCCTGCAGGATATCCCCAGAATTTCTCACTTGTGCTTTCAGGAGCAAGAGCTGAAGAGCAGCATTTTACCCTCACAGCTTCTGTGGGACCCAGGGCTTTGCTTTAAAAAATTAAACCTTGGCTTTAAAAAATATAGGTGCTCATTTTCATGTCCCAGGCAAAAATCCGTCTGGGAGTTCTCTTTTCCAGAGGGTCTCAGTTTGGCCATCTTGTTTATATGGTGAAGAGTCTCTATGAGTAAACCTCTTAAAGCCTTCACAGCCAGTTCAAAAAAAAAATATCCAAGACCTTCATCAAGAAAAATAATTTTAGTTTAGAACTTTATCTGAGCATTAGTCAGAACCAGGGTAAGAACACGAATGAAAAAACCCAGCCTCCATGAGTTAACATTTTTGGGTCGAAATCCACCTTCCTGATACTCAGGAGCTTTGGTGACCATTAAGGTTTAGGTTTGTAAAGGGTCATGTAGGTTCCTTGGAAGCCTAAGGAGTGGGGATGTAAAAGTTAGATTTGCTCCCCTTCTCAGGATTTCTTTTAGAAATCAAGAAGGACGTGAAGGGAAACGAATGAATTAGCAAGAGGAACTGCTTCAGCAAGAAGGTGATCTCTCTTGCATGAATATTTTTCTCTGCTTTTGATGGAGAAATTTGACTATGTTTAAAGAACAATTTAGATGTATAGCTATATTTGTCACGATTTCTTCACTAAATTTGGCAAGAGGCATTAGAATTCCATGTTTCAAAGGCACAGTGCTTTAGGAAGTGAAGTATTACAATATGGTTTGGCTTATTTTTCTAATTTTGTCAACACTAAAAGTGCCAGGCAGTACATTGCAATATTCCTAAAGGCTTGTTGGTTTGTTTGTTTTTATCCTTTTTTTTTCCCTGCTGTTCCCCTGCTGTTTATCACCGTGAAGCAGAGATATTACAGGTAATTGTTGTCATCATGGAGTCAGAGGCAGTGAAGAACACTCAGCAGAGGGCTGGTTTCTTTGCACCCTGTCATAAAACACCTCCAGCAGCTCAGATTCTGCTCAGTGGCCTGGACTGGGAGCCACAATCAGGAATCTGTGCTGAATCCTGAGGAGCCAGGCAGACAAGAAATGGGAACAGCCAGTGGGCAATCAATCTCCCATCCCTCCCCACCCACAGGTGGGTTCCCAATTTAATAAAAGGTTGCAGTTCTGCCATTATCAGGTTTTTAATGCTGCCTGAGCATTAAATGTACAATTTCACATCTGTGCAGATAAATGCCAGGGCATGCCCAGGACCTTGCCAAGTCTCTGCCCTTGGTCTTGTCAGGGCAAACCTTGCCCAGTTCCCTTGGAGGGTGTGACTGCAGCAGATTCAAGGTGTTGGTCTCCAGGATTGCCTGTCTGTCAGATATTTTGTGTCTGAAAGGAAATAAAATTAATTCTCTCTTGTCACTAACAATTTCAATCCCAATAATGCTATTTCTAGGTTTATATCTTTTCTTCACGCTTAAATTCCTCTTTGCCTAATATTCCCAAACAAATTTCCAAAGTCCAAACTGCCAAAGATGGTTTTCTTTAGCTTTTTTTTGAGTGTTTGGTTGCAGCATATTTTTTTTTCTAGTCCTGACCTCATTTTTTTAAAAATCTCTCCTCTCATTCCATAGGAACCCAGGAAGAGGGAGAAATATTAAAATAAAAACTGATTGCTTGTTTTAAAATGGGCAGGATTCAGATTGATGTGAGAAGGTGAAAAAAAAAAAATAAGAAAATATTTTTCTTAGAAAAATTAGTGACAGAAAAAGGGCTTCACATGTGGATGAGATGGGACAGTTCAGTGAAATGGTCACTCACCTTCAGGCATGACAGATGAGAATCCTGGCTCAAAACACATTCTTTCTAATTTTTTCCTCTTTTTTTTTTTTTTGTCTTTGAACTTTGACTCAGGGACTTTCATGTACTTTTAATACAAAATTGACATTAAATGAGCTTTCCAGTTTCATGTTTGAGGAGCTTTCTTCGTTCAAGAAAGCTTCCTTTATTTCTTTCTGCTAAGGTGTTGGCTTGAGATATGTAACAAATAGCAGCTATTTGCTTCCTGGTTTAGAATAGCAAATGTTGTCCTCTGTTCCTTCTGGAGAGAGGAACTACAGATGCATGCACCTCAAGATAAGACCTTTCTAAATGCTAAAAGCAGTAAATATAGTTTAAAAGAATTTTTTTATCACCATGTCTATGTTTTTGTCAGCATTCGCAGGATTCCTCCTGTAAAATGGGAAGTTCTGCATTGAGAGAGACTTCCAGGAATAGTAAAAAAGCCATTTTTAAAGATGTTTTCTGTCAGTCACGTCTAGCTTGTAGCACAAGAAGAATAAATTGCATCTTCCTTGAGAATGTGACATAAACCCACAGTTTTGTTATGTCACAGAGGGATTATGGTGAGAGAGACAAGAATCCTTCACCTGAGCTGTAATTCCTCTTGGTGAAATTGCTGTGGTTTTAACTAGGGCATAAAATGTCATGGGGGAGCAGCAGGAGCCAGTAAATGAACATCATCCCTCACCCAACTCGTGGGGCAGAGCAAGAGATTATTGCAGCAGGGGGATCTGCAAAGGGAAACGAGATGAACTAATTGTGACTGCACCTTGTCTGCACCCCAGCTCTCCTCTCTGCTCCTCCCTTGGCTTGTCCCACTGCCACCTTCTGGAACAATTAGCTCATCGTGGAGGCATCCCTCCAGGATTGCCTGGGATGGGTGTGAATAAATTGGTTTTGTGTCTCGGGTGGCTTGGCTGCAGATCTTAGCTCTGCTTAAGGAGCTTGAGGCTTGGCAGTGCCTTCTCAGAGGATTTAATTGAGTGATCACACTGTGACACACAGACACTTCCTCAAAAGCCTCAGCAAAGAATGGCTTGGAACTGCAATTCTTTGTCATACCTGTTATGCTGCTCCCATGTCTTCATTCAGTGCCTTCCCAAACATGACAGGAGATACAGCTGCTGGTCTAGAAATTACAAGTTTCAGGAACAGGGGGGTAAGGAGTGAAGGGGAGGAAGAAATCAGTCATACAAACAGAATGATAATTCACTGCATTTAGAGGTGTAAAGCTAAATAAAAATAACTGTTAAAACTTTTGGATAATTGTCAGGTCTTCACAGACTAACAATAGTGAGCTTGTTCATTTCATGAGTGTTGTTTGACCCATAATATTAAACTAATGTGTTTTACCGTTTATCAATTAAACATTATCTTGAGGAATGTCATCATTTTCAGTAGAAACACTCCATCTCTGTCTCCATTGGGCCAGCAGTGAGTACACTATTAAAGACCCTGATCCCTCTGGTGTGAGGATCATTTTGCAGAGCTCCCAGAAATAACTCAGGGTATGTTCATGTCCCTGTGTCCAGCCTGGGTGCAGATGTTCTCTCAGCTGTGTAGCTGGGGCTGCTGAAGCATCTCACCAGGATAACTCTGGTGTGACAGCCTGGCACCTTGACCTGCTGTACCAGGGGCAGCTGCTGCTGCAGTGCTCAGCCCAGAGCTCCCCTTAGCAGGGTCTAAGTTATTGAGATATTGAGTTATTTGTCATTCTGTTTGATAATTTTTCATTAGCATGCCTGGCCTAAGAATGTGCTAATGGAATTTGATAAAAATGTAAAGCTGGGAGGAACTGCTAAGGCAGAGGAGCCGGGTGTGTTATCCAGGAAGAGATGGATGGGCTTGCAGATTGAAATAAAAGTGAATTAATGTTAGTAACAGCAAGTAAAAGGTCATGCTTCTAGGAACTAACTGGAATTCAACTGCTGAGCAGGGATTTATCAGACAATAACTTGGAGAAGAAAGATAGGGGCATAATATGTCCAGTGGTCCAGCTGGCCACTGGGTGACTGTAAAGCACCAGGAAGGTACAAAGATATAAAAGAGATATAGAGTCTTTGGACATGTAAGGTGAATTATTAAAATAGAAGAGTAATTGCCTTGCAAGGCTTTAGTGAGTCCCGGATGGAACAGTCACACTGCTCAGCTCTATTCACATTTCTTGCATAGCTGATAGAGAGAGGAGATAGGCACCCCTGACACAGGGTTTAGAGCAGGATTTATGGCAGCTTCAGGAAGCTCCACTCCAAATTCTGGTGGTTTAAGACAGGTTTTTGGTATATCCTCTGTGATATGTGCTTTTAGTCGTTTGCCTCCAAGAAAAGTGTAATTAAATTGAGATAAGTGGAGAGTAACTCTACTGAGTCTGTAAGCAGAAAGGCTTTCCTGTGAGGGGACACTAGCAGAGAGACCTAAGGGAATGCCAGCAGGGAATGGCTGGGATGGCTTTATGTGTGGTTCATTTTGGAAAGGAAAAATAACTGCTAACACTAAAAAATATTGATGAAGAGGAACAACAACACCACCAAAAAAAGGCGATAGGCTGTTTGTAAATAAATAGAATTTAAATAAGTTCAGTTCTGCTCGTGTGAGAGAAATTCTTGAACAGCTTCCAAAATCCCATTAGTGACAAAGATACACATTTCAAATAGAGCTGAACCTGGATTTGAATCAGGTTAAATTAAATAACTGTTTGTGATTGCAGGTACCGTGTTGTGATGTGACAGGAGTTCATTTCCATTCCTAAATTCCTTTGGAATAAGCTTTTGATGAATCCACAGATGTCTTCCATTGAAGAGCAGCTCAGCACACAGATTGTCTCTTTTGCTCTGCAGGCTGAGCTCTGTTCAATAAACACTGTGCTCTCCTCCCCCTTCCCTCAGACAGGGTCAGGGCTGGGCACTCCTTCTCCTGCTCCTTGGAGCTGGGGAGAATTGGTGATGTCCTTTAGAGGAGATGATGAACACCAAGATAAAGGAAGATCTATTCTTCTGGAGACAGAATTATAGCTAGGTGTCAGTCTGGAATTTGTGAGGAGACTATTAAGGGCTTTTCAACCCAGTAAAGTGGTGACAATATTGTGTCATAAAGTTCTAACAAAGATTTTTGTTTTACAAACATGATTTAACAGCCTTCAAAATCCAATACAAGCTTATTAACTTCATGCCAGCTGTTTGACCTATAACAATGTATATGTGTCTTTAAATGTTTAAATTGCTTTAATATAAATGATTAATTTATCTGTATTTCCAGAAGTGGATTTTGTGCTGTTTTTCATAGCAGTTGACTTTGTATCTCCCTAGTGTTGAACACTGACCTTAACTGAGCTCAGTGTAGCTCCTGAGGGGTGGAGAACTCATTGTTGTTTGTGCTCAGTGCAGCTTTGGTTGCTGGAAATCAGCACTGGAGCTCCCAGGTGGCCAAACCCTGGGCACCTCTGCCCACCAGACTGTCCCTAGTGAGAAAGGTCTGGCAAAACCTCCTTTGTCACACTTTGTTCCACCTGGATCGTGGTCTTCAAACCGTGTTGCTCCTACCCCTGTGGACCTGAGCTCTTTTCAGATTGTATCCTGGGAATTGTGTTGGAATAGCTTATTGTTGCATTGCTCATCTTCTCTGCTCATAAACAAATTAAAAATTAGTGAAAATAGAAACATATTTTTCCAGTTCTCTTTTGGTATATTTCCTTGGTTTTTACCCAATATTCCTGAATACTACTGTTGTCTTAATATATCCCTGGTTTCCCTTCAGATGTGCATGGGAGGTGAATAGCCTCAGTGTGGAAGACAGTTCTCTTCAGTTCTGTGTCCTCAAGGCATAACAACCAATTGATGTCAGTTACCTCAAAAGCCAATTAATCCCACTCCTGTTTTGTTGGATCAATACTAATGCATTTTTCTTGTAATTTTCAGGTTTTGACATCGCTGGATGCCAGCAAAGCTGAGGTAGGAAATTCTCTCTTATACTGGTGGAATGTTAAGTGTCTGTGCTTCTGATGGAGGGACCAGCTTGCTCACAGTTTTTGGGGTGAAAGTTTAAGTTACTTCAGGATGGCATTTGTGCTGCTTCTCGTGCTCAATGAGCCAATCTTTGGAAACCTGGTCATGGCATAGCAATACTTAAGCCCATAAACTCCTGCTAGGGAAGTTTTGCTGTTGTGCAGCTCTTTCTGAAGATTTCCATGGCATCGAGACCACTCAGTTCAGAGGTTTGTTCAGTGTGTGGTTTATTTCCCACCCCCAGAAGGTGCAAGCTGACCTTTCCCTGTGCCCTTCCCTTTCTCTCCTTTGCTCCTCAGCCCAGCAGGTGTGTATCTGCTCCAGAGGTGGTTCTGGAGGCTGGCACGTGTTCTGTCCACCTCCATACCTGGTTTGCCTCACTCTTGTCCCGTGTGCCATGAGCTGCTTGAACAGACTGGGACATGAAAGAGGAGCAGAATTTTGTGATGAGCTGAGTTCTCTCTGAATTCTGGAGTGCCACTGGCAGTGCTGTACACTGCCTACGTTGGGTGCTTGACACTGCTGCTCGATCCTTTTGGACTCACATTTGTTTTGCCAGCTTTTCTCTTGATGTCTGAGTAGTTCTGAATGATCTGAAGGTGATCTTAGAGGAGAAATCATTCAGATTATTGGAGTATGTTTTGAATAACTAATTGCTGAAGCAAAAGCAGTCCTTTGTGAGCACAAATGTGTTTGACTGCATTTGTCTCTTCTGAGCATTGCTGCTGAACAAGTCACTGCACTGCTAATATCTGGCAGATATTTTAATGTGGTGCACAGCTCCTGACTCATTTATTTGTAATGTCAACTGGAAGCTCAGAGTGTTCCTCTCTGAAACCCTTCTTGGACTCACAGCAGGGAGTTTGTGATGTGCTCCAAAGCTAATGTTTAACTGTGACAAAATGTGTAGGTGACTCTAACTTCTGGAGTCAGATAAATTTTTAATACGAACCTTTGGTAAATTAAATTGCATTATTAAAGAGAATAGATAAACTGTGCTAGTTACTCTAAAGAAAAAGAACATGAGTCCACTTGCATACTGCAAAAGAATGAGATCATTCATTTTTATTTAGATTAAGTCTGTAATATTGCTGTTCAATTTAGCTGGTCTGATTCAATTGCATACTTGGCTTGTCTCAGGGAGTCTCAGGAGTAGGATTTGTATCTGTTTTTTCTCTGTTGCACTGTTCAAATGTTTGGTGCTGTTAGATCAAGAGCCCACTAATAGTCATATTCAGTTTCTTGTTTTGTAATGTGATTTTGGGGGCTGAGATTTGTCACTGTACAGGCACTACTGTATCTGCTGACTTCTATACAGTCTGTCTTATTTCTTTGTAAAATGTTCTCATGTACTATTTTCTCCTGTGTTTGTAAAATTCTAGGAATATTTCAAGTTTCTGAGTCAGTCAGTGGAGTTTGTTTGTTTGTTAGTACTCTGTTAATTTGAAAACCTTGAGTTAACACATTTGGTTGTTTAAGAGCTCACCAGCAGACCTTAGTGCTGCTGCCTGTGGACCTGCTGACTGTGTAGGCACAGATTTGTGTGTCAGAGGTTATGGCTGTTTCTCCCAGTCATGAAAGGACTCAGAAAGATTGCCAAAGTTCCCCAATACAAGGCAAATCTTAGTTGAAGGTAAAAGATAATGAAATATTTTCCTGAATCAGGGCATTAATGTTTGGAAATCTGACTGAATTCAGTGGAGTTACTCACATAAAATAGCAAATGGAAAGATAATAGGCATGCAGAACTTGTTGATGAACTTTCAGCTTGAGGGAAAGGTCTCCTTTGACATAATGGCAAACTTCCCAAAATTTCTTCCTGCAGCCTATACAGGAATAACCCTACAGCTCAGGTTTAATTTTGAGACCTTAAGTAACCGTGGGGAGGACAAGACATACAGGAATTTCCTCAGCTTTGAGAATAGTGGCCCTGTGTTTTGCCTGATTTGGTGTGATTTTACTTTACCTTTGGGTCTTCATGAACAATTCTGAGAAAAATACAACCCCAATTCCCCTTGTTCTGGTTTACCTTTGTGTCCTGCCTTGTCTCATTAGAGCTCCTCCATTGTTTGCTGCTGCAGTGCTTCTATGGAAGATCTCTGGCCTGCTTTTGAATAAAAAAGCACTTACATTTGTTTTCTAAAATCTTTTATTAGAAACTCTACTTGGTTGCTCTTGAACTGTTGATCTGAGTAGTCTTGAAATTTGTTTATTCCTCTTCCTTTGTTCTTAGGTGACACTGCTGTGTTCCCTTACTAAATTTTGTATGAAGTCTGGATGAAATCTTAGCATGTTTGTGCTGCTACTGAATGTTTTAGGAAGATACAAACCTGCTGGGTTTTTAATAAGTGCTGGTTGCCACGTAGCACTATAGAGACAAGAACATCTAGAGGAAGCTGTCAAGTGATCCCAGGACCTTCCTTCCATCTTTTAACACAAAGGGCCAGCAAATAGTGACAGAGTCAAAGCTGTAGGCAGCAAAGCCTTCCAAAAATAATTGCCAAATCTGCCCACATCGTGTCTGTTAGGGTCATAGTCTTGTAAATATGCAAGTTAGAGGCATCTTAAAAAGGAATAACTTTTGCATAGCTGGTCAAACACAAAGATTTTTATCACACTTACCCTGGTTTCTTCTTCAAACCCATAGCAGACTCTGCTAATGCCATTACAAAATGAACCTGAGATCAGTCTCAAATACACCTACAGTACAGTAGCAATTGCCATAATACACAAAATAAAATAAGTTTTCATGTCATTTGCTCTAACAACTGTTTGAGGTATGCCTTTGTTTCAGTTCTGCTAACTTTATCTGTTACAGGTATATGGTATCTAGTCCTTTTATTGTTTTTTGTAAGTACATTTTTCCCCATGAAAAGACAGCTCATTCAGCAAACTATTTGACTTTCCAGAGTGTTCTTTTTTCTAATTAGCAGTGAGTATAAATGATCTTTGTGTTAGGAAAAGCATAATTTCTTTTCCTCTTTCTGAAACAAATGGTGTTACCAAAATAGAACACAGAAAGCTTGTTGTGATTCCTCTTTTCCTCTGCAATATTTGAATAAATGATACAGTGAAGTTCAAGGCCTTCTTGTGAGAAGTGAGAGGTCATGCCTGATTGAAATACAAGTTCAGCATAACTGTGTGTTAGCTCTCTGCCTTGCTTTTATGGGAGGAATGTCAAGGCAGCCTATTTTTTACTCTCATAAAGAAAAGGGTGCCAATATGTCTCAATAAAACAGAATCAAAATCAGCTCAAAGCCCAAGGAGGTTATTAAATCAGAGTTTACAGGAAACCTCGGAATAATGAGAATATGGCTCTAATGATAACAAAAGTGTCACTGATTTATGGAAGGATCCATCAGGTCCTTGACTCTCAGGAGATGTCACTGTTAAGTCCCCACTTCCCTGACGTGGAAGGAGCAGGTCAGGCGTGGGGGGCAGTGGTATGCAGAAAAGGCCAGCACATGAATTCCCTTCACCCACCCTTTGCTGCTCCCTCTGTGGGGTGGAGAGAGGAGAAGAATCCTCTGACAGGACAGGCCATTTTCACTGTTTTTTTTTTAATTTTTAAAATGTTTATGGCACATCATGCCTGCCTGCAGGGAATCTGTTTGCATGAGCGACGTAGGCGACCCACGTGCGAGGTGTCCATGGCAGGTATGACCTGCAGGGCAGCCTGGAGGCTGATGGGGTGGGTTTGTGCTGGCTGATGTTCTTGTCTGCTTGCCTTCCATTGATCCTGGGGGCTCCAGGGGCAACCCCAGCCTGCCAGGCACTCTCTGCCCAATGCCTGCCCTGCTCTGGAGGTGATAGAGAGTGTGGCTGGAGAGAAATGAAAGAAGTCTTGTGATGAGGCAGCAGCAGAGCTGGGAGCTCGCTGCCAGCAGGACCACACCTGCTTCTAACACCAGGGTGAACTAATTCATTTTTGAAAAGTGTGTGTGCAAACTGATAGCAGAGCTTGCTCACCAAATATGCCTCTACCAATATTCTACTGTGACTGGTTGGGTGGTTTGCAGTGTGCCCTGCCCAGGCACAGTTTGGTTTGCAGTGTGTCCTGCTCCTGGCACAGTTTGGTTTGCAGAGTGCCCTGCTCCTGGCACAGTTTGGTTTGCAGTGTGCCCTGCTTCTGGCACAGTTTGGTTTGCAGTGTGCCCTGCTCCTGGCACAGTTGGGTTTGCAGTGTGCCCAGCCCAAGCACAGTTTGGTTTGCAGTGTGCCCTGCCCAGGCACAGTTTGGTTTGCAGAGTGCCCAGCCCAGGCACAGTTTGGTTTGCAGAGTGCCCTGCTCCTGGCACACTTATAGTTCTTTCTGCCAGGGCATGAGGAATTTTTAAATCCTGTTGTCTCTCTGATTGATTTCTATGGCAAAACTATGATATCAATGGGAACTTTATCTGGGGAAAGATGAACGCTTGGTTGGATGCTGTCAGGGCAAATAGTAGGTGCTGTATTAAAATCCCACATAAAAAATGTCATTCAGTCTCCCTCCACCCCCTGCCCTACTTTATTATCCCAAGCACACTTAACATGCGAGGTCCTCGTGTGCCATCACTGCAGGGGACGTGCGTGCTCAGGACAGGAGACATTTCCATTTCTATTTTTGGGTTGTTTTTCAGGATGAGTGAGTAGATTACAGCTTCTCCCTCTTCTGATGCATCAATACTTTGCATCAGCCACAGAGTTTGATTGAAACTGTGCTCTGTTAATCTTGCCCAGCTCTATATTCCCTCTTCCCTTTGAGTGGAAAGAGTCATGGACTGATCAGTCAGGATGACTCATAAAGAATTTGCTATTACTATTTTTTAATAATCCTATCTTTAATGTATTTACAGCAAGAAAATATTTGTATTTTGAGAAAACTACCTATCTATAGTACTATAGCATAAAGCTTTCATTGTAGTCATAATCTTGATTATTTTAAGGGGTTTAAGACCTCTGTAGTTTGTGGTAGGACTTTAGAATTTATCAAGAAGATAATTTTTGCTTGACCCATTGAAATCACTTTAGATTTGGCTAAATCAAGCTGTCACAAATTGTGTAAGAATAGGTACAAGTACATTTTCTTAAAAAGGTAATTGCAATAATGCCATAGTTCTGTATAATGTAATTAAGAATATTTATAATTTCAAGTGTAAAATCAAGGATCATAAATTAAAATGATTTTTAATTTTCAAGCTTTTAGAACTGAACAGTTGTAACTGCGCAGAAGTTGGGATTTTGATGTCATGCCTTAAGTAATTTCCACTGAAAGTTATTTTTCAATCATGTAAGCTGAGTAAGGGCCTGAACTCCCAGTGAAAGGTGTCTCTGGGTAGCTCAGTGTCACATATAAATCCTGCTGAGCACCTACTGTGTCTTCAGATACCCAATAAACCCTTGATTGTCAGTGATGGGAGCTCCCAGCTGTAGCAATTATCCTGACAAGTTAATATGGACATTCCAAACGTGGCAGGAAGGAAATTCACGGCAGTGTGTGCCTGGTGGGTGACCCTCAGATGTGACTGAACTTATCAAATACCTGCCTTCATCAGGATTTGATGGATTCCCTCCAACTTTTATTACCAAAGGCAGAATCCTGACTTCCTTTTATAGTTTTGAGGTTTAACCACATTAGCTACATATATATGTATAAAGACTGTACAAAATGGATGGAGAGGAATCATACAAAGTTTTCATCCATTTTTAACTTGAGCATGAATTTCTAGGATTGTGCTCCCTCCGTCTGAAATCCTGTGCAGTAATTTAAAGCTGTGCAGTGTGAGAGACAGTCTTGCTGTAGCTGCTACTGTAAAACCTAATTTGCTGCATAAAATATGAGAGCTGTAGTGAAATATGAGCCTGGAGAGCAACTCTTTTGATCTTGAGTAGTCAAAAGGTTGGCATGTATAATGGTATGAAAATAAATGATGTCAAAACTGTAGGATATAATTTATGGTTTGGGGACTACTTCACTCGTGGAAGCAGAAGCTTCTACCACAGAAAAGCAAGTAGCTCAACAAAAGGTAATGAATGGAAATTACAAACTTTCATAAACCCCCAGATAGATTGAATCGTGCAATACATCAGTTTAGACACAACCAGTTGTCTAATTTACTGATTTTATATTATTATATAGAGCATTTATAAAACATATATGACTGGAACTTGAGCCTTCATTTTGTGTTTCTTTAAACGAGTACTAGGCTTTAATTGTCATCTAGTTTGGAAAGGAGATGGGCACATAAGTTACCTTTACTCAGCTCAAGTGACAAAAGCTTGGGTGATGTAGGCTCTTAAAAAGGTGCTTTTTCAGCTGGCCCCATGCAGTCTGAAGAGCCCCAGGGATGTCATGGTGCTCCAAGGAGAGGGATTACAAAACAAGGACAGAATATTTGTTGATTGAAATCTTTATGGCTGTGATTCCATGCAGGTTCTTATGTGTGGCTCTGGTAGCTGAGCCTCTGTCGCCTACACAGGCTTCAGACTTGGATTGTTTTTTAATATACACATGAAAAGTGGCCCATGGACTAATTCAGTTACCTCAGTCTGCTTCTTTCAAAGTTGCACAACCTTCCCCAGTCTCTATCTCTGCAAACAGTCTTTTAACTGGGTTTGGGGTTTTGGGGTTTTGTTGGTTTGTTTTTGTTTTTGTTTGGGGGTTTTGGGGTTTTTTCTTTGGTTGTTTTTTCTGATTGTTTGGTTTTGGTTTTGGTTTTTTTTGCTGGTTTAATTTTGGTTGTTTTTTTTCAAGCTTCTATCTTTCTTTTGAAGTCTGCTTTGTGAAGTTTGCCTTGGCTTCTCTTCTGTCCTACTCTCACCCGATTGCTGCCCAGTCCCTTTGGCGAGGGCTCCGAGGCTGTTTGTGGGGCAGGGTGGGACCCAAGGGTGGCATCATCACTTGGGAGAGTGAGCTGATGGCAGGGAAATGTTGTACCCAGACCCCCACAGCTCTGATGTTTGGATTCAGACTGACCACTGAGCCTGAAGCTGGAAATTTCCCCCAGGGGTCTAAAAATTACATCACCAACAGCAACCCAGCTGATATGATGTTGCCCTAAGTGCTAGGGCTTGTCCACAAATGACTCTATGTTCATAGGATTGTTCAGAAGGCTTATTTATTATTTAGATATTATCAAGAAAACAGAAAGCAAACTTTCTCTCCCTCCAGCCGGGTTAGCTGCAGGGATTGTCTGTGTGTCTGTCTGTGTCTGTCTGTGCCTGTGTCTCTGCAGCACAGTCTCACCAAGAATGAAAACAAAGAAAGACAAAGCTATTTCACTGGTCAAGGGAAGCACCTTGCCAAAACATCTCCCATTATTTACATTCTTCTCCTGGGAACTTACAGAAGTTCCCTTTTAGAAATGGAGTTAAATATTACAATTGAAGACAAGGTAAAAAGGAACTTGCCCTTCTCAAGCCTTTTGCTGAGATCTCCCTAAAATCCACTGAGGAAGTACCACCACACGACCCCCCTGCCCCACTCAAATCTAAGCACTCTTAAGAGGCTTCTGAAGAAAAATAGATTTAATAATGACAGCTGTGAAGCATCCTGCATGCCTTTTCTACATGTATATATATATATAAACACAGACAATTTTATGGACATGAGTCTCCAGAATGTGTTTCAGTAAAGTGCATGAGTAATCTGATGGCAACAGAAGTGAATATAAGCTTGTCTCACTAAAGGGTTGGAATTGACTGGAAAGTGCACTTTGTTTATTGATTCTGTTTCTTACTTTCCTTCCGTGTCCTCTTGCTGAATGCTGTAAGTTCTCACTGCCTACAGGAGAATCTGGACATGTTTTGATGAAGGATTTAAAGGTGCTGCATTAATCACACTTTTCTCAGTGCTCAGCTGTGGATTTCAAGAGTATCACACTGTCACAGCTCTAGATGAGCCATATTGATCTTGATGATTAAATCAGCCAAAGGAAACTTGATTTCTGAGGGAAAACTTAATATTCTCAAAGCCCAAATGTCTCCTAAATATTTATATGTTACAAAAGTTGATCAAATACTTTTGTTCTCTGATTATTACAGTGAACAGCAACACTAAGTTCAGATTCTCATTACAGTGATGTGATGTAGTAATATATAAATTCCTGTGTATGTGTTTTCAATCATGTGAATACGCAGAGGTAACTTTTTTCTTCTATCTTGGCAGGGCAGGAAGATAAATAGGTGAAAATGTGTATGTGTTTAAGCGATAAAGTTGGTTTAATGGTTCTTGGGGGAAAATTTCCTGTGGTACATAGAGAAGTGACTTGATTGAACAGGACAGAATCATGCAGTTCAATTAATGTGCAAATATGTGTTCACTGAACTTTCATTCCATTTATCACATGGAAATTATGGACATGGAAATAGGGTCATTTTTTATCTCTGTATTATGTATATGACATCTTAGTTTGCTTCTTGCATGCTGCTATGGGGAAAATAGCAATGTGGCACACCACAGGCAAAAAGAATTGGAGATAAATTCCTCAGCTGTCACAAACATATTTAAGTAGATCTTTGTTTGAAGATAAATCTCTTCTGCAAGGACTAACATTCAGAAGGCCTTTGCATGCTCTTCCCATTAAAACTGGATGTATTCCTTGGCTGTATGCTGGGAAAAGTCATGAGCAACAATTGTCATGTGACAATTATTATGAAGGACATCGTTAACAAATAAAGAGTACCCACAGAAAAACATCTAAAGGAAGTTTTAGATAAAAATACATTAATATTCACCATTGGCTGCTTAAAATAAGGAGCCAGACTTTTCAAAATAACTTTTTTCTGATTCTTGCAAAGGTTTTCTTCCAACCTCATGCCGAGGGAAATTTGTTTGGGGACTGTTCTCTTTCCTTTGACTAATTATCCTAAATCATGTTAGCAGGAGTACAGGTGGTAATTCAGTTTATACACTGAAACCTATACTGGAAATTCTGTTAGTAAAAAGTAGAGTGAATAAACCTCTGCCTTTTATTTTATTTCTATAATTGGTGGGGAAAAGAAGTTTTCTCATTATATTGAACAGAAATGACTTAGAGCAGCAAGGGCAAAAGATGAAATTTCATAGGTACAATGTAAATTAGTGTGATAAAAATTCCTTTCTTAAGTGCCTATAAGAATACTAAAAGTTATTCAGTTAAGGTTAACATTTTCATTGTTCTATTTCACTTAGAGTCTAAAGTAAAGACCTTTTGGCTGACATGGGCAGCTGTACAAATTAAAGAGTAGCTGAATTCCACATGGAATTGTTGTATTTGCAGGCAAGGCTTATAACCTTTAAACAAACCACAGGCCAAATTCTGTGCCATGTAAATTGGCAGAGCTTCATAAACTTTAATGGAGCTGGGCCTTAATGGAGCTGGGCCAGGTTTTAAGAGCAGTGAACCTGATCTCAGTTTAGGTAGAAGGTGGCAGAACCTGAGGAAGAGAAAGAGGAGTTTAAATTGTTAATAATCAGTCCCCACACGGCACTTTTAAACAGAAAAAGGTCTCAGCCTGGGAACTGCAGTGTCCAGTCAAAAAAAGATATCTTTCCAGGTGGTTTGTAGTTCAACAGCTTTAATTCATATGTGAAAATGCAGAAAAGACTGAAATTTTTATTCATTAAACCTTGTACTGCTGCTTAACTTTGTGCACTGAATGGGCAAGAGAGATATTTTGGGAAAAGTGTCTGAATGAAATGTGAATAGTTTGGAACAAACAAACCATGAGCTCCATGACAGGACAAAGGGAATATTTCCATCAGCACAAACACATTGATTCAGCCCTGACAGAGCACGAGGGCTTTATGTTTAGGGGAAATAATATGTTTATAAAACATAGTTGTTAATATGCATAGCATCCATCCACAATTGATAAAGAAATTGTGAGCCAAGCAGCATTTTGGTTTGGGACTTGGCAAGGAAGTTGTGGAAAGGTGCTGCTGCCCATCCACGTTGTGCATTTAAAAACCAATTTACTGAGGAGCAACTCTCCCTGCAAAGGTGAATAAGCACAATTCTGAGGGCATGTTTGGGGACAGTGTGTGTCTGCTTTATTCTTTTGACTGAAGTACTTAAATATTTTGTTTCTCATTCATTTAACAGCCACCAAATATGTTTCCTGCCCTTCTGCAGAAACCCAGGGAGTGTTTGAGGCAATTTAAAACTGCAGTGGTTGGTTGGAGAAATGTTCATGTTGCTGTAATAGGGGCAAGAGAAAAAGAGGCATTGTTCTGGAGAAAATAGATGAGTATGGCTTGGGAAAGTCTCCTGTGCTGGGGGAAAGTGGTGAGCTGAGAAGTAAAGAGTGAAAGAGACACTTTCTCCTTCTCAGTAAGGGCAACTTTGAGAAAGGGTCAACAAGGCACAGCCAAAATATTTCCTTTTCTTGAGTTTTCTCAGAGGTCATAATTAAAACATGTCTGTTGTAGGGGAAGCCACTCTTGGCTTTGGGAAGATCTGCATCTTCCACCTTAGGAAGTGGCAGGTGACAGAGGCAGCCTGGGGTGCAGAGTTTCTTGTTAAAACACTTTTTTCCCTGGCAGTTCCACAATTCTTTGCCATTGAAACATGATTTCAATTTCTGGTCTCATAAAGAGTTTCCAATTACTTGTAGTCTGGAAGTGGTTTATTCACATTATAATGAATTATTCACATATGATGAATTATTTGCTGATTTACTAAAGTAACTAGTCTAACTAAAGGACACTGTTGGATTGGGAGTTTATGATTTTGGGACTGGGATAAATTCTTCAGAATCATCTTTACAGGGTTTCTACAACAGAGTGACTCCCAGCAGTTGGTTTGAAAATTGCTCTCCTTGCTGTATCTCATTTCCTTCTTCCTTAGTGCCCTTTGTTCCCAAAGGACACAGTGAATGTTGTCCTGAGTAGGATTTGAAGAAACTCAGAGTAGATTCCAAACCATCTAGAGAATCTCAAAGAGTTCAAGCTTTTAAATTCAATTACTTTTCATGCAGACCTTACATTCTTAGACTTCAAACATAACACGAGAATTTCTTTCCTGCTCTGGATTCAGTGAAGGTTTTTTGCTGTAACTTCTCTGGGGAGGCAAAGCAGCTCCCAGCTGAACAGCTCTTCACAGTCAGCAGGACTTCTGAAAACATGAAATTGAAAACAGCATCGTGTTTGAGCTCTAGATGATTTATTCTGACAAATAACACAAGGGCATCTACAGATAAACACAGATGATTACACGTTGGTAAAGCCACCGATTGTCAGGAGACCAGAATAACGTTCCAGGAGGAAATATCTGTGGTGGTTAATGAATTTTGAAGCATCACCACCAAACCTGTGTTACAAAACCGCATTTTAAATCGACACCAAGAGTGTGCTGAATTTATAAAATCAGTGTTCAGGAACTGAGTTATGTTCATTAGTTTAGTTTGCCTTGCTTGGACTTAACTCAGGAAGGCAATTGGATCCTGGCTGCACTGCTCAGAAGAGAAGCCCTGTAGCAAGTTAAGACCCAGACTTACAGAAACAGAAAGCTGAACCAAACAGGCAGATTAATTTAATCCTGTTTCAGTTAAGCTTTCAATGAATACTTTATTCATTGTAATAGGGATGATATATTCAATTATGATTCTTAGGACAGTGTTTTAGGAGAGATCTTCCAGAATGGGGTTACTGGCAGTGACAAATATTCCTGGATGTGGCTGTAACAATCAGAAATTTTGGTTTATGGATCTTTACTGAATTCTTTAAATACTAAATTAAAGGCTCCGTAGAGAGTAGTCAAAAGTATATTTTCTAATAATTACAAGAGCATTGTGGTAGAGATAATGTGAAATTTTAGAAACCATATGAGCTATTAATTCATCTGCTTCTCCCACAGGTGATGTGGTATCTAACTCCTTATCACTCACAGCCAGTGGCACTGGGATACTCTGCCATAAGGAGCAGGTCCCTTCACCTCAGCTTCTAGATTGCAAAACTCCATCTGAAATATCTCTGGTCTCTTCATCTCCTGAGCAGGAATGATGATATGGAAAACTGAAATATTTGGTTTATGCCACACAACACTTAAAACCAAAACTAACCAAACAAAACAACCCCCCACAAAAAAAAACAAATTAAAAAGTCCCTTTTGCCTTTTATAAAATGATGTTAAGTGAAGACATATGACTGCATTTTGATTAAAAGTAATTACAAGTAACTTTAATTAGCTCCCGATCCCGCGAGTTTAGGGGAATGCTCTATTTAAAATGAACTAATGCGAAAAAATTAATACTTCCATAATAAGCAAGAATGTTTTTTCCTTCATGCTTTCCTCATGTTTAAAAGTAAAGAACACTCAAACACTAAATCAGGTATAAAATGCCTGGAAGAACACTGGAACCTTTAGGAATCCTATTGTCATTGTTCCCATAACTGGTTTTAAACATGGCATTTTCATGGATAGGTAACCATTTACTTTCTACATGAGTCGCTGTGATAAGAATTTATTACAGGACCTCAGGGAAATGTTGTTACATCTATTAAAAAAAAGTTACCATTAATTTTGTAGAATTAGAACATCGATTTAATTTGGCCTCCTTTAATTGATGTTAGGCAGCTTGGGAACGGATGTCCTCACTTTGTAAATGCACTTAATCACTTCTTGCTACAAAACCTTGAATGTAATTTTTCCAATCAGAGCTGACAGTTGTAGGGTTAAAGCTCAGCACTAATAAATTCACAGGGACTAGATACTGTACTACCTGCTCTGCTTCTTCCAAACACTGGCAGTGCAAGGCAAGTCTGAATAATTTTAATTAGATAACATCACTGAGCGTTCCTTTTCTAAATAAATCTTATTTGCTCCTGTTAGCACACTAATTTGATTTGCTGGTGTTTCTCTTCGTGGGAAAAAAACCCTTGTGTGCTTGTAGGGCTGGCAGAGTGCACAACAGTTGTGCCTGTGGTCAGAGGGTCAGGAATTCAGTGGCTCTTGGGGTGGCATTTCTGAGGGCAGAGAGGCTTTTGCAGCCTCAGGGTAAAAGTCAGGCAGTTCAAAATGCAAATATCAACATGTCCAGGTTAATGATGGCGCTGTAAGGGAATGATATGGAAAGAATTTCTTTAAAAATTAGTCTGCTTATTCTCATCTGTGGCGATCCTTCAACATTTTCCATTTTGCTTGGAGGATAAAAGATTTGTGTGTGAGGTGTTTTAATGACTTATTTCTGATGATTTATCGTTGCTGTAATCATAGTTTTCCCTGGAGATCATGGCCCGGGTAAGAATGAGATGTTGCTTGAGGGAAGAAATAAGAACTCCAGAAGTCCTTTTACTCCAGAATACCACTTTGCATTGAAATGATTTCCCTCTCATTATTAGTCTTGTTTACAATCTCCTTGGCACCTGGGAGGAGCAGCAGGATAAGAGAGCAAACAAGCCTTTTGTCTTGAAAAATCTCCTCAAGTAGCCAAAAATCAAGATTTCTTTCTTCTCTTCCACCACCACTAAAGTGGTGAAAAATTTCTGTGGCAGACTTTCAGGCTATTTTTGGCTTAGCCAACCTTTTGTTTCTATACTACTAATGAAGAGAAGCTCTGGTTATCCAACATGGATAACCTTCTGCTGCTTCAGCTCCGTATCTCAAACACAATTGTCAGGGTTTCCTGCTCTTCCCCTGCGGAAGAAGAAAGTGATCTTTGAAGTCACTGTGACTTTCTATGTGTATTTTAGTACAGTTTTTAGATTTACAGTTTTTAGATGCCATAAATTGGGGTACTGCTGATCCACGGCCTCTCTTGAACCTGGCAATGGGAGCTCATCAAAATGCTGAGCTCAATTCTTCCCTCAGTTCTCACCAAAAAAATTGAGGTGGGCAGATTAGGGGAAATTTGTGAAAAGCAAAAACATGCTGAATAATTCAAAATTGGGTGCACGAAGAACTAAACATCTTGAAGCTGAAAGACACAACAGAAGCTGGCCAATACATGAACTCTTCTATGGGCTTCATTTTTCATTTAGGCTTTAGAAACTTTATTTGTATCTAAGGGAAAAATTATTTGGCTTTTCAGTTGAGTGACTTGAAGCCTACTCTGTAAACAAATAGCAGAGACTTGCTTCTAATTGTACATTTTCTTTTAGAACTGTTTGTTTATTTAGTCAAATGATATTTTTTCATTCAAATATTGTAAAATTTGTATTCTCATGCCTTAAAAAGGGAAAAAAGTTGTTTCAGCCTTATAAATGTCAAGAAACATTATTCCCTTAGTGATCTTAACACATCTCAGGTAAATACATTAGTAGGCACTTTTTAGTTATGAATGTAAAATACTAAATAGATCAAAGGGCTATGAAAACTGTTTTGGCTTACTGCACAATTAGGGTGTGTTTTATCTTTACACCCTTCAGATTTTCATTCAAACTTTTGAACATATTGACCACTGTCAAACTCATCACTCTTCTTTTCCCAGTTTGCTTTTCACACATAACTTTGAGTGTTCTCACTTGTCTAGGACTGCAGATAAGCTCTTCTGATGAGTGAAGGAATGAAGCAGATGACGTTTTAAATGCATAGATATTTTCCTTTCAAAGAGGAGGATTAGGGAGCGATTTTTAATTCAAATCCTGTTGATCCAGAGCAGGCAGTGTGGTGTTGATAACCGATGAGTTGAGGGCGGATGTTCAACTTTGTCTGGAATATTCCAACTTTGTGGGTCTTAGGATCCGAGAGGTGAGATGAGGCATAATTCTTTGTGATATGCACATGGTTAAAAGCAGCAGATCTTTATGATCCCTCATTTTATGGAAGTTCTAATAGCATGGAGGAGAAGGTTTCCCTTGCATGTGTCACTCGTACGTAGCTTGCCAGCATTGCCCCTCCACACCAGACACAACCTGACTTTAAGCAGCTCCCCAAGCAGGCTAGCTGACTTCCAAGCAAAATCCAAACCATGAGGTTTGTTCTGCACCCAATGTGTTTATAAAAATAGTCTGTGAGGAATAGATCATCTGATGGGATCAATCTGAGAATAATCCAGCTCCTGTATGGCAATGCGAGTACTAAACATCTTCTTTATTATCCCAGGTATAGCCTTAAACACATATTTTCTGTAATTAATTAATTTTGACCTGTTATATCAACTTGCCTGTGCCAGTGAGGGAACACTGTTAATTTTAATACAAATATATTGCCTCTTTCAAGGCCAGGGAGATTTCAACACCATAAAATTAAGACCATTTTTCTGTCATACTCATCTGAAGTATCTGCTTCTCACAGTGTTCAGAGGCAACTTACCCTATTTTGTATTGCTTAGAGCTCTCAAAAATCAGTTTTAAGTCCATTCCTATATTGATCTGATTCAATACAGAAGTGTACTGGGATATCATCACTACACAATCTATCCTGAGGGTTTTATTTAATTGGCTTTGCAAAGTCTGCATTTCTCTGGGCTGACCTTTCTATTTTTATTCTAAATATTTATCTTTGGAGTCAGTAGCCTGCATTGACCATTTCACTGATGAAATTGAGGACAGCTTGGGATCCTGTTGTTGACATTTGTATTTAACCTCTGACTTTTCGAAGGAGATTCATTAGTGACTACACAGTTTCCAGCAGTTCATTTTACTTTTCTTAATCATGCAGCAAGGCCAGCTCTCCTAGATCCACAGCCAACTCCTCAGTGCAGTTTTTAATGAGCTGTAGCGTCTTTGGGAAAGCTCATCTCGTGGGTCAGCTTCAGGCACAAGCAAGGCAGGTAATTCCAAGGGCTGTAAACTGATGAGGGCAGCAAATCCCCAGTTTTAGACAAGTCAGAACTTTGCTGGTGCTCTCTGCCTTGGGTTCCCTCATCCTGCAGTGGTGGCAAAGCTCCCTCTCCTTGTGGAGAGGCTTGCAGGATTGCAGTTGGACATGGCCCACACAGCCCTGGTCCCTTGTGTTCCTGAGCCCTGTCCTTGGGAGGACAGGAGGCTGCAGAGGCAATGCATCCCTTGGAGATGATGCAGGGCTAGCTGGCAGGTGCTGCTGTCAGCCCACAGGTCCCATTTTGCTTGGCTTTCCCAGGCTCAGCTGTGCAGATGCTCGTCTTCCACGTGGGCAGCCACCGAGAAAGACACACAGCAGGACCATGGTGTTTCCCAGAGACAGACAGCATCTCCCAGCTTTCCTGGGGGAGAAAAATGCTAGATGGAGCCAGGCTGCCAAAGGTGTGAAATGGAATTTGTTGAAGTGAAATTTAGAAAGGCTTTCTGGTTGTTCCACAGAAACCTACTGATTATGTTCCTGCTCCTCCTGCTGCGTGTTCTCAGGGAAGAGGAGGCACCCCTGGGTTCAGGTGGGGGCAGGTGTCACCTCTTGAGCAAGTGGCCATCCCCTGTCCCCTCCTGTGAAGTGTCAGAGTTCTTCATCAGCTCTGATTAACACTGTGACCCCTTTGGCAGGAGCACAGGGGGAGCACAAAGAGCAAAAAGCTCTTGGGGTTTCCTCCATGTCTGACCCACATTCCCACCTTGCTCTCACCACGCAGTGCCAGCTGACCTGGGAGTGAACAGCATCAGGTCAGCTGGGAAATGCAATGTTTTTACTTGCTTTCCCTCTCTTTGGTGTGCCTGTGGCTGCACCAAAACACAGGACTTGGAGTGGGTCCTGATGTGACCTGCAGATGTAGCTCCCCTTGAGCCCTGGGAAACCTGGCACTTGGGAATTCAATTCCCAGTTCTTAGATCCTGGCTATCCCTGTGGAGTCCCTGAAGAGTGATTTTCCTGGAGTTCTTCCCTCAGCTCTCTGAAGCAGAGGGGAAGACAGCTGGGTTCTCTGCTTTAATTAGACTAAGAAAGCTGCTCATAAAAGCCTGGAAAAGAGAGCAGAAATCAGCCAGCCTCCTAGTGGAAATGCTGCATGAATAATGTCAGGAGGGAGTTGGTTGCTCCGAATAGTTAAATAAGCCAAACTGTTGTCACTTGGTTTTTTCCCCTCTTTGCAAATTTCCCTGGTAACAGCCAGGCAAGCTGGCGATTCAGAACATGGTTCCATTTATTTGGTCAGAAAATGATAAGAGTTGTAAATATTTGAGAGGAATCTGTGGTAAGTTTCCTCTACTGTGACTCATAAGGATTTGGATTATTATGATGAAAACGTTTGTGAAGTTATTGTGTTTCTTTTCATCGAGAAACATTCCCTTGTGAATCCCTGCTAGGACTGTATTTCCCACTGCTTATCTTTATTTCTCCAGGGTTTAAAGTGTTAGTCACCGTATCAGGGCACTAAAACAGTGCCTGGTGCTGGGGTGATGGCAGGGGAAATGAATTCCAATATTCACACCGTGTACAGACTGACAATATTTGCACCAGGCAGCTCTTGGCAGAAGGAGAAATTGCTATCACATTCACAAAAAAATTAAAAATGAAAGTTAAGCAAGTAGGTTCTTAATATCTATTTAATTCACAATGTAATGCAACTTCTGGGTGACTGAGGGGGGTGGACATACGTATAGATAAAGGGAGATACATTAACAAAATATTAACTCTAATATTTCTTTCTGTAAATAAATATAAAAATATGATTTTTAATCTTGTGGGGGAATTCTAGAATTAATTTATGCTACCTATAAAATGGGTACCACATTGTGGATCAGCAGAAGAAGTCCAGGCTGAAGAGCCCAGAGTGCTTTTTTAGCTGGTATTTAAAGTCTGTTTTGGGGGAGGGACAGTTAAATAAATTCTGCCTGCTGGGGTAAGGGCCGTGGTGTCAGCCCTTGCTACTTGATGCACTAAGTGTTTGTTGGAGCCCTGAGAGGAGCAGTGTTTTCATTATGAGATTCGTGTTATTGTGCGCTGCCTGCATCTAGAAATTGCTTTTTAAAAGTGGAAAGGCTCTACAGACAGAACAAGCTCCCAGTTAATGCAATTGCTTCCCCAGTGGCAGCAATCCAGGGGCAGGAGAGAGGGAATTACAGACATGTTCAGCTCTCTGCATTTCCAGCCCATGGGGTTCACCTTCTCTAGCACCTGCTGGATCACTGACATGCCCACAGTAGTCCTGGGGGACTGAACAACTCACCAGGGGCTTTAAAACCTAAGCAATCTCTGTGATTGTGCTAAAGTTTGCTATACTTGAGCCAGAAACCTGTTTCTGTTCTGAAGGCTGGAAGCTCCTTTACAGCCCTGGTTAAAATAAAATAAATCTCCACCATTCTCCCCCAGTTCTTATGGAAGCTCTTCCAAATCAGAGCCAAGTTAACTAAGATAACCTGGATATTAGGGGTTATATCTGTTATAGAAATATGTCCTGCTAGGAAATTATTAGAAATTAGAAATTATTCTTAGAAAAAAGGCCTCCTTCCCCTGAGTCACCCAACTCAGCCTGATAACAGACAATATTTATACACTTGTGTTTGATAGGTTTTTAGCAAATGTTCATGGATCTGCAAAGGGCAAGAAATTGAACACCAAGGAGACAATTGTGGAAGGAATACATTGATAAGTATGAGCAACTAAAGTATTTTTTTATCTTCCAGTTACATTGTGTCTTACTATACAACAGGTTATGTGAACATCAAACTGTTCATACTCAAGGAGCAGAGTTTTATTCAGTAAATGTTTCAATAATCCTGAGCGAGTTAAAATTCAATTTCAAATTCACAACAGAATTTTACTTCAGTGTTTTCAAGGTTTTTTTAACTAATATAAAAAGTTCAGTGAAGTCTTTTGGGAATAATTTAATCCTTAAATCTTCTCTCACCTCTCTAAACCTGGAGCTAAGAGAGAAGCACCTTGTGAGCAGGAAGGGGTTCTGCATCATCACTACAGACTCCACTTCCATGGCTACTCCACTGATGCCTTAGGTTTTAACATTTATATCTTTCAAATCCTGGACTGCCAGAAACTCTGAAGTTTCCTGTACTTTGTTAAATGTTGTTCTCTATGTTAAGATAGACATAACAAAACCTCTAACTTGCTCTCCAAGGACACCCAGACCAAGAACTGCAAACCACAATCTTGGGGACAGGGGGGCAAGCTTGGGCAAATTCCATCCTTGCCTGGCTTCTGCTTGGGGAATTGATGCTGAGATCCAAGTGGGAAGAACTCGTGAGCTGTCCTTGTCCATGTTGGGATGCACTGAGGCAGGAGCCTCTGGAGCCCAGAGTGTACCTCTGAAGGCCTTTCCAACCAATCCCTCCTTGATTCCTTTATTCCTGTCTGCTCTCTGTTTCTAGGGAGCCATTGAAGGCATCAGTTCTTTGGTGAAGAACATCTCTCCCAAATCAAACCCATCGACGTTTTGAGCTCCACAGACCTACTTTTTTCAACTTGTGAATGCTCAATTATTCTACAAGAGATTTTATGGAAAGCATCCCACCAGAAAGAGTGCATGAGATATGTTGTTCTAGCTGTACCTAATCCTGGGCCTGCCTTTGATGTGCAGATCCTGGCAGATGCTCACACAAGGTCATCGCTCTCTGCCTCTTCCCACTTGCTCAGTTCAGTCAGGAATCCTGGCAGAATGAGATTCTCTTTTGAATTCCTTTGCACAGCAAAGAACAAGCCCACTTTGAAAATCTATGAGCTGTCCTGTTTTAATACCAATGAAATATCTTTGGGAAATCCACATAAATTTTAATTGTTTCAGGATCACCTGGCAATCTCTGTTCTGCTTAGAAATATAAATGGAGGCTTAGCAAAAAAAAGGAAGTGTTCACAATAATAGAGTTTGGGGTACAGCAGGTGGATGGATTTTTTTTGCCACAATAAAAAGAAAAGCTGTTGTATAAAATAGCAGGGTGCAGGGTTAAGTAGGTATTTTAAAGAAGAGGTCATTCAGACAAAGTGACAAAATGTATAAAAGTGACTGCCCCTTCCTTAGCCTCTTGTCACCCAGATTTGCATAGATAATTCTGACAGATATTTTCTGAACACGCCGAGTTCAGCTGGTCCTCAGATCAAAGACATCACAGCTACAACTGTTGGGATTTATCAGGGAAATCTATGCAGGAGACAAACAAATTTTTTATTTCTTTAATAATGGTTATAAATTTAGGAATTGCTTGAGTTCTGTAATTAATGGATTTCCTTTGCTGTAGGGTCAGTTCTGTGGGGAGATGGCAGAGGTGAACCTGCTTTTATTTATTTAATTAAGTGATAATCTGCAGCTGCAAAAACAAATGTATAGGTATTTTCAGGCTTTTTTCTTATCAGAAAAGACACTTATAATTGTAAAATACGAAGCACTTGAGCATTTTTCCCCTATTGTGAGCACTTTCCATTCTCTTTTCGAAAGCTTTTCCTGGGGACACTCACATGTTACAAATGGCCTTGAAATAGAAATAAACAGTGTATCCTTTTGTTAGGAGCATGTGCATCTTATCCATCTGTCCTCCTCCTGTGTTCCTTCTGTGTTATTATTCTACAAAGTCAATTCTTCCATAGAATCTATTTGATTCTATTTTTTTCCCCTTGTAAGAATCTAACAGGACAAAAAAAAGCAATAGAAATTCACCTCAGTATTGTTCTTGAGGAGGTATTTTCCCTTACTACCTTGAACAAGCTTCTTGTATGAAAAATGAAAACGAAATAGAAGCAAAACAGAAAACCATCTGCCTTTTATCCCTCTCAGTTAATGGAGCTGAGTTCTCCCCAAGAGCGCCTTGGAGTATTTAAACCAGCTCCTGATGCAGTAATTACAGTGCTGCTGGCCTGGTGCTGCCTCTGAGGCTGTGCAGGGGTAAGAAAAGTGAATTTCCCTGGGCTCAGGGTGGCAGAGAAGGGGAGCAGCTCCTGACAGTGTCCTGTGCTGGTCTGTCCCCCTGCCCTTGTCTCTGGGGGAGGTTAAAAGGCTGGTGACGATTCAAAAGAGGTGGTAAAGGGAAACCAGTCCAGGAAAGCCTGAAAACTTCTCCTGCCCCTCTGGGGGTCCCTTTTATCCCCAGAGCTCCTCAAAATAACTTAGCCTGTGACCTAAGCTCGTGGGAGAAGCTCCCTTCACTTTTGGGAAGACTTGAAAGCATCAGAGAAATGAAAAATATTTTTGTTTGGTGTACCACAGAGTGTGTAGTTGTAGTTCTAGGTTTTTCTCTATATATTATATAGAGGCAACATGGAGAATTTAGGGTGTCAGTTCTTTCTTGTTTTTCTTCTTCTTTCTTCTCCTTCTTCTTCCTTTCTTCACTGACCTAAGTTCCTGTGATTTAGTAATTGGTAGAAAGAACTCAGGGTAGAAGAGATATGTTAATAAGTTGATACTGACTGGTTTTAAAGACAAAACAGAACACATAGAAGTTGTTAACTGGTCGATAAAAGGTATAAAATCCACCTGCTCTGAGCAGCCACATGCCATTGTCCTCCTGGAAGCAACAGCAGAGTCTGTGCTTCTGAAACTTAAATAAGAAAAAATAAGCAATCCTAGAAGCAGCAGAAAGAAGTTTTGTTTCATCTTTTTGGGACATGGGACATTGAAATAAGGAAGAGAGGCAGGCCAGGAGCCAGCAGGGCCCCAGCACCCTGACACAGAGGGTGTTCTGGCGAGGCACAAGGGCTCACTACTCAGTCCTGTTCATCACGGGCAATAGTTCATCCTTCTGGATGCTGCTGGCCTGGGGGTTTGCCCCACACCATCTCAGGCTCCTGCTGCTGTGCCCTGGGTCTGTGATGAGCTCCAAGGTTAATGGTTTGACACGGGGATGCCTTTTGATCCTCTGCAAGTCCTCTCCTATTCTCCTTTCGCTGTTTATGTGCAGCACTACATAAGGTCACATATATCTTGATGGAGCAGGCACTTGATGTAAATACAATTACAGTTGGAACAGAAAACATCCTCTAGTATTGTGTCTATAAAGAACAGCTAGTGTCACTACTGTTAGACCTGAAAAATGCTGTGGCTTTTGCTTTGTTTCCTAGGTTTATGAGCATCAGAAGTGTTCTGACAAAATGTTGGTGACTTTTAGAAATTGATATGACTCTCTGGAATAGATGCCAGTAAATATTTAGAAGTATTCCTTTGTTATTTTGAGGAGAAAGCTGTTATTAGAAAGTCTAGATAACAAGCATTTTTGCAGCAAAACACAGGTGGAAAATGTAGTATTAAAAATATCTCTGCTCACTGTGCTCCAAAGTTCTACTGGTAACCAATTCAGTTGGTTTATCAATATCTCAGTCCACAGCCACAAACAATCAGGATAGAGCATCAAAAAGCTGCCAAGTAGGAAGGAAGCCCCCCAAAAGACAACCCCAAAAGTCACTCTAAATACTGATCCAGCAGAAATGATCCAGGCTCTGTTCATCCTCATTCTGAGTTGGTATTCACAGGGTATAGAACTGAGTAATTGATTTTGTTTCCGCTAATAAATAGAATCCTCTCATTTTTATGGAATGTAACTTTACAGTTTCTGAAGAGGTTTCATGAGTGAAAAATTCATTGCTATTTAGTGTCCAATTGCATCCAGCTTTAGACCCTAATGCCTCCTATTCACATCGCTGAGCAGCTATTCTGCATCCTGTGCACTGGAAAGTTGATTCAGGCAATTTTCCCTATAGATTTGTGCCTATGTCACCTTTGGGCAAAAGATGAGCTAATAGAATTGAAATGAATGTAATTGGCAGAAGGTCAGCCAGGGAGCTGTACATGTCTAGAGCTTCCAGAAAAAGCAGAGTTGTTTCATGTTGGCATATGACTTGATTAGTATGCAGGTAAGGTGATTGTGCCTCAACAGAATAATTGGATCATTGAAATATCTGCAAACCCTGGTGTATCTACAAAGCCTGAGCAGTGATTAGATCCTGCCTGTTCATCGCAGCAAGCCTTGAAATTCTTCCCACTGTGAAAAACTAATTTTCTGTGGGAATTTATTAAATAAGAAATCTGCATGCCACTTTACCTTGTAAGCATTACCGGCAGAATACAAAGATTTCCTTTGACTTTGATGTATGCACTTCACGGATGCTTTTATATCATTGTTTTGCTATTTCTCTGCATTCAGCAGAAATTCCAGTATCTCTTTCTTCCGTGGGTTTCTGGAGAGAGCTGTGTCTCCATCTGATGATAAAGCAGCCGTTCATGTAAAGGGAAGGGAAGGAGGGGAAAGGTGGGCTGTGGAAAAAGGAGCCACAGCTGGAACATGCCAATACATTTCAGTTGTTGTGTTATGAAAACAGCCAGAACAAATAGTCACAAGTTGTTGCTTTTCAATCTTCGTGTTTCTGCACCGTAATTGGTTTCTGCTGCATCACTGAACAAATTTTATCGTGTCATCTGGGCTTTTTTTGTTTTAAAACCAGGGAATGCTAATCTGTGCTAATAAGGAACAACAGGTATTACAGGGTAGGATTCCCATGCTGCCTAGCAAACTTTACAAAATAGAGGGAGGAACATCAGATTCCCAGAAGGTTTGCAATGTGTGTTTCAACCCTATAGAGACGTGCTCTGAAGGGCAAACCACGAGGTCCTTTCTGCATAGCACTGACAAAATGAACTCACACCTTGGAGCTTGTCTCAGTCAAAACACCTTTCCAGCAGGAGGGTGGAGGGTGCAGCTCATCTTCTCCTCTGAGCTAATGGCAGCCTGGTGGCTTGCAGTGGGATAGAACAGTCCAAACATCTGCCTCCTTCACTCTGTTTTTGTGTTTTTAAGTGCTTGGCTGCTGTGGTGCAGCTACTCCGGGAGCCAATCTAGAGTCACAAACACAGCGTCACTTAAGCTGCAATGTAGCAGAGCTACTGTGGAAGATAATCACCTAAAAAGAGTAAATCCTCCTGGGTTAAGGAAAAGAGTTGTATGCAGAGCTGAATGAATAATTCATAGGAAATAATTTTTTTTTTCCACTTGCAGAATGGCTTGAGATTCTCTCAACTGTGTATTAATTATTCAGATGTTTCTGAGAAATGTTTTTCGTAAACTTTATTGTACAGATTGGAACTTTGAGCTGGGTTCTTGCAATGAATGATTTAGAACACTGCATGGACTTCCCAGACTTAATTGGTTGGGTACACAAGCAGCTACGTGAATATATTTGGTGAGGATTCAAAACCTGTTTTCAATAACATCACTATCTAATGAAACTTAAAAACTTCCTCTTCGTGAGCTGTGTTTCTGTAGTAAAACACAATAGCTTTAATTTTTTATGAACGTGAGCATCCAGCACATGGCTGAAAGTAATTCACTTGGAAACTGAAATGGATCTGTAAATACTTTTTCTGCATAATTTACACAGCTCTACTTGTGTGATACTAATAACTACTTATTAGCCTTGAATTTATACTACTCAGTAGGGGAATATTTCTTTGTTCCTTCTCTTAAAAGTTCTAATTATCTCTCCATTGCTGCATATCAGTATCCAAGTGCTTTGAGGATGGTACATTAGTACCTCATATATTTGTGTAATGTGCCACAATCTTGCCATAACAAAAATCCCAGACTGTTCCATATACAAAGTAATTCTGCTAGATTCTCCTCATTTGTGCAAAAAGTACAAAAAAAAGTATGGTTGCCTTGATATCTTCATATTAGGATGGCAGAATGTGTGAGAAAGATACATGTATTTCTCACACATTCTGGCGATAGCAATAAAAATACACCAGAGAAAAATTTGGATGTATTTTTAGTATTTTTGCTGGCTGCTTCGAGGCCCCTAGAGGAAATGTTTATCAGATCACCATCCAGAGCAGTGCCATGCCATGAACTCACAGATGTGGGTGCTGGAAATGGGTGGATAAGATCTTGAAGCATGTTTTTGACACCTATTTAGTGACTTACAGAAGTGGTGGGAGCGCATTGTCCATGTCCTTGCTGAGCCCCACTCAGGGAGGAACCTTGAGCTCGCTTTGCCACAGTAATTACAGTTCGCTCACCTCGCTCTCCTCGCTCCTCTAATTTCAATCAGATAAAATTAATCAGCAGTTTCCTGTAGAGGCTGTTCTCTGCTGATTCTGCAAGTGCCTGAGGTGTGTTGTGCTGCGGGGAGGGCTGGGTGACACTCCTGGAGAGGGACACAGGCTGTGTTCCCGTGCTGGGCAGATGGACCTGTGGTGTTCCTGCTCCTTCCTTCTGCCCTGGAACTGCTTCTGCATCTGAAGCCTTAGGTTTTAACTTTTATATCTTTCAAATTCTGTACTGCTAGTGTAACTCTGAAGTTTCCTGTAGCTTGTTCAGTGCTGTTCTCTGTGCTAAGGTAGACATAACAAAACCTCTAACTTGCTCTCCAAGGACACTCAGACCAACAACTGCAAACCACAATCTTGGGGACAGGGGGGCAAGCTTGGGCAAATTCCATCCTTGCCTGGCTTCTGCTTGGGGAATTGATGCTGAGATCCAAGTGGGAAGAACTCGGGAGCTGTCCTTGTCCATGTTGGGATGCACTGAGGCAGGAGCCTCTGGAGCCCAGAGTGTACCTCTGAAGGCCTTTCCAATCAATCCCTCCTTGATTCCTTTATTCCTGTCTAGTCTCTGTTTCTAGGGAGCCATTTAAGGCATCAGATCCAGTGCCCTATTGTCACCTCTAGCCTGGGATTCCTGGCCATTAATCTCTGATGCAGACTTTTTCCAAATGCTTTTGGAAAAACTAAATGCAGGACTAGCAGAGTGTTTCCCTGATCTGTCACTGCAGTGATATCTTCAAAGGGCTCGAGGAGGTTGGTTGAGCACAACCTGCCCTGCCTAAATATCTGCTGGCTCCCCTTAACCACACTTGGTTCTCTCAACTTCAGGCTTTATTTTTCTCCTTCAGCTGAATTTAGTTAAACTTAGAATGAGTGTGGATCCTACATGTGGATGGCAAATAATCCTACAGTAGTTCCTTGTATGAACAATGTGATGTGTGAGCTTCTACGTGAGGGATCACAAGAAAAGGCTCTCCAAGCTAGAAAAGGGTGACTGAGGGAGTTTATGACAAAGATCTGCAACTCCTGAATGAAACTATGAGCAGTAATAGACCAGAGTTCATTGTCTGTTCCCCTGCAAGGGTTAGGACACCCCAAAGGAAACTGCTGCTGCTGCAGTGGCTTCAAAACAAAAGGAGCTGCTGATTACCAGAACCTCTAATTAAGCCATGGAATTTTTTTTCCTGTCAGATTTTATGGTTGATAAAGTTTACACAGATTAAAAATGAGACTGGACAAATTCATGCAAGAGAAATCTGTCAAGGTCAGTTAAATGTCAAGACACTGAAATACGAGGAGGCCCTGAGGCTGCAAATAACAAGGAATTATCAGTAAATGTTAGCCCTGCTCTTGGCATCTTGTGCTGCCCCTGTGACGTGGAGCCCTGCAGACATCCAGTGTGGCCTTCTTCAGCATTTCCCTGAGCCCTCTGCAGCTCTCACTGAAAGCTTCCTGATGTCAGCCTACAAGAATTTCCATCTGAATGTGGATTGATGGAGATTTTGGGCTCTAGTTCTCACAAGAATAGACATTTAAGGTGTTAGCTAAAATTCATGGTTGGGTTTGGTGCTGAACACTTCTGCATAGTTGGAAGAAATTTGGCATTTGGATACACTGAGCATTGACTGCAGATAGTTTGAAGTTACTCTAGAAGATGCAAATGACTCCATTTTATGTCTTGAGTTTAGAATTTGTGATTGGTTGGGTTTTCTTGGTCTTAATTAAAAATTTATTTTTCAGAGCTGTAGATATTTTTTTTTTTTTGCTGAACGATTTCCCCTCATCCTCCTCCCAAGGGACAGAATTATCTAGATCAAGGTTGAAGGAAACATTAATTAAACTTAGCAGTGAAATATAGTCTACAAAGACAGTGTTTTGAGCTTGTCAATAAATCTCCTTATATAACTTTTAAAATGTCCTTAAATTTCATCACTAAGTGTAGCATTATGAGGCAGAGCATGTTTGCAGTGTCAGAGTGTGCCTGCCAGGATATCAAAATCTGAAAATAAAGGAGCATAATCATCTTCTTTCTGCTTCCTTGAACTTTCAAGTCAGTGCAGCAATTTATATATGTTTTTGTTTTGTTTTTTTTTTCTGGGTACTTGCAAAAATGTGTTACAATTGGTTTTATCTTTATTGTTTAAAAAATTATTATCAGGAGATAGAGAGAGGTTGGGGAGTTGGCATCAGATCACCAGAGCTGACCTGGCAGCAGAATTAACATTCTCACAGAGTGGGGAGAGAGAAAGACAACAAAAGAGATTCTTCAGTGTAGATAATATATTCAGTTTTACTGGTTTTAAAACCCTGCATCAGAAAGAGAAGTGATAAACAAAGAAAATAAGCAAAACATCATGTACTGCTATCTGAAAGTGAAATAGTTGGAATATTTAAATAAAGAACACAGCTTGGGCACTATGGTGACATTGATTAGAACAGGCCATCCTTGAGTTGTGGAAAGATTGTACATGTTGGGTTTTTCAATGTATTTTATAAAAGCAATTGATTTTAATAGACAATTCAGGAATTAAGGGTGTGCCCAAGCAATTGAGCACAGTATAATCTAGAACTTCAGCTGTCCTGGTAACTTGACATTTCTCATTCTCTATAGCCACTGAACACCAGAGCTCTTTAGTCAACTTTTAAGTCCCACTTCCCAAAAATGGGAAATAATATTAATTAGAGATAGTTATCAATGTGATATTAGAGTAGCAACATCATCTTCTTCAGCTGGAATTCCTTCTTTGCATCTGTGTTGCAGAAAGACACTTACAGAGTTGGGCTAGTCAGAAATGTTAATGGGAAATGAACTCTAAGCCCTGTGCCTGATGCCATCAGGCTGAGAATGGACAAGAATCCTCAGAGCTCTGCCTTGCTGCATGGTTCCCATGGCAGACAATGTGGGAAACAATTTTTCTTGCTGTCATTGGGCATTAAATGTAGTCTGAGATAGTTTCTGACTGCTCACAGCTCCTGATCACAGCAGACACAAAACCATTTAGGCTGGAAAAGACCTCTAAAACAGAGTCCAACCAAACCCCACCTTGTCAGCACCTTGTCACACACTGAGCAGTGATGAAACCAGTTCTATTCATTTTGTCAGAGTAGAGAAATGGGTAAAACCAAGTCATCAAATGTTTGGATACAACCAATGAGTTCGTGGCAATCAGGGTTTGCTCGCTGCCAAACCACTGCAGCTGCCTCCATCACAGGAGTTACTCACTGGGGATTGCCCAGTTAGCTCTAGCAATTTATTGACAGCAGCTGGTGAACCTTTAAACAGAACACAGGACAAGTCTTTCTGTTAATCACAAAAGATGCTCTTGCTTGGTAGTTGATATCAAGTCATGCCTTGGTTATGCTCAGTCTCATCTCAAGAAAACGTAGGTTGTAACACCCATCACAGCATGTGGATATTTTCTGGATGTGCAAATATGTCCTGAAAGATACAAAGAATTCAAAAGTTATTGTCTGTAATCAGGGAGAGTCTGGTAGGGGACATGGTTGTGATGGGAAAGGACAAGAATTCTCCTGGAATTCTCTGTAGGTACTTGTGTTGTTTTTGCACTCCCTGGATTTTGGTAGCAGGGCTGGGGCACTGAGGGGCACAGAGCTTCTGTGGGAAGCTGCTGGAAGCTTCCACCATGTCTGGCAGGGTCAGTTCCTGATGGCTCTGATGGTGGACACGTTGCTAGCCAAGGCTGGGCCAATTGGAAATGGTGGTAACACCCCTGTGATAAGAGTTAAGAAGAAAATCAAAACAAAGTGGGGCACAGATGTTTTTTTCTAGTCAGAGAAGAGGAGGAGGTGAGAACATGTGAGGGAAACAACTTGGAGACACCAAGGGCAGTGGAGGAAGAGGGGCAGGAGGTGCTCCAGGTGTTGGAACTGAGATGCCTCTGCAGGCTGTGGTGGTGACCATGGTGAAGCAGCTGTGCCCCTGCAGCCCCTGGGGATCCATGGGGGATGCAGAGATCCACCCACAGCCCCTGGGGATCCAAAGGCATGCAGAGATCCACCCACAGCCCCTGGGGATCCATGGGGGATGCAGAGATCCACCCACAGCCCCTGGGGATCCATGGGGGATGCAGAGATCCACCCACAGCCCATGGGGATCCACGGGGGATGCAGAGATCCACCCACAGCCCATGGGGAGGTGCTCACACCAGAGCAGGTGGATGCCTGGGGGAGGCTGTGATCCTGTGGCAGACCTGGTGGAGAGACTCACATTGCAGCAGCTTTGGGAGGACTGTGTGCCCATGGGGGGAACTCACATTGCAGCAGCTTTGGGAGGACTGTGTG
>VZTN01022696.1:0-37213 GCA_013400515.1 Erpornis zantholeuca | reverse complement strand
GAGACTCACATTGCAGCAGCTTTGGGAGGACTGTGTGCCCATGGGGGGAACTCACATTGCAGCAGCTTTGGGAGGACTGTGTGCCCGTGGGAGGCACTCATGTTGATGAGTTTTGGCAGGAGTGCTGCTCATGAGAGTGGAGCCATGCTGGAGAAGTTCACAGAGAGCTGTCTCCCATGGGAGGGACCCCAAAGCCTCACAGGGCAACAACTCCTCTCCCTGAGCAGCAGAAGAAACCCTCGGGTGAAGAGCTAACCAAACCCCCATGCTCTGTCTCCCTGCACTGTCAGTGGGAAGGAAGGAAGGGTTTGGGGGGAAAAAGGTGTTAAATTCTTATTTCACTTCTCATTATCCTCCTCTGACTCTCTTAGTAACACACTCACTTTGTACCTTTAAGCTGAGCCTGTTTTGCCCTTTTCTCCCAGTCCTTATCTCAACTCATGAACCCTTTTCTTCTCTCCCCTTCAACCCAGCTGTGGCAGGGGAGGCTGAGTGAGTGGCTTCTGTGGGTGCCTGGTGTTCGCTGAGTGTCAAACCATGACCTTGAGCAGAAGGCTGAGGAATTAAGAGCTGCTTGATAGCTTTGGTTGGAGAATAGAACAAATAGACCAGGAGAAGATGAAGCAGTAGGAAAATAAATGTGTCTGTGTACAGGTTCCTTCACACCAAGGTGTTTCAGGTGGGAGTGAAATCCGTGGAGCTGATTTTTATATTGTGTTTATAAGCACAAGGGTTGATCCCCACCAGACAGGGCTTTATTTGAAAAAATATATAAATGTTTGAGTGATTTGTTTCTACTCTTTTGCTAGTGGGATAAAGTAGCCTGTTAACTTACTCTGTTTCAGCATTCAAGGTCTACAGAACAATTTTAAAGATTTGGTCCAATCATTTTTTTTAATTAAGCACTTTAGAAGTTCAGTGAGACTGAATAACAAGATGGAAAAAGTAGAGGTTTTAAAATGAACTAACAATTATTCACGGGTCATCCCTTCCCAGATTTCATTTAATCAAAGACCCAGTAAAAGAACACATTGTTAGGTGGTTCATTTTTTATAATTTCTTTAACTTTTTAATCTCATTTTTTAGAATTATAAGAGTCATTAAGAGACTAATTTTGAGATTCCCTCCAGAGTTTTCTTAATCAGGCAGATTTTATTCTGTCTGTGATAGTCATGCATTGCAAGTCACTGAGTAAAGCACTTAAATACCTCTTCAAGTACACACCTCTGGCTACACAAGTGTTCAGAGTTCATGTGTGCAGACCTGAGGTGCATTGGCAAACTGGGGCTACAATGCAAAATTTGTTACTTTCTCCACATTGAATAAACTGAATACATGTGGAAGATCTACTCTGAAATCATAGCACTTTGTTGGTATGTGGATTATTTTAAATAATTTACAGGATACTGCGATAGATGAGATTTTAATTTTTAGCTGTCTGCTGAGAAATTGCAGCCCTCTCTTTGCTGTAAAATATAAGGGCAAAGCACACTTTATCATTCCTTTCAGGGGAAACACTGCCTGCCTGAATAACACAGCAACCACTGATTTATATGTGTATATCCACTGGAAAACTGTGGGTTCTGCCCACTTTTGATTTTCAAAGCTTCATGAATGATGAAGAAATTCAGGTTAAGAATATTGACTGAGCTATCAAGGCTCGAGCTTGCAATTCAGATTGTTATTGAGAAAATTCCTTGCATTAATAAGGCCTATTAGCTGCTCTTTAGCATCATAATCCTCCCTGCTATTTCATGAGAACTGGCTAGTTAACTTTATTTGGTAGTTTAATATTCTGTATCAAATACTTTCATTTCATCATTTAGCATGATAAATCTCAGTTTAGCAATTTGCCAAGAATTACTAACTAGTGGTCAAAAACCATTCAATTAGATAATTAAAAATGCTTATTGTCTGGCAGTTCTGTTCTGTTCCCAATATCAGCAATATTATATTATATACTGGTGGCACAGGATGCACCAAATTCTGCAAGAGTATTGAATGGAATAGACTTTATAGCCATGAAGGGCACTGAGAAGGAGGCCCTGGCTCCTATGGAGTTCAGGTACTTGACAGAACTTTACACAGCACCAAAGTGCCCTGGTCAGTGCTAAGATCAGAAACCAGAGCCATAATTGTGATCAAATTGCATCTCTACTGGAGAAGCAGCTGAAAACACTCTTGAAAATTCTCTGTCGGTGCTAAATGGCATAAAAAATAGAGAGTCCCTGGTCTGAGTTTGCTGAGATACAAGTTGAAATCATAACTGCTCAGCCCTGAGCCTCTTCAAGTAGTGCAGAATCACATTAAAAGAGAGAGACAGAGTTGTTACAGCTGTGACAAAACAACACACCAGCATGTGACTGACTGGTCATCTCGTTCTAAGTGGAGTTTGAAAATGTTCATTGACAATAGAACCCCAGATTGATCTGACTGACTTTCACTGGGATGTGGATTTTAAACAAAGAAAATCTGTTAAAACAAGAACACAGAGCCTTGTGGCAGCTTCAAACCAATTCCGAGCTCAAGACTCAGATTCCACATGCAAACAAAACACACACACAAGAAAATCACAGTGTATCTGGATGATCTGTAGTCTACCATGAGAGATTTCAAGGAAAAGTAAATCAGTTTATTTTTCTAGGTATGAAACTGCCTTTTCAGATTGCTCAGCTCCCCACTGTTTCTCTGAGAGTGGTGGAAATCTGCTCAGATTTTGTTGAAACCTCATTGCAAACTGTTCAGTATTCAGGGGGGTTGTTTGGGCTTTCTTTAACCTGGTGAGTTTGTGGAATACAAGTGGAATTAATCTAAAATACTTTTGTTTTCAGACTGTGTTTGCCACTTTATTCACATTCTGTGCTTAATCAACATTGAAGATGTCAAACAATGTTTGGAGGTTCGGAGCCACGAGCTCAGGACTCGGGAGCTGCTCTGCTCAGGGGTGACAGGGAGGAATTTCCCCTCCCTCTCTCCCTCCCACACCCCCCACTGCTCACTATCAATGTGCTCTGCAAATAAGCACAACTCTCTCTTGCACAGTGATCCCACAGAGATGCTGGAGTGCAGGAGTTTCTGCCTCAGCAGCCCCTGGATCATAATAGGCTGCAAGGTAAACCGAAAGCTGTTCGCTTCCCTTTGAACTGCTGCGCCTGAGCCCTGATGTTCTTCACAAACAATTAAATTTAAAACCATCTCTGGGAGATTTTGCTCTATTCCGGAAAGGAGTTAATAAGAATTTTCAATTTCGTGCTGTGGGTCTGAGGCAGAGCTGGAAGGGATGAGAGCTGTAGTGTTGTGTGTATCTCACTGCTCTCTGGGATTTGTAAGTGAGGCCATTTCCCTGTCTTTTCCTCTTGTGTCCAGTGTCCAAACTTTGGGTGAACCCCAAATACTGGTACAATTGACTCCATGTATAATAAAATAATTATTAATTTAATTCCTCTAATAATATTGAGGGCTGATGCATGTCTGAGTTTTTGGGGAATATTTATCCTATGCAGACACTCAAACTCTTCATGCTCTTCACTTGGAGCATTATGCTGCATTTAATGTGATGCCAAGGTTCTTGTCCTCTGGAATCCAGTGGTGGTCTCTGTTAGGTGACAGACCACCAGGCTTTTGAGGACTCAGTCATTCCATTCAGCACTTGACAAATTTTATTTTTGCATGAACGTTTCAGGCATGGTTTTGATTTGAAAGCAAACCCAGGGTGTGCTGGTGGGTTCTGTGTTAGGGTGCAAAGCCACAGCTAATTAGACATTCCCTTTGCTCTCACACAGACAGCATTTGGATCATTTGCTCTGATCCTTTCCTTAATGCTTAATAACTTCTTCACTGTTACACTTTAATTCATTAACTTCACTTTTGAAAGGATTGAATCAGCTTTTTCAGGCCTCTATGTGAGCATGAAAGAATAGAGCCAAGAAGTTTGATTCTTTCAAACCACAATCCCAGATGCCTCCACACTGCTTTGAGGATCATTATCCTGCTGGAGTAATTTAGGCACTTTATTGCCAGGATTCTTTCTAAGAGTGCAATTGGAAGCTCTGAGCTGTTGGTGTGAGCTGTGCTCTGCCCCTGGATCCTTGGTTGAGAGCATTTCACATTCTCTCATTTTGGAGAATATCCTTGATTGAGCTAATGATGTTCAAATGCTCGTTAAGCACTGAAATGGTAACCTTGTGCCTTTATTGCTTTTTTCTTTTGAGTACATTGATTTAAGAAAGCCTCAGTTTCTGGGGCTAAGAGGAGATCTGAGAACAAATATCCAGTGGGAAGTTGGGTCTTGGAAGTGCTGGGTACTGTCAGGCAAACCCTTGGTGGTGGATTCTGCCACCAACGGTGACTGTGTAGGAATGCCTTGTATTTTCCACAGTAGGAAAATGCTACAGTGTTCCCTAGGAATAGCTCTCAAAACTATTTGGTTTTAGCAGCTTCTCACCTCTCTAGTTCTGTAATTTAAAATGTTTATTTGCATTAGTTAAATGTGCAGAGCAGCTGATTCCAAGATAGAACTAACTCTTCCTTGGGAAGGAGCAGGAACACATCACTGGCAAGGAGCTTCTGTGTCAGTAATGAACTCTACAGAGCCAGGCAAAGATGTCCTTGGTGTGGTCTCTGATCATCTGTACCAATCTGCAGATTTGAGAAATGCATTTTTAATACTCAGGAATTACTGGCAGTATTGTTTGAGGAAATAATCTTTAATCTTGTGTGATGGAACCTGTGGTGCTCTGTCATTATGATAAAGTCGTGCAGGAGGGTGAAACACCATGAGCTGCCTTAATGTCTGCACATATGGAATAGACACTTAAGCAACATGCATATATATATATATATATGTATTTTATTGACCTGTTCTTCCAGCTCGTTAAACACAGCTGTCACTTACTATCAGGAGCAAGTGCAATGGAAGTCATTTGGAGGGGGAGATGATTGGTTGTATTAAATTTACCATGTGTTGTTTATCTTGCTCTGTAAAGAGAAGCTGTTTTATTGCAGAGGTTTGCCCAGACCCAGCCATCACTAAGAGGAAGGAAGAGAGAAAGTGATAGAGGGGTGTAATATGATTGAGCCAGTGGGAGAAAAACCCTTTTTCCAGTGTTGCTGGATAATAGCAGGTATCCTTCTGCCAAAATTGGTGGCACAGTACAGACAGATCACCTGAGCTGTCTTTATTTTCAAAGGCATTTTAATTTCCAGGCTACAACGACAGTGAATGGCTGTTAATGTTTTTTTGGTTTTTTTTTTGTCCTCTAACTGTTCAGTTGCTTGTAGGGGAAATCCAGGTTAAGGTATGTGTGAGGCATCTAACTCTCCTGATTTTAAAAACATGTTGAGGTTCCTTACTCCATGAAAATTTTCAATCACATTCCTTAAATTATCTTGTCATGTGTCCTTGTGAACCATTGTAGTTGATGACACAAAAGGAAATGTGTATCTGACATATTAAGGGTCTAAAGGGAGTGACCTGACTCTTGTCTTTCTTTGGTGAAGTAATTTAATCTCCCTGTGCATCAGCTACTTCCAGAAGAATCAGAGGAGATTTTTTTTTTTTTGTGCTAGGAATTTTCATTTTCAAGTCACTGTTCAGGAAATTTTCTGAGGTCATGGATATATATTTCATGCCAACATAAAGCACCTTTTGAAGAGAACCACCCAAGAACACTGCAGTAGTCACTGCACCTACATTTATTGCTGGAACTGGGCATTCCATGAAGGCAGCTTTAATTCACAGGTGCAGGTGTGTGTCTGGAAGGACAATCCACACTTGTAACAAATGGATTTGGTGCTGCAAAGGAAGGGCAAGGGAAGCCTCTCCCTCTTCCTGCACAGACAGGGCCTGAGCGTGTCCTTTGTGGCATGAGATGCTCAGGGCTGCCCTGCATTTGCTCTGCATCTCCTTTGCCACTTCACAGAGCTCCCTGGAAGTGGGAGCTGGGTAAAAATGAGCACACCCTGAGACTAACAGCATCCAGGTTCAGAGGGCTGCCACTGAGGAAAAATGACCTCTAGAGACACTGCTGTGTTCACTGGTGATAAATGTAATTTTAATCCCAAATTCTTTATATGTAGAAGCTATAATGTATAATATTACATATTATGTATATGTATATAAAGTATATGTATAATATAAAAATAATTAATTTTATATCCTAAATATTTTGAGCAGTGTGAAGGTGCTGGTTTCTGGTAAAGCACTGAGAGAATTGTCTCTGCAATATTTCCTCTTCCTCAAGATCCAGAAATAACAGTTGGTAGTTAAGAAAAAAAGGATATTTGGTTTCACTTTTTTTACACATTTTTAAAAAAATGGAACAGCAAACCCCAAGTTGTTGGACAGCTTAATTTCTAGGAGGGACACTTCTCTATGCTCCTAATTCCTGTGAAAGCAGAGAATGCAAGAAGCCACTGTGAGCAGAGCAATGCACAGGCTGCACATCCTTTACCCCAGGAGACATCCTGCCCCTGCCCTGTACAAAGCTGATTGAAGCATTAACGTGTCCTGAGTCCTTTCTGTGAGAGACAAGGTCACTGCAATGGCTTCAGTGACTGAGAAGTTGATACCTGATTCCTCCCCATCCTTGCTCATTGTGCCTTAATCCACTGACTACAGCACTCAGCCTTTTTTCGAGGGGAAAGGAGGTGAAAACAGCCTAAAGAGATGAATATTTATGTACATATTTCTGTAATTTCGATTCACTCGTTGAATCCAGCTCGAACGTACAGCTTCCACCAGTGGGAGGATCCAAATCTGTACAAGTGCAAATACTGCTGGGGAGAAAGCTTTCTTCACCAAAATAAAAAGGAATGGAAGCAAACCTTGTGCCTAACGATGATGAATATCACCAAAATGAGTGCATTCAGGGGAAACAAATACTCTTAAATGCTCTGTATATATTATCCTCGTCTTTTTCTTTCGTGGTAAAAATGATAAGAGAAAGAAAAAGAGCCCTGATGGTGCCTAAAGTACAGCTACACATGTATCTCTATATATATCCCAGAAGCACTGTTAATGCTCTTTCAAAATGAACATTACTTAGCTGCAAGAAATAGGTGGCAAGCCCAGCTCACTTCCTTGGGAGACAGTGCAGACAGCACAAAAGAGAGAAGGTTTTTTATACCAGGGTTTCTGTCATTAGTTGTCAATTAATTGCACTTAAACTTAATCCAAGAGAGAACAACAGTAACTTATTGGCCATGAAGTGGTTGTTAGTAAGGCCACAAACTGAAGCTGGGCTTGGTGGAGAAGACCCTGACCCCAAACCCAGGGGGGGACAAACCCCAGGAGCTCCCACTGACCTGGGGACTGCTTGGACAGCTCCAGAGGTTTGGCCTGGCCTGGCACAGCTGGCAAAGAGCAGCAGTGGTCTTCTTGTGGGCACCCAGGGGGGCTGCAAAGTCTGGTTATCAGAGGAAAACTAGCAGCTCTGCTGAGTTTATCCTGAACATTTCTCTCCCTCAATTTTTATTTATCGTCTACTTATTTAGTCTGTCTGATGAACAGCCTCATATGTAGCCTCATAATGAAAGCATTACAGGGTATTTCATGCTTAGCTGGAGCTGGATTTGTCTCTTTGTTTGACCAAGACACACATTTGTAGGGTTATTAGAAAATAATCCATCCAGTTTATATTTTAAAATAATTGCCTGACATTGATTTTGAAACGATGACATTTATCAGGGAATAACACTAATGATATTATTGATAATGCATGCTCATTAATACAGTTGTTTTTATCACCAGTGACAATTCCTAGGAACCACAGCTTTGAATTAAGCCTGTGCACTGTGTAAAATCAGCCCAAAAACACAGACGTTGCCTCATAAAGCTTATGATCTAAATCCAAGATTAGAGATGACAATAAGATGATGTGGCTGGAGTCACAACACATCTCCAGTCTCAGTTTTATTAACTGGGAAGGGCATTGCAGCTGAGGTGAATTATAGGGGGGAAATGAGTGAAGACATTGGGCTTTGTTTTTTATTATTGCGAGAGGGAAAGAAGTTGTGAAAGGCTCTCCTGTAAGATCTCCTGGGTCTGGGCACATGCACTGATCTGGAGTAGTGCCACCGAGCGTGGCAGCTCTTGAGCCCTCAGACCTACAGGAACCTTTCTGGTGGCATAAACAGCTCATCAAAAGCCAGCTGGCAACCACAGCAGGGCATAGGTGTGGTGGCACAGCTGAGCAAGGGCACTGGAGAACAGGATCACATTCCATAGCAATCCAGTGGCTCCAGTGGTGGTGTTGCCATTCATGGAACAGAGAAGGTCCCAGTGACCCCTGAAATGTGCTTGGGTGGGAGAGGTCTGTGGCCAGCCTGGCATGGGAGAGGTGGGGCTCATTAACTCAGCAATTTACATGAGCTAATGAGGTGGTCCCAGAACTCTGCTGCTGAAATGATCCCAAGGCAGTGTTATTGATGCCTTAGGCTTTAACTTTAATATTTTTCAAATCCTGTACTGCTAGTGTGACTCTGAAGTTTCCTGTAGCGCGCTCAGTGCTGTTCTCTATGCTAAGATAGACATAACAAAACTGCTCTAGCTTGCTCTCCAAGGACACCCAGAAACAAGAACTGCAAACCTTCAGCTTGGGGGCAAGCTTGGGGAAATTCCATCCTTGGCTGTGTTCTGCTTGGTAAATTTATGTTGATATAAAATGTGAAGCACTTGTGAGCTGTCATTGTCCATTTTGGGATGCACTGAGGCAGGAGCCTCTGGAGCCCAATGTGTGCACCTGAAGGCCTTTCCAATAAATACCACATTTATTCCTTTATTCCTGTCTGCTCCCTGTTTCTAGGTAGCCATTTAAGGCATCATTATAAGCCATTAAGGCAACATCCCAAGCCCCTGACAGCTCTCAGTACTGTAGTGGATTTGGGCATGTCCCCATCCTCAGCTGCTGGGGTTCCCAGGTGCACTCTCACTGTGAGTCACAAGGGTTTGTGCTGCTGCACACTTGTGATCCTTCCTGGCTCCCACTGATGATATTTGATATTCCAGATATTCCACATTGCAGATTTTTCCCTGTTCCTGGCCCTGGAGACAACAAGCATCCTCAGGATAGTGGCCACTGTCTTTATCAAACCTGTTTGAAGGGGCGGTGCTGGGAGACAAATATTTAATTGATTTACAATGCAGCAGCAGTGAGAAAGGGGATGAGGGGGGCATACACAGCATATTGGAATTTGAAATACAAAAAAACCTTGTTGTGACAGGATGTTTTGAAATTCCAAGCAGTGAGTTTGTTTTCAGCTTCAAATGGACATTCTAGAAAATTCTGTCGGTGGTCCTCCTCAAAGAACTGCTCCTGAATGTGAATGGGGGAAGCTGCTGTTCATGAGGGATTCCAGTGCTTAAATGGTTTCCCAAAGCACCACAGTTTTCAAAATTTTATGGAGAAAATAAAATACTGAAAATGTGCAAATGTGAAACATAATTTTCCAATTAATTTAATATAATCATGCTTTGCATCGCACAAGCAGAATAATAATTTCAGAAAAATAATTTTTCAGAAAAAATAACAGATAAAACAAACATTATTGTATTTAGAACAGTCTATTTAGAACATTCCTAATGCTTTGTTGCATTTGCATTGCAAAGTAAGAAAGGTAATATCCTATCAGACATTGAAAGGCTCAATAGATTTAAAGAGAGACCTTAGAGTAGAATAAATAATGAAAAAAAAAAAAGAAAGAATCTGTGTTCATTCCAAATCTGTCTAAACTGATGCATTGTCACAGGCTTTTAATGGGTCCAAAATCCCTGGAGGCTTGCAGACTTCAAGAAACTGAAATGAATCTGATGGAGGAGTTTTCAAATGGATTTGTAAAGGTTTCAGGTGTTTCCTGTTTTTCTTGTGTGTTAAGATCCTTGCCAGCTGTTGTAAAGAGCTGTTTGTTTTCTGGTCTAGCTTACCCAGTCTGAGAAACATGAATTCAGTACATCAGAAGTTTCTCATTAAACACATTTTGTTTTTTTGTTGTATTTCCCATTTTTGCTAAGTGGGAAGGTATGAACTTTTCATCATGAAAAATCAACGTGACCTTTTGCAAAAATGAGGTGCAAGCATTTCAGCATTTGGATGTTCTGGCATTTCACTAAAAGACCAAATGAATTTTAACACATAATAGATCTTAAAATATGAATAGCGACATGAATTGCCTTCCTTTGCCTGGCTTGAAATTTATTATTAATGCATTTTGAAGTGGTCATGAGAGTTCACTTTAGGAATAATAAAAAAATCTTGACTAGGAAAAAATTGGGAAATTTTAGGTAAATTCCTTTTTTGTTAATTCTTTAATTCCACAGAGAAGGCTCCTCTGTGGTGTATAATATATGATCACTGACAACACTTTATTATTTGCTGTTTGCAAGGTATGAAGCGATGGTTCTCCTAAGAGAATTTAAAATATGTCATTTGATAAAAATTGGAGGATTTGGAGCCAATGTGGTGGGCAGGGTCTTTATGGACCCTGCTCAATGGGTGCTGCTGCCATGTTTCAGCGAGGAAGGGCCATTGCAGGCAGCTTGTTCTGAATAAATCCCTGATGAGCATTATCACAACACTGGCAGGAATTGTTGGTTCCCAAAGGGTTAATGGGAGAAACTGTTCCACAGAGGTTTGACTCTGATGATGTGACCCTGGTGTCCCTGTGGCTGCAGGGGTGGGGACAGGTGAGGACACACCTGTGTGCCTGGCTGGGATGCCTTAGCTTTTAATGTTTATATTTTCCAAATCCTGTACTGCTAGTGTAGCTCTGAAGTTTCCTGGAGCTCGTTCAGTGCTGTTCTCTGTGCTAAAATAGACATAACAAAACCTCTAACTTGCTCTCCAAGGACACTCAGCACAACAACTGCAAACCACAATCCTGGGGACAGGGGGGCAAGCTTGGGCAAATTCCATCCTTGCCTGGCTTCTGCTTGGGGAATTGATGCTGAGATCCAAGTGGGAAGAACTCGGGAGCTGTCCTTGTCCATGTTGGGATGCACTGAGGCAGGAGCCTCTGGAGCCCAGAGTGTACCTCTGAAGGCCTTTCCAATCAATCCCTCCTTGATTCCTTTATTCCTGTCTGCTCTCTGTTTCTAGGGAGCCATTTAAGGCATCAGCTGGGCTGGAGCTAAGGGGGGTAAATCCTGGCAAAAAGCTGTTGTAGGGCAAAGGAGCTCACCCAGAGCAGGCCAACACTTCTGCTGTTTCTAGGCAGAACACCTTGTCTGATAGTTACTGGAATAAACATTGAGTACCCTAAACCTGTACTTCACCTGGACATGATTCAGGCTTCCTGCTCACATGAACTCTATCCAAGTGCACTAAGAAGGTTGGGGCATTCAGGACTCTGTTTCTGCCACACTGAACTCAGCTGCAGTTGAAACTCAGATGATCAAGTTAAACAGATTCATCTTTGTTCCTTTATTGCTGATGAGATTCCCTTTGGGAGCAGAAATGGTCACTTACACCTCCTGGTCAAAGAACATGCACTTTGAATTTTAAAGTTTCAAGAACAAATTAACAGGAAAACACAGATTCTTTTTTCCCCCAAGCTCTCAGAGCTGTGAGGTGTATGGCATACATCACACAACAATAAGTATAGGTAAGTTAATATATAAAGAATAACATTTGATAATGCATTTGTATTGCTAGCAATGTCCTAAACTCTCGTGGATAACTGATAGATCTCAGCATTCCCTGTTCTCTCTATGCTGTAGGGATTATATATCTTTTAAAATAGAATTTCCACCATTTTAGTCTAGTGGAATCGTGGAAGACTGAAAATAGCATTTCAGTCAGCAATGCTTGGCTGCTGTTCTTCCCAGATGGCTCGGAGCACTTTCCTTCAGAGAAATTCCTGTCACAGTGGTTCCGTACACATCTTAGGCACCAACAATGCATTTCTGTGTCAGCAAAACACTTCTGACAACTGCAGGCACCACTTGTGTTTGAGGGCATTCTGAGGAAATAACCTCTGCTTGCAAATTTTCCATCGTGGTGGCTCAGTCCTGGTGCTTTCCCTTCGGGAAAACCTGGCTGGCTCCCGTGGGCACGAGCTTTGCTTTGGTGAGATGTGCTGGGTTTGGGCTCCCTGCTCCTTGTCTCCCTTGGCAGGGGGGAAGGTGCAGAGTGCCTTTTGTGTCCCCCAAAGCCTGGCTGGGGTCCTGCAGCAGAGCTCTCAGCCCTGCCTGCTACAGCTGTGACAATTCCACCCAGAGGAGATGTTGCAAGACAGTGAGTCCCCAGTGGGATGCAGTAGAATGGAAGCAGATGGTGAGCTGAGGAGAATTTCAGGGGAGGATTACATTTTCCAGTTACTGTCTTTTTGATTTCACTGTTATTGTCTGATGAATTGTGTCAGATTTGATCCTTCAGATTGAAAAGCAGCTTCTGAATGTGCTCCCAAATGTACAAATAAAGTAAATGGCTGCTGCCAGTGTACTGTCTCAGAAACTTAATTTTTTAATGCCTGTTAGGAAGGGCCTCTCATTCTGTCATGTGTACTGTGTGATTTCTGCCTTCAGCTAAGATTTTTTCTGTTGTAGTTTGTGGTTTCAGTAGCCTGCTGGGTTTTGATACATAACACACCTGAGTACTCACGATTTACTCCTGGCCAAGGCAAGCAGAAAGGCTTTCTCTTGCCCTGGCTTATTTGCACAGCTTTCCTTTGGCTTGTTTGTAGTCCCTGATTAGCACTGGGGTCTGCAGGGCCCTGCTGGCAAAAGCCAGGCTGAGAGAGAAGGGAGACACAGACCTTGAGAGCTCAGAGCCAAACGTGAGCCCATCCCTGGTGGGAGGGCAGGGCCAGCTCCTGGGGTGTGTGAGGAGCTAATTCAGTGTAATTGCACAGAGATGCCCTTCCTACAGCACCACTAGATCACTTTGATGTGCAACTTCAACAAGTGCACTTCAAAATGCTTCGAAGTTTGTATGAGAAAAAAAAAAAAAAAAAAAAAAATCAGAACTTTCAGCACAAGGATAGACTCTACCTGTTCATTAAACCAAAGGCTGATACTTCAGCTTTAAAAACCCCAACAGCAGAAAGTCTTTTGTATGAATGTTGTGAGATCAGGAGTTAAATGTTGGATAAAATTAAGCCCCCCTCTATGGCCAAACATTGTTGTGCCTGCTCCTGTATTAGATGTTGCTAGAGTTGATAGTATTTTTTTGTTTCTTATTGAAAAATGATCATTATTTGCTGGTGACCGTACATATAAAAAAGCATAACCAGAAACAGATCTTTTCCATATCATTCCTTTCCATATCCTTATAGCATGTTCAGTCTTATGTTCTTTTTCCCTCAGTTAAATCCTGCATGTTGATTTATGCCATTATGGAAGACAAGGTTATAGAAGGATTTTGACTCTTTTGAATTGAATTGAGGTATGAGGAGTGGGTAAATGTAAATGAGGTTGAAATTTGTAGTAGATCACAGTGACAGCTTTCTGACTGCTTCCTTTTATTTAGTGTTGGCTTATTTACCCAGGCCTGGAGACTCATAAACTTTGTAAGTGCACATGTAAGTGTAATGAACTTCTCTCCTAGACTGTTATGGCTCATCCTCCTTCAGTGTCTTTTAAAAATTGCCATTTCATAGATTGCTTTGATCTCCTCCCTGCACAGATGTAGCAGATAACCAGGACATTTGAGCTTCCTGCTGCTGTGGCTGTTCAGGCAATGCAGTTCAGTGGTGGAACATGCTTGGGAAGGGTTCATGTTTAATATTTTTCAAGCAAGAACTGTTTAGAAGGATTGGAAGTTCCCAGCAATTCTGCATGTTTGACTTGACTGACATCTGTTGCCTTCTGGAGCCTAAAGAGACAAGAGGTTCACCAGCTTTGAGGGTAAAATAATCTGAGCCATTCTTATCTATTTTGGTGAGAGCCTGGCCAAGCACCCACAGCTGTATCACCTCCAGAGAGGCTGCAGCAGAAGCAGCTACATGGCTGATTTCATCCCAAAACAGAGGGAATGAAAGCAGTTAAGTGTAAACAGGAGGACACAGTGGGTGCTGCTCACACAGCCTGGCTGGGACAGCAGGTGGGCAAGAAATAGGGTGTGGGTTGATAAGAGGGGATCAGAGCATCAACATCTCATTGTTGTTGGCTTTGCAAATCAGGTTGGGTCCCCTAAAACATGATTTCTGAGCAGTACCCAGTTTATTGGCCTAGGAGCAGTTATTAGAAGGACAGGTATAAAGACATCACCACACCCTTGTGTATGGGCTGAGGTTTTGCAGCTCTCAGCACCTTTGAGCACAGATGGAAATCACACCATGAACGTGCCCAGCACCCCTGCGTGCCCCCGGGGGAAATGCACCTGCACACAGAGGGAACCCTGCCCCACCTGGCTGAACTGGGGCACACAAAGCTGCACTGGCACCATCCTGCCCTTCCTGGGTGGGTACTTAGTCTGAACTTTGATTTCTGACTTTACTAATCCAAGTCGGAGCTCTCTCTCCTGCTGCACCTGGTTTGCATTGCTCCGATAGGGTGGAAATAATGAACAAAAGTACCCCGAGTTTATTCTCCATTAAGGGAATTTGGGGCTGCATCTGGCCATTTCAGGAGTACTTTCAAGCATTTCTGTTCCAGCAATCTCCATGCTGTGAAAGCCCCACAGGCTGTTAGACAGTTATATGTCTTTTTGTTCCTCTCTAATGAAGCCATAATAAGGCACCAAACTCTTGGAATCATTTCTCAAAAATGAAATAGCAAAGCAGTGTTGAGCTGGGCTATTGCAGCCCTGTCAGCACTGCCTGATAAAGTAGCATAAATACAAATTACACCAGCAGCAACAGTTTTTGTTGCACAAAAATAGGAAATATTACTTTTCTATGCATGTTTTTAGTCTAGCATGACTGCTGAGCGCTCTGGGGATTATCCTACATGAGTTTCAGGAATGGTGTAGAGCCCACTGAGCTTCCATCAGCTAGGTCCTCTGAAATCAGTGGCAGTAGGAAAAGCAGGAGTCTCATCCCTTTTGGAAAATACTGGAAAATGAAATTAAATTACTAGTTTTGAAAGAGTCCACAAGAGTACAAGAATGTCATGATGACTCCTGGTGACCAACTGGGCTGTTAAGGCATGAATAATTCTTGAAATGGGGATTGAAGTTATGTTTCTAGTTTTTGAGGTTTTTCTTTTTGGTAAGCACCTGAAAATTCCACATGAGTTTTGCCCCTGTGTATGCAGAATTTCTGTCACAAGCAGAGATCCCACCTGGGTGTGTGGGAGGTATTTCCCTTTCCCACACTAAATATGCCCAGAGGAGCTGGGCCTGGCTCCTCCTTGCTGCCTTGTGCAATCCCAGGGAATACATCTCCCTCTCCCTCTCCCTTTGAAAAATAAGGTTCTTTCAAAATCATCAGGTAATGATATTGCTCTAAAAGAGCCAAACCGTATTTTATCAGCAGGACTCCTCTGAGCAGAGCTTTAATGAGTGTGGAAATACAGGATTTAAAGTGACTGTGGCTTATAATACTGCACATTAAATGCTACTTCCACTTGCCCCATGAATGTTATTTCTCATATAAACTTCTAAATTAAGTAGTGTAGACTGATAGAAATATTTTCCTGTGTTTGCATCTTTGTTTTCGAACCTCCTGCCTGAATAAATTTTTAAATTATGTACATTTGTTTTTCTTATCCCACTGTACATAAATGGTAGAGATGAAATCAATACATTTTATTGTGCTACAATGTGCTATACAATATAAAACTGAAGACTGAAACAAATCAGACATAAATATATACTTTAGGACTTTTCAGGAAGCGATAAAAGATATACAGGATTGATTTCTTTAGCACAGAGAAGAATCTGTAACCTAAGTGTGTTGAGGTGAAATTTCTCTGAGGTCCAGTTGTGGGAGATGGACATAACACTGACCACGTAAGGGATGGATGAATTTGTAGAGTTGTTGAAATTTGGGAAGTAATACTTTTGTTGCTATTTTTCTGTCCTTTCTGTGTCTGTTTTAGTATTCTCCTCTTCCATTTCCAACTTCACAATTGTTTACCTTTATTAACTTTAATTATAAAGCTTTTATGCCCCTGTAAAGGGCTTTAGTGCTAAATCAATCCAGATGCTGTAGTAATCAGATTCCTGAAATAAATGAAAAACACCTTGACAGGACCATCTTAAGCAACGTTGTTGAAATAAGTGAAAACATGAAAAAAAGCAATAACCCAAACCTCAGGAAACTATGGGCACAAATAGAATTTAGCTGTAGTAGTTTATTGTGGGGAAATCTTTGACATTTATGCAGTTTATGACTGCACTGAAAGATTAAAGAGGGTGGTGAAAATCTGCAGCTCGATGATGAAGTTAAAATATAACAGCTGATACTGTTCCTCTGTAGGACAGAAACCTGCCCCACATCTGGGAAATGTTCGTGTTGCTTGATGCAAACAGGTTTGTGACTGCAAATGAGCAGTGAGACAGGGAATGTGCTGGATTGCTGATCAGTGACAGAGGCCAGAGCAGCTGGAGAGGAACCAGGGGAGTGCCCAGGGCTCTGTGAGGGTCAAACTGAGCCTGGCAGGTGAACGATTCTGCTGCCCCTGGCCAGGCTGTTTTTTCTTCTTTTCCCAGGCTCCATACCAGGAAAGAAAGGAGTCACAAGTGCAGCTTCTGTTTTCATGTTGTTTGTTAAGTTCTTATCTAAATTTCTGTGTGCTGCTCCTGCCTGAGCTCAGCACTGCCACAATCACTGCAGAATGGCCACAGGACCTTGAGCACAGAACGTTTTAAAGACTTTTTACCCAGTTAACAGTTCCAGTGTAAGATATTTTCAACAGTGCACCAATACCTTTTAATCCTAACTAACACATTTCTTCTACCTCAAACCCATCCTAGCAATCCCTCAGTGCCACCAGCACAGCAGGAATGGAGGAGAAGGAGAAGAAGGAAAGACCCAGGGCCACCACCCTGAATCCTCCATGTTTGTCCCCATTCACCTCCACACTACAAACCCCAAAACTCTGATTTTTCACCCTGTAATAAACTAACTCCAATCTGTCTCACATTCTCGATGCTTGCAGTTCATCCAGAAGTGTTGGGAGCTTTTTCCAGGGGCACAGATCCAAGGCTGTGTCCCCCTGGGATGTCAGGGGGTGGTTCCCAGACCCCCCTGAGCAACAGGAAAGGTTTCCCAGCTCTCCTGGACTCCAACAGGCAGTGGCTCAGCTGAGCAGCCAGAACAGGAATGTGGGGTCTCTCCAGCCCAGTCGTGGAGACCAGGGAGGATTTCCTCAGCTGGAAGTGGGAGGGAGGAGGAAGTACCACTTGGAATTCTTGTGATGGGAGAGAGCACAGGGGAGGTGGAATACATGGGATTATGGTGCAAAGGAGAGGAATGGCTCCACAGATTTACTCTTCTGTGCTAAGATCACAGGCCTGGCTTAAATTTGGGCTCTGGGGAAATGTTAATTTTTATGTGACACATTCCCACCATCACTACTGCTTAGCCTCACTCACAACAAGGCTGCTTAAATTCTGTCCTCAGCCTCCAGTGCAGCAAATGAGTGAACACTGTGCTCTGGTTGAGCCTTGAACATTGCACAAACCTGAGGGAGAGGTAACAAGGTGTAAGTGATTTAAGGATTTTTAGGGACAACCGAGACTGTGCATCAAGAGAAATTAGTTTAATTATGAAGTCTGAAGCCTTAAAAGATACCCACACACATGGAGATACCACATGCACACACACACATGGAGGAAAGGAGGAAAGGAGGAAAGGAGGAAGGAAGGAAGGAAGGAAGGAAGGAAATCCAAAAAACAAAAAGCAGAAAGAAAAAAGCAGTCCTTGTGATTTACCTGTTGGATGCAAGCAGGTGGATTCTGTGTCAGACTGAAAGGATAAAGGAAAGCCAGCTCTGCCTCCAGACTGTCAGGTCTTGTGTGGAGTCATGAGGAGTCATTTTTATTTAAAGAATCTCTCGATAGCCCTTCCTGACCTTAGTAAATAATAGACACATTAATAATGATATGACAAATTGTGCTGTTCTGTAAGGCTAAATGTATTTCTGTTGTTAACAGCTTATTTTTCTTTAAGACAAAAATAGATCCTGCTGCACCTTTTTGACAGTGACATTGTGTGTTTTGTTCAATCCTTTAGAATTTCTGAGAACTGTGGTAGTCAGCTTGCTCCTGTCAGCTTGTTCTTAATGTTAGTTTTCCATTTCCTATGATTTTACTGGAAAGAGGCAAAAACCCTGAGAAAAGCCTTCAGAACACGGAACTTTAATTATCAGTATGCAATCCAGATTTAGAGGGCTTCTTTCAGTATGTATTTTTTTACCAAGCTGTGAACCTCGGTTAATTTTAGAAACTCTGATGAACTAAAATAGATGTCCTCTGCTTGAAAGTCAGATGATTCAGTTGAACCACAGACCCTTGAGCTCTTCAGGGCTGCATGGCTGTGGAGGCTCTGACTTTTAAAATGTGTGTTAACTGTAGAAATGGAAATCAGGTATGTTTGGGGGTCTTTTTTCCCTCTTGAAACATTTTTCTGCAGTATGCTTTGAGCTTCTCTTGAAAATCCACGAAGGTATTACCTTACTGTTCATAGTTAGTGATTTGGACCATGGATTCAGGAATTTCTGGGGATTAGTTGCCTCCTTTGGCCCGTGGTAAGATATGGACAGGGCTCTGGGTTACTCTCACTCACCTAGGAGGTTTAGTCACAAGGATAAAGCAAAAGGAGAACCAGGATTCAGGAAAAAAGAAAAAATCCATCTAGTTTGAAGCATCCCCAAAGCCATTCATGCCATGTTTGGAACCTCCACTCCTCCAAGCTGTCAGAAATTGCCCTCTCAGAGGTTGTGGCCTGATTTCCAAAGCATGTGCTGTTTGTCCTGCTGACCAGCACAGGAATTGAATGTTCAGCACATCCTGAAGTCATTCTGGGACTTGGTACTTTTTCATTTGGGCATGTGCCTGGAGAATGGCAGCCTGCAATTTGGAATCCAAACCTACAAGAGGCTGGGATGAAAGTTCTCACTTTTTTCTGTCGTTATTCTTATTAGGCAGCCTTTGAAACTTAGAACAATGACTTTGTGAGTTCCCACCAGATTTTAGTGGGGAGGAGTGTGAAACCATTGGAATTTGGAAGGAAAAAGAAGGAAAAGTTTTTACAAAAATTTTTCTGTCACTCTAAGAGATAGAGTGAGAGCACAGAAGCGAGGCTGAATGGATGCACATTCCACCACAGGTACAAAGTCTCTTCTGAGGCTTTGTTCATATCTGAATCTGGCTCCAGTTCTCCCAGCAGAATTTTCACTTGGACCCTTTCATTTGTGGCATGTTTGTAGTCTCAGGCCTCAGTGAAAGAGCACTTTGGAATCAGATACCTGGAAAGCATCATGGCGGGAAGAGATCATTTACCAACATTACTTTAAAATAAAGAAGGGAATGTTTTATATAGAAAATAAAGTGTCAGCACATTTGAGGTATTTCAGGAAGCCTCATCTTACCTGTTTTGTTTTGTAGAAGTGATTCAGTGTTGGTGGTAACATCACAAGCCCAATGTGGCTTCCACTGAATTTGCAAGGACAATGTGTTTTGGGACACTGAATGCAATTTACTGTGTGTGGGTACAGTCAGTCTATCCAGATCAAAATTAAATGAAGTTTTCAGATTAATTTAGTGGAATGCTTTAAGGGAAAATGTGGTGTTAAATAGTAAAGCTTCAGAACACAGGATTTGGGTACATCCCTGTAAGAGTATGGGGAAAACCCTGGGGAGTATCATTCAGCCAGAGGTGAACTGGGTTTACCATGATGTGTAGTCCTTTATTCCCAACACACCTGGAAACTCGTGGGGTCTGGATATCACACATGCTCCTAAATGCTGGATAAAAATGAAGGGTGCACAGGGAACATGGAGGTCTCTGGGTGTTTCAGTATTAGATGTTGTGCTTTCAGCATGCAGTGCAGAACAAACAAGATGTTATCCCCTCAACTGGCCACAATTTCAAGATAAATATTTCTGTCAATAATAAGTTTTCAAAGACAGTTTTCACAACATATAATCATGCTTTTTGGCTGCAGACTGCTATGTTTTCAAGCACAGACAGTTATATCTAGAGCGTGCTCTGTTTCTTTTGCTTCCTATGAAAGGTAAAACTTTGGTTCCTAATGCTTTCACGCATTAAGATAAAGACATCACTCAAATCGTCCTCTGAAGCACCTGGTGAGATCCTAGAAACCAAAAGCTAAACTTTACAGACAAGAAACTCTAATTTCCCGTTGCTGATCAGGGCCCACACAGTTCTCTTGCTGTAAATTGGATTAGGGACACAAATTGTTTCCTGAATTCTGCCCTGTATTCCTTCTTTAAGAACACTTTAACCCAAAAAAGCTGTGAAAGCACAGAGCCAGCAAGGCTTTAGTTGCCTGAGCAGTGCAAAGCCCAGAGAAGTGAGGGGGTTTCTCTGCTCTCTGACACTCAGACACCTGTGATTCCTCCTCCCCTTGGTGTCTGGGTGCACCTGCCTGGGGCCATGGCTCTGCCTTGCACCCAAACCCTGCTCTGAATCTGCTAACAGCACTCATTGTAATTACTGTGTATTACTTAATTGGGATTCATGTAATTATTATTTTAAACTGCTTTACATGTTCTGATTTGAATTTTTAATTTGGAAAACACATATTCAGGCCTTCGATCTGATTCCCTTTGGATGGCTGTGGATGGAGCATACATTTTAATGTTTCAGGTTATTTGTATGCAATGGGATTTTCCCAACCTAGACTCCTGAATCGATGCTAGTAGTTATCTGTGCAAAGTTACAGTCAGCCCAGGATAACATATTTTAGTTTCTAAAAATCTATGTTTAGTCACTGAATAAAATTATTTAAATTTGAATTTCTTTAATAAAATATATTCAAAATACTTTGTCTTACAAAGTACAAGTGCAAGACAGATTTCTATGCACTTTTACGTTGCATGCATTTTTACATGCACTCTGTTAATAAAAACATCTAACTGTACATGTATGCAACTTTTTATTACTTGTTCCATGTTTCAGAAAGATAATGATATCAATTCTAGAAGTCACCTTGTTGAGATTCAAAGTAAGGTGTATGGATAGGCTGGTAGGGAGTGATTGTGCAGGTATGATTTAAAGAGGAATGGATAAACTTTCTACATGGCTGCAGCATCTATGAGCTCATAGCAGCTGATACTGCAATATTCATTTTCTTTAATGAAATACCTTTCTTTAAAGGTATGGGGAGGTTATTTGCCTGGGGAGGTGTTTCCCTTAGGAAAGGTTTCAGTCCTGCTGTCCTGACACATTGGCTCTGGTAAGAGTAAGTATTTTGAAGTAGGCTCTGAAACATCACCAGGATCTTATCCAGAGGCACCAAGCCTGCCCAGTGTAAAAAATAATAAGGCAGACACTATTTTAACACAATGATTTGGACAGCCTTACTTTGTTCACTTTATCTCCAAATGTTTGGAGTGATATAATTATCTGTATTCTGTTACTGAAAGGCTAAGTGTGTCTCATGAAGAAAATCTCAAAAAGATTTTAATTAAGTTAAACTAAAATAAGAACTGAAGTATAGAAAGTGTGCTAAAGAATCTTTTATATCAAAATAAGCTCATAGCATCTTCTAAAATAGAAGCTAATACAGGGAAGATAATATTCCTTCACTGAAGAAAATGAAAACAGAATTGTACATTTGGTTTCAGAGGTCTTGAATACTTGGCTCTTTTCAAGTCCTGTTTTCTTCGTGTCTTTCTCTCAAGCAGCTCATGAATGAGCCAAGACTCTGCACAGCTCTGTCTCTAATGTCTCCCAGCAAGCAGGGTGTTCTTATTGCTGAGAAACTCTCTGGTTCCCTGCCCTTGGCACAAAGAAAATGAATGTACTCCTTACAGAATGTGAGGATTGCCCCTGTTCAGTCTGGTACCATGGCAGGCAGCTTCCTCACAGCCACATGTGAATCCAGTTTGTTAAACTCATTTCGGGGAAAAATGCATTCCCTGTACCCTGGTGGCATCTCAGGGCAGCAAGGGACCTGATGCCACCCTCCCCTCGCCCTGGGTGCCTCTGTCAGCGATGCTGCAGTGCTGTGCTGAGGGAGCCACTCTGGGAGAGATTATCCAGATGGCTTTTGCAACAGCATGAGTTTGCAGGCCCTTTGTTTACCATTTGGAAAGCTCAGTGAGCTCCTGCAGCTCATCAAATTCCAGATGATACAGGAGCTCCAGCAGCTCCTGCATGGCAGAAACCACTGAGAGCTCCCGGGGCTTCAGCCTGGGGTGGGATTTATGTCCTGTTTTCCTCCATGCCTGCATGGATGTCTTGTGCTTCCCGTGCCATTCACAGGGCAGTGTTTACACTTTCAAAGTGGAGCACACACAGCACAGACCCTTTGCTGTCTCTGTCCCCCATGTGGTGCTGTCTCTTCAGTGGCTTTGAGAAGATCTCAGCAAAAGGCTTGAGAAAAAGCAATTCCTCTTTTACCTGTCTCGAATGTAAATAGTTAGCTCAATTTCTAAGGGAAGTTCTGTAGTTTCCCAGGAGAAAGCCTTGATGAAAGAATGTAAATATGCTTTCCTTGACCAATGAAATGTTATCTCTCTGCTCTTGTTGCACATTCCTTTCTCATTCTGCGACACAGACACGGACAGTGAGACAGACGATTCCTGCAGCTGAACTGGCTGTAGGGAGGAGCTTCATCCCTCTCCAACTCCTTTTTAATAATATCTATCTAACAAATAAAACCCTTCTGATTTCTACCTATGGACGTGAGTGGTTGGTGGAAAGGACAGGGGTGAGTCATTTCTGCCATGCCCATGGCTGGGCCCTGCCCCTGCCCAGTGCTCTGCCCCACGGCTCCTCAGCCTTTTGCTTCCCCTTCTCGCTGCTGCTGCTCCTGCTGCCTGGACATCTGCTCATAAAACCTGAGGTTTCTTTCTTTTCCTTTTTCCCCTAACCTTGATGAATGGCCTATATCTCAATGCCAAAGCCCACCTTTCTCTTAACTGAGAATGATGGATGGGGCAGGAGCAGTGGTGGAGCAGGTTATGTGTCCTGACAGCCTCGGTGGCTGCCGGGGCTCCCCTCCAGGGACTGGCAAAAGCAGGAATTCAGATCCCTGTGAAGCTCCTGAGAAACCAAGTGGGATTTTTGTGACTCCTACTACATAGTCTGAATGTCTTTTAAAAATAGCAAGCCCAAGTGTTCTGTTGATTTTCTGTCATGAAATGCTTTGAAGGGCAAATATTCCTTTTTTGTTTTGCACAGATGGCATAATTTTGGTGGATGAACTCAGCATTATCAAATACAAGTTCATATGCTTTTATTCGTTTTAAAGGTTAAGAAGTAAGATGAAAGACCACAATATACTTTGTTCAAAAACATTAATTATTCCTACATTTCTTTGCTATCATTTAAAAATGCTGTTTTCCTTCAGCATGTTTCCTGTACATTTTTACCAGTAAGATAAATGCAACAATAACGTTTTTGAAAGACCACCTAGTTAAATTAGTTACACTTTAAAATATAATGAGTCCTCAAGGCCAGGTTTTCAAGCCCTGTGTCAAGGGCTCGATCAGGGGATTTGTGCCAGATAGCAACTACAGAAGATCTGAATGGAAAGGTGAAAGCAGTTGTTTATTAAAATTTGTAGTCTAAATTTAGGCAGACAAGGGGAAAAAAATCAAGGGTGACTGAAAGAGAATAGATATCTAAGTGATATTGACTTTAACAGGTTCCCAATCATGAAGACATACGATAGATAGAAATGTGCTGGGAGAAGTTAATGGCTTTGAAAAGAAAAGACCAAATGTACAGTAATACCCTTGAAAGTGCTGACTTCATGAGTCAACATTTAAATGGGAGCCTGTCTTCCTGCTAAATAGCTTTTCAACTTCTTTCTTATCATAGGAGTCCTTAATTAAAATAGTTCAAAGGAGCTGGGTCATAAAACTGCGTTGGGATTTTTTGTGCTGAAAAGAATTTCTGCACTCAGCAAGACTTCATCAGTTCTCAAAACTTAGCAGTTGAGTCAATAGTCTTCTTTTCACTATGGTGAACTACACACTGAGAATGCCATAAGCAATTATTTAATCTTTCTAACTGGGGGTTAGTTCAGGACCGCAGTGGTCTAATTAAAAAGTGCTTCAGTGTATCATTGATTTCTTGGTATGACCACAAAGTCCTGCTTTATCCTGCCTTACTTTGAAGCAAGCAATGCTGCCAGCCAAGCTTGCTGCACAAACACTGAAGGGTACAGAAGAGCCAAATGTTTCTGTCATGCAGTTTGTTGGGGCAGAGGGGCAAGGGAAGAATCGAGAAAGATCAGAAAACAGAGGGAAGGGTTTGAACATGCAGGGGGAAAAAAGAGTCTGTGATATTGGTTTAAAATGCCTGTTCCATCAGCCAGGCTAACAAAATTCTGGAGGAAGGTTTGTTGTTTTCTCGAGATAAAGCCTTTCAGGAAGGGCTGCATTGCCAGCACCAGGCATTGGGTTTCAGTGATCTATTTGCTTGTCAAAACATCAACACCACCAATTCATTGCACTGCCTCACGAGTGACCTCCTCTTAGCCCTGCTCTCTGCAGTTTGCAGTTTCACTCATTCGTCATGTTGCAATCCTGTTTCTGGTTTAAATTTCCACTTCTGTTGCAGACATAAGTCCAAGTAGTAGAGTGAAAAATCCCATGACCTCATTCATAACTGTCGTGACCTTTAATTCAGAAGCCACAGCTCAAGAATAGCTGCAGTTAATAGTCTTTTTAAGAGGTCTAGTCAGTCTTTGTCTGAAAATTCATATAGTAATGCTGATTGGAAAATTGATAAGACTCATGGGGAAAGTGAATTGGAAAAGAGAAAGCTCAAAATTTTAGTCTTTTTCTTATAATTAATTTGATTCAGCTGCCCTGTTAGCATGCTTCTTGCTCTAATTCTGCTCTGCAGTTTTGTGTTTCCTGTACTGGTACAGGACAGGAAGGCATTTATGTGAGTCCATGGGAGGATATTATCAACTCTCGGGGAAGTATAGCCTGCAAGAAAACTGAATGATAGCAGCAGCAGTGCTAAACTAACCAGGTGAAATATTTTGGTTTATAAACATTTATATTTCTGTAAAATATGTTCTCCAAATGAAGCTGCTGCTCAACAGAGTACTGTTCCTCATTCAGTATTAAAAGAGTTTCTCTAGGAAAAGACACAATTGACAGTTTTTACCCTGCTACCATTACTGAAAAATAAGATGTGATAGCCTGCAGTAATTTATACTAAACTGCTGTGAGCAATTGTTAAGGGGGGGCTGTAAAAATCCCCCTCTGATTGTCTCTGCATTTGTGGACTCTTTGCAATCAGGGTGCCAGCTCAAGCAGAACACAACCTTCCTTCTGCTTTGGAGTCAGATCAGTGCCTGACTGGTTACAAACCCAATTAGCTATCTTCTGGAGGCTAGGATAAACTGCAGATATTCCATCCTAGAGAATTTCGGAAAGCTGAGTACACGAATGACTGGAAAAGCATAAAACTAAATTAAGAGCTCAAGTCCCCTTGTCTCCTCAAAATTCCTGTCTTGGTATTTAGAATTCTATTTGCACCCAAACCAGCTCCACTGCTGAAGGAATGGCATCTGTCAAAGTCAGTGTGATGTGCCAGTAAACCCCTTATATTTTTGCATCTTTTCCCACATACCAGGAATTGCTTTGACATGTTGAAACAAATGCCACCAAATCCATTTTCACAAATTTCGGTTGTACTCAAATTCTCAGTGTACTTCTGCTTCTTGCCTTTTTGAAAATACCTCAAATTCATTGTTACACCCACAGCACTGAAAGATTATCCAACTTCTACAAACTAATTTGAATGAACCATCTTCTTGCTCATAGTGAATTCAGGATCTCTCACTTGTGGGGATATTCTCTCCCTCCCCAATTACTTTAAAACTCTTGCATAGCTGGGCTTCTCTCAGAGAATCAGTAATAAACTTAAATGCTTCAGACTGCTCTGGTTTGGGAGGAAAGCTTCTCTCTCAGAGCCTTGCTGGATGCTGGGACTTGCTCCTTACAGCAAAAACGTTTGGCTGCTGTAGCTCACGTATTTCCCAGCTTGCCAGGAAATTGATTTGAGGATTTTGAGAGCTCCTTTCTTGCTCCTGGCTCACCTTGTCAAGCTGCTTAACTCCACGGGAACGTGGAGCCCCTTGGCCCCCAGGAATGCAGACAAAGCCCTGCTTGCAGCTTCCCACCACGCTGGGCAGCACAGCAACCCTTCCAGCTGGCTCCTGCAGCGCTGCCCAAAGCCACAGCTACCCTCAGATTCAGCCCTTTCATGGTTTCTTTCAGGCCTCTCAAAGGAAAAAGAAAATCTCATTATTCTGTTGCTAAGTCCATAGTGTTCCAAACTGTACTGACTCTCTGGTCAGAGTTCAGTGCAGCAAACTCTGCCGGGAATATTTTTTGACTGAGATAAAGTTTTGGGAAATATATTACACACTGCTTGTGATTTTGAAATGTAGTGAATGCTTTGGGGAGCAGAGCAGGAAGAACAGAGCAGACAGCCTGCTGCATGTAACAACACCTTCCCTAGTCTTGATGAAACAGAAATACTTTTACAGGGATTTCTTGGTTGCTACTTTCCCTATATTTTGTCCCCTTCCAGCATCCGGTTGGGTGCCTCTGACTGGTGGGGAAGCCAGAGAGACAGAAAAGGCCTTGAAGCTGTCTAAGTGCTGCTCAGCACTTGTAAATAAAACATCCCTGTCTTAATAACACTTTTTCAACTACAAATCCAAACCACAGCCCCGTGGGGGCTGCTATGGACAGAATTAAGTCCATCCAAGCCAGTGTAGCAGGTTTCCCTGCATCTCTAAGGACTTTCTTCAAACTGTTGAAAATCTGTGATTCATTTTCACCACCCATTTTATAATGGAGAATACCTGGACTAAGATTAATGTATTTCTGAATTCCTGCTGTGAACCTGAGCTGTGGTAGAAAGATCATATTTCTGTTTGAACGAATATTCTTCCTTTAAAAACCCCAAACCAATCCCAAACATTTTACTAATCAATGCATTATCATAGTACTGTTATTCCCTACGCTTTCCCTCTCACGTGACTTTCTATAGTCATAAACAAAACTGCTCTTAGATAAGTCTCTTTAAATCTAAAAATCCTCCAATCTTCTTGCCTTTTCATCATCATCATGCAGCCCTCCCTTAACAATATACTTAAATGTTTGGTGTTTGCTGCTTTCCTCTTCAGCCACAGAGAAAACATTGCTGCTGTGTGCCTCATTAGTTCTGACTAATCACTGTGCAGTTTCAAACATTTTGTGATGTTGAGCCCCAAAAATATGTCTCCTAAACACAAGTGCTGTTTGAAAAGGTATAGCTCAGAAATTGTTCACAAATTGCATTGTTCAGATTATGCATTTTACCAGCCATGGAAATTTTTGGAATGAATTGCATGCACAAGTCATACAGATGTTGTTTTCTAGTGACTTCAGATGCTGCACTTGACACATTTTAGTTTAATTTTATTAGTGGGTGCCCAGCTCTATTGTTAGATCAAGTGTCCTGCCAGTGAAAGGAAAAGCCTGTGTGTCAGCAGCCAGTCTTCAAAATCTTGGAGTCTGCCAGAGCAGCCAAGTAAATAAGGCAGTGTCTAGTTCTGTCTCAGAAATCACAAACACCATCCTGAGCTGTTGATGTCAGGCTGCTTCAGCAGCGCTGGCTGTGAAGTCAGCAAAGTGATTAATGACTCATTAAAAATTAATACATTTCCCCAAAGAATTTGCAGGGATTCTACTGTGAAATTCCTGCTGTACTCCATGGGAGCTACATGACTTAATCCCCACGACCTGCACTTTATGAGTAACCTTTTGGAAAATAAGCAACTTAAGCAGCTGGAGGCACGCAGTGCTACACGGCATCGCGGGGCAGCACAGCACTCCAGACAGAAATCAGCCTCACCACTAGAATGTTCTTAAGAGCCTTAAACTGGGGACTCACAAAAAGCTGTGCTGGGAGGGGTTGTGCTCCAAGCACTGGAAACCTTTTGGCTCTGTCCATGAAGAGAGGGGATGTGCCAGGCAGGGCTTCACCACGGAATTCACACGTGTGAGGTCGGTCTGCTGAGAGAAAATGAGTTTATTTTGGAGCCATGTCATGAACGGTTCCAGCAGACATAAAACTGAAAAACTGTTGTTGTTGAGGACAAATGCAGCAGTGAAGGTGTGAGGTGTCTTTGGTTCCTACACAGACACCCAGCAGTTCATTACAGGCTGTGTGCTGAGCAGGGAAGTCCTTCCTGCAGAAATGGGGGACAAGGCAGCTGGGACTAAGGTGCACTGTCAGATGGGTTCTTCATCCACCTCATCAAAATATAGAATATTCATTTATTCATGCATTTTCTCATGTGTCTTATCATTTCAGTAGATTCTGCCCCCTGCCCTTCCCACTCTACAGAAATTGTTTTTGAGGCAAGGGGTGATGTGCAGCACGTTTTTCTGTGTCTTTAAGTGCAAATCCCTGACTCTGAATTCAAAGAAACAGGTATTTATTTACAGGCTTGCACTGATAGATTTCCTGGAGTTAATTATGTGATATCTGTCTAAATTTCTATCCTAGTTATGTACAGAAGTATGTTTCTTACTTTGCACAATACTTGGTATTTACTCAGGGAGCAATTCCATTGCCTTTATGGATATGTGAGGGACCAGGCTCTTTTGCTGTCAGAAAGTAGAAAACTCTGTGATGCTGGAATTATTTATTCCATATAAATAACCGAGGCAAGATCATTAACCTCATTGCAGCACTGTGACCATGCCCTCTTCTCCACACTCTGCTCTTTTAATCACACCATCGATCATTCATCATCTTTCATACCATATTCAAAAACTTTGTCCTTGCCACAAGGGATATGCACAGTCTCTAAATCCTGTGCTTTAAAGCATGGGCAGTTGTAAGGAAAAGGGGAAATAAGAGTAGAATGAACAACTGGCAGATTTTTATCTCTGTTTTATGCAACTGTTTGTGATTTAATTCTTCATTCTTACGCAAGCCATGACTCTTCAGGATCTGTATTTTTTTTTCTGTATATCACTTATCACAGGGGTGCAGAGCAGCCTTTAGCAGACTGGGATGTGGTGTTCAGGAGCTGTTTAGCAGGGAGCTGCAGTCACACTGCCACAATTGCTCCTACAAGTCTAGCTGGCGTCTCAGGAGAGGGAAAGTCCTGCCTTACACAAACCCCAGCAGCTCCAGCAGTGAGAGGCTCCTCAGTGAGTGACTGTGATGGGCACGAATCAGGCCCTGTGCCAGGGGTTGTTTATGTGCACAGTTATATTTCAGCAGTAAACACTGGAAGCATTCATTAAGCCGAATATTAAGTGGGTGACCTCTCGCTCTCCAAAAGAGTCACATACAAATAGTAAATTAAATCAAGCATTAATCAAAACTGCAAAATAGCCTGCTTAAACCCTTCAGAAACAGCACACCCACTACCTTCTTCCAAACCCTTGTCAAACAAATGGTTTTTGCGGCGTATCTGGAAGGTCATCAAGTCCTGGGCTATTTCAGGAGCAGGTTCCAGATGGTCTCTAACACACTGAATAATGTATGTCTGTGTGGGAGTGGGGGGAGAGGGGCTCCAAGGAACTATTACACTGATAGGAGTAAACCCATGCATTTTGCATTCATCTGTGCCAAGCTAGGTGTTGAAAAACCTCTCGTGTCCTTTGTTTCAGGCGGCAGAAATAACTTGTTTGGAGAAGCTTTAGTGACAATATCAATTTCATATTTCACTCAGCAGCACTCTACAAAACCTTTAGCTCTTGTTTGGGCTACAATTGTCTCGATTACAAGAGCACTGGTGTTTTAATGGGATCTGTTATTTGCAGTGTGACATTCCATGGGCAGTAACCTTTTATCCTGCAATTCTTGCGGCTCTATAAAGGGAAAATCTTAACAGCTCTATATGCATTGTTATATGTAAGATAATGATATTGCATAATGCAAACATATATGCTTAAAAGTGCTTTACTTGAATGCCATGGGGCTGTTTGCATGAATCTGCAAGGGGGAGTTGCTTGATGAGGAGCTCAGCATGCCCCAGCAGCCCAGGAACCCCCAGTGTGCTGGGCTTGCCCCCACAGTCTGGGCAGCAGAGCAAGGGAGGGGATTCTGCCCCTCTTATCTGCTCAGGTGAGACCTCACCTGCAGCCCTGGGGTTCCCTGCAGCAGAAAGACCTGGAGCTGCTGGAGAGAGTCCAGGGGAGACCATGGAGATCTCCAAGGGCAGGAGCCCCTCTGCTCTGGAGCCAGGCTGGGAGAGCTGGGGGTGCTCACCTGGAGGGGAGAAGGCTCCAGGGAGAGCTCAGAGCTTCTTGCAGGGCCTAAAGGGGCTCCAGGAGAGCTGGAGAGGGACTGGGGACAAGGGATGGAGGGACAGGACACAGGGAATGGCTTTCCTGTGCCAGAGGGCAGGGATGGATGGGATATTGGGAAGGAATTGTTCCCTGGGAGGGTGGGCAGGCCCTGGCACAGGGTGCCCAGAGCAGCTGTGGCTGCCCCTGGATCCCTGGCAGTGCCCAAGGCCAGGTTGGACATTGGGGCTGGGAGCAGCCTGGGACAGTGGAAGGTGTCCCTGCCCATGGCAGGGGTGGGATGAGCTGAGCTTTAAGGTCCCTTCCAACCCAAATCATTCCATGACTCTGTGGATTTTTGTAAATGCAGAAGTTAAGAAAAAGTAGATGCTTTCTGAGAACAGGGTCAAACTCCAACAATCCACATGTCTCCAACTGCAGCTTCACCTTGAATGAGTCTGTTCTGAGGCTGCCTGTCTGCCCACACTGTGTGTAACAGGGAAAAACACTGACCTGATGCTCTGCTATGAGCAAAATCAGACCACCAGGATCAATTGTGGACTTAGGTCAGAGGTTAAAATGGGATTTATTAACCACTGGCTCTCTTCAGCATTGCAGGTTTTAGCCCTGATATTGCATTCTGGCCATGCTGTAATGAAAGGTGAAGGATGTGGAGTAAATAGACTTTTGGTGCCTTTGCTTCTGCATGCAGGAAGCTACAGATGGAACTGTATTGCTATCAGTCATGGAATAAAAAAACCCAAGCAATACTAAATACTCTACAATAATGCTAAATTTTAATAATGCTGCTAAATATGTCACGGAATGGAAAGCTCCTTTTCCCATTGCTACCTTTCAAGTTCCCTTCTGGCCACAGCTCTAAATTCATGCTCTTGGTGCAATTCTGCTCATGTGTAGAGAGACCAAGGATATGGAAGAAATTGCACATAGATAAATCAGTGCATCGGTTTTGTCCTCAGGTAATAATATTTCAAAGTACTTTCATTCTGATGGTTTTCAGAATAACTATTTGAAGTGAATTGTTGGCCTTGGACAAATTCCTGGAGGAGATAATGACGTACATGTCACAAAAGAAATCATTGTTATAGGCACAGCTGGTGACAGTGCTCTGTGTCGACAAACAAGTAAGTTGACATAAAGCCTACCATTCAATTACTGGCATAAAGAAATCTCCTCTAAAACAAGATTGAAGACATGGCCTATGGCACTTCAAGTTTGAATAATACAGAAATGGTAAAAAATAGACAATATCAGCAATGAAGGAAGAGAAAATCTTAATTTCTAATCCTCACCATGCACAGTTCAGAGGACTAACACAAAATTTAAATTTCCTATACAGTCAGTGTTCAATAATTGAATGTTTATATTTTTTAAATTGCTAAAAATATGTTCCCTGTTTCACACCGTGGCTATTAACTCAAGGTTGTTAAGATTTCCAAACTCTCCATTTGAGTTCTCTTCTCCAGGTCTGTTGCTGTTCATGAGCTCCAAAGTGCATTGATATTGTTCTTCAGCCTCTGCAAGAAAATACACAAACTCATTCACGACAGCAAATTGCTCCCTGGAAAGATTGGATCACTAAAGTGGATTGGCTATTGTCAAAATGTCACTCAGAAGACAATAGAAAACCAAAATAAAAGTGGTTATCAAGCAGTTGCTGTCACTGCAGCACATGGTGAGGCTCAGGCTTGCCTTTGGCTGGGCACTGCTCTGAGATGCACTTCAGGGTGGCTGAGGAAAACTGGGGTGAGAACTCTGAAAGTCCATGTCCTTCACAAAGCAAATTTAATAAAGAGTAAGGGAAAGATGAGTTTCCCACTGATGAATTGCTACAGGTCATCATCTATTAGGGGAATTTACGTGGGTGAATGAGGACTACAGGTATTAATTACATTGTTGGCATGATCAGGGAGCATGTGAATTCAAACAGATACAGTATTACAGGATCTTCAGTGATCGTACACATCCTGAAGTTTCACAAGAAGCAGAATATGTACGAGGAGTTCTAAGGGCTTGGAGAAGTGATAAATGAAGTCATTAGGCTCAGTCTTACATGTGTGACAAAATCTAGTGATTTCCATGGGGTTTTTCCCCTTCCTCTGGGGATTATTTCAACTGGCAGATATATATTTTTGTTTTCAATAGTGACCCATCTGCTCCAAAACCTCGGTTCTGAGTACACAACATGAGTTCTCTGTCAATAAACAAGCAGTGAAATGATGCCCAATTCACAGAAGCAACAGGTGTGTGTTTTCTTCATGGTTCTGTGTGATTGTTGTGATTGTGAGTTAACCAAGGCTCCCAACCTTTTAAAGAGCTGAGCTCGCTGGTGGCTCTGCTTGTCCTCAAGGAGGAAAATTCTGTGGAGCCCCTCTGGGTGATGTCAAAGGAGGATGTTAATCTGCATTTCCCAGAATATTAAGTTGTTTTCTGCCTTGGTTCAGGCTGCTATTTCTGCAGGGTTCTGGTGTGGGTACCTGGGACTTGAAAGTTTTGCGAATTTTTGAGTGCTCCAGTTTTAAAGCAGCAGTTCTGCAGAAGAGAAACTCGTGGTATCATTAGAGATGAAACTTTTAATTTAAAAGACAGATAGTTTGTAACAAAAAAAACCAAAAATGTCATCAGTTGTAGCCAGGTGTTTTTTTCTGTCTGAAACCAAATGAGAAAGTCACATGCCAGGTAACTAAAACCAACCCAGAGGAATTTTAGAGAAGAACATTAGGGCCTTGTCCTATAGCTCTGCTTGCACAGAATGCTCTTCCCTCAGGGTTTCAAGTTTCTGCTGATTTTTTTAAAGTTTAGTATGAGGAATGAGATGATAAATTTAGGACTGGAATCTCCCTTTGAAATTTTTGCTCTTTTTCACATTGAGAAATTTCATAGTTTTTTCTATTAGAAGGCTTAATTTCCAGCCACCAAAAGTTTTATACTTCTGGGCCAGGCATGTGGGCTCAGAAATGTCCAAATCATTTCTATTTTTCTAGTTGTTGAAGAATATTTATATACTTTCCTGTATGTGTGAGCTTTTCTGTGACCTGGAAGGAATTAAAAGAAATGAGACTATTTCACATGTAAAACATATTAAGGAAGTCATTAGAGAAAGTACTGAGGTGAATGATGGCAATTGAAATCCACCCAAGCTAATAGACAATGTGGCCTTGTTTGAAGTCCATTGGAGTTCTGCTGTTAAATTTTGGAACATTGAACTTCATAGATGTTAACACAGGGTTTTTATTTGGAAATATTTTTAAAGGTGCACTGCATTTGATTTATTTCAAATTCCTAACATAGCTCAGCTCGGGGTGGAGAACAAGAGATCTCTTTTAGAATAAAAACAAGCTCTAAGGTCCTTTCTGAGTCCACACCTACTCACAGGGCTACTCCTGACACTGCCCAGGAGGATTGTGATGGATTAACTGAGTGCATAACAGATATTATTTTAGTGCATTAGCCCTGATTTCCTGTTCCAAGTGATTGATCGAGCCCCAGTCAAGACAGTGTCCACAGCAAATATTAAGCAAACTTACCCAGACACAATCAATCACTCTTATCAAAAAATCACCACATTTGGAGCAAAAAAAAATGCTAAAGCCTTACCTGCTTTGCAATGCCTTCATCCAGGTTTAATTCTGTTTCTTAAAGGTGCAGGAAAAGAGATTGTGTTTGTGAAACTGAGGTTTGCTCAGTGCATTTCTCCAGGCTGGGCAGCTGCAGAGTACAGAGGTGTAGTTTGCTTATATTGCAACATGTTTGCTAGTTTAGAGGAATGTGTGGTTCAAAGAAGAATATTTTGAGAATAACCTGATGGTAAGAAAGGTAATTTGCCCATAAAAGCTGACCCTGGTGCATCCACCCACCATGGGTTACCATTTTTTTTTTTGAGCACTGCAATTCTAAAGAATTCTCTTGTGTACTGCTGTAATTTTGCTGAATTTATTTAACAATTATTTAAGCACTTATAAACGTGGTTTAAGCACAGTTAAAAGGTCTTGTATATAGCACAGGTCTGTTTTTATTATTTCAAAGAAGATTCTGTTTCTCAAGTGATGTTGCAGCAGGCTGGCAGTAACCTGAGCACTGTCCGTGGGTCTGTCTGCAGCCCTAACAACAAACAGGCAGCACAGGGGGAGCTGTGTCTTGGATAGTGGAACTTAGACTCTCAACACACTTGGTAGGATCCTGTTTAATACCAGAAAAAATATTTTAATTTTTTTTTACGTAGATAGGAGTGACAGGAGTTGCCAAAATAACATGGAGAAGGGAAGGGTGGTGAAGTACAGGGGGAAAAAAAAGTGAAGTAGCAAAATGTAATTACTAAAGGTTGTTTTTCTCCTGAAAGCTAAGAATTACTTATTGAAAAAAAAAAAAAGGGAAACAGAAAAATCAGGATTTAGGGAGTTGGTAGTCAGCTGTAGGGGAAGCTGTGGAGTTAAACTTGCTCTGTAGCCCAAGATTTCCTCATTATGCAATTTAAGTGTATGAAGTTGGTCCACTGGCTTGGAAGCTGTAAAATAGTGGTGTCAGGCCTGAAGGAATTCTCCCCATGAATCACCTCATCATCTTTATGGCCCCTACGAACCACCAGCCTACAGGAGAGCAACCAAAGGGGTTTTGTCAGCTCAACCTCAGCACCAGCACTAGGCTGCTCTGTTTTGATCACTCTTGGTAGCCCAAGACAACACCACCAACTGAGTTTCAGCTTTCACTTCTTTTTTCTAAGCTTAGCTGTAAAAACCATGTGTTGAAACCAGCCTCTGCTTTCCTGGCAAAGGGATTTTTCCAATCCTGCCCATGCTGTAGCTGGAAATAAGATTTCCCCCCACTGCTATGACTCAATGTTGAATCCACGAGCATTGATGCAGTTTTCAGTCACTAGAGGGACTTTCTGGAGTGTGACATTCCACCAACCACTAATAACCCTGGTTAGGAGGATTTTTACAGCCTAAGCAGAGTAAAACAACTTCTTATGGCTCAGACAACACAAATGCTTGCCCCGTTTCTGTCCAAGAGGTCATCTGCAGCAGACCAATTCCTTCAGAGCATGCAGTGGGAATGGCTTCAAATGAACTTAAATTGCAACCTTGGTCAACTAAAATGCTTTTAATTGTTCACTGGCAGCCACTCAACCTCTGATTGTAGCAAGAGTCTGCTTTGGTGTGTGCATGTGAATAGTAGAGAGATGTATCATGGACACAGAACAAAACATGGATTTATCATCCCAAACGCCATTACCTACACATGTGATGTGTGTGACACTGTGCAGCAGACTTTAAAGAACAGTCACAGAGAGCATATTTGTTTAAGAACCATCCAAGAAGCAAAGGTTTTCCCTTTCCTCTGTTTTCATTGTCTTCCTTCCCCTATAAAGTGACAGAGGGATGGAGGTGGTTCGGTTAAGTGGATTATTTTTTGCCACACATGTGGAACCTTGGACCGAGCCCTTCCCTAGCAAAGTCACTGAAGTTGTACATGTTTCTTAAATATTCATGGTGTGGGGAGTTGACCCCAGCTGGCAGCTGAAGAGTGTTTCTTAAAGCATTTGGAATTAACTTATTTTAAGAACATAAAGAAATATGCTCTGCTAGTTTTCTTTACTTAATAGACTAACCCCCAGCAAGCCATTGGAGGCTGTAGAATCTTTCATGGAAATGTCCTCATCAGCTAAAGATTAAATTAGGTCACCTTGATAACCTGGTTTGGTGAACTGAATGGGTTTGATGTCTGACAGCACCTCCCCTGGAGTTCATGGTTAAAAATAGGGAAATAGCACAAGAAAATCTCCAAAAGGGATTTTGTGTCTCAGTGGATGTTTTTCCTTTGAACACAATGATGTTTCATTTTATAATTGAAATACAGTATGTCTTTGAACTTTCGATAGCTAAGGCTATCAAGTAACAGTATTGCATTTCATTTATTATATTACATTTTAAGTTCAGCCCATGCATTTTTAATTCTGTTTATGTCTTGAGAGCTTGCCTCTAGTGGAATAAAACCAATCAAGGATCTAGAACAGGAATTAAAATTTGGATCCTAATTCACCACTGCCCTGTGGTTCCTTTGTGTTTACTTGAATAAGTACAAAGGACTAATAAAATAAATGTAAGGACCCTCTGGAGAAAACTGTTATTGTACAGGGTCAGATAATGCTCAAGCTCTGCCAGACCCACCTGAGATTCCCTAAATGTGAGAAAGCTGTGCTGCAATGTGACTGAAGACAGAAGGGAGAGGAAGAATTGCCAAAATAGATGGTTTCACAGAAAATCTGTGTTCATGTACCATAGAAAAAAAAAAAAAAAAAGAAAAGGATTGAGAGAATCGCTAGTGAGGGTATTAAAAATAAATGTTGTAGGTGACAGGAGCTGAGGTTTGGGGCGCTGGGGGAGGAACCTTGGGCAGCTGGCTCTTCAGAGGTCCTGTGAGCAGAAACACGGCGTGGTGGGTTGAGCAGATAAAGCCCCAACCCGGCCCCTCCCTCACCCCACGGCGGGCTGGGGACAGATTCCTGGCTGTGTGCCATTCCACCTTCTTGCTGGCATGGCAGAGGCTTGGAGGCTGTGCCAACACCGCTGGGCAGGGAGGGAACATGGTTCGGCACAGCCCTGCTCGGTCACAGACCCAAACCCAGCACGGGGCATTGTCCCACCGCCGGGAAGAGAGTTCACCGAGGGCAGGAGCCCCCGAGGAGTGGGACAACAGCCCTGGAGCCCCTGGGGACAGCAGGAGGAGAGGATGGGCCACAGGCAGCGGGCAGGGATCCCCTGGCAGCCCTGGGGACACGGTGCTGGAGAGCGAGACTGGACACGAGCAGCGGAGAGGAGCAGCTCCGGGCTGAGCATCACCTGTGCTCTGAGCATCCC